>JAVCKU010000031.1:820500-831939 GCA_032273985.1 Hypsolebias coamazonicus
CAATCGCTGTGCGTAAGGGTCAAGGCCGTAAAACTCTACTGGATGCTCGTGATCTCCGGGCCCTTAAACGTCACTGCCCCTCAAACAGGAATGCCACTGTCAAGGAAATAACAGAATGGGCCCAGGAATACTTCCAGAAAGCATTGTCAGTGAATAGGGATGCGCGATATATACGATATACAGTAGAAATGATAGACATATACGCTGTGATAAAGATCTGTCATCTACCGGCTAACCGCAGGAACGCTTGTTGATGACGTCATCAGCAGGCGCCGCTGTTAGATCAACAAAGCAGCATGGCTGAGAGCGGTGCAAGAGAAGAGCTAGTGAGGAAGGCAGGCGCAAAGACGTCAATAATATGGAATTGGTTCGGGTTTAAGCAGTCAGACCATGAGCAGAACAATGTCATCTGTAAAGTCTGTGGCACGACAGTTCCTGCAAAGGGAGGTAATACTAGCAATTTGTTTTACCACCTTAAAACAAAGCATGTGCTTGAATACCAGCACTGCCAAGCGATGCAGTCAACTGCGAGTTCCAGTCAAAATAAAGTGAAGAAAAAGCAGGATTCCACGCAGACATCGATTACGCAAGCATTTTCAAAAGGTTGCCCGTATGATAGAAAGAACCAGCAATGGACTGAAATTACCAGAGCCGTAACAGAATATCTGTGCAAAGATATGGTTCCATTTCTAACGGTGGAGAAAAGCGGCTTTCGAAGCATGATCAAAACCCTTGATCCACGTTATGTCGTGCCAAGCCGCAAATACTTCACAGAAACAGAAATGCCGAAAATATATAACGAGCTCTGTGAGAATGTTGAAAATGAGCTTCGTGATGTGAAACATTTTGCCACAACAACAGACTTGTGGTCGAGTCACACCATGGAGCCCTATATAAGACTGACGGTTCACTTTATTTTGGATGAATGGAAACTTTCCAGCCGGTGTCTGCAGACGTCATATTTCCCTGCTGAGCATACAGCTGAAGAGATAGCGCAAGGACTTAAAGAAGCACTTAAATCGTGGGGTTTTAAAGAAAAAATTCAAATGTGCATCACCACAGACAATGGAACAAATATCGTGAGGGCAGTGGCTCTCAATGATTGGTCCAGGTTGCAGTGTTTTGGCCACAGGCTCCACCTCGCCATAGGTAAGTACAAATAAATAAAATAATAAAAATATATAAAAAATAATAAATTAATGAAAATAATAATAAAATATAAAACATTAACATCACATATTAGTTACTAAAAATATATGCTGAGTTCCATTTTTATTTAAAGATGTACGTTTTCAAGCATTAAAGTTACTGTCTGCATATATATAATAAAACTGGGAAGGAACTAATATTGAACAACTTTATCAACAGAGAAAAGTGTGAAAGATCCCTGGACTGAGCGTGCCATTGGTACATGCAAGAAGATTGTGAGTGCCTTTTCCCATTCTTGGAAAAAGAAGAAAGAGCTGACCAAAGTCCAGGCAGAGCATCAACTTCCCTTTCATCGGCTCATCACGGAAACGCCAACAAGGTGGGGGTCACGCCAACAAATGATTCAGAGAGTGCTTGAACAGGAGAAGGCGATATGTGTGGTACTGAAAGCAGACAAGAAAACAAGACACCTTGTACCTACTTGGCAGGACATTGATGTGTTGGAGTCTGTAAGCAAGACCTTAGGCCCACTGCTGGAGTTCACAGACGCACTGTCTGGGGAACAGTATGTTAGTGTGTCCTATCTGAAACCTGTACTAAATCTTTTCAACAACACAGTTCTTGCTGCTGCTGAAAATGACACAGAACTGACCAAGGATATGAAAAAAGCCATTCTGCAGTATTTAAATGAGAAGTACTCCAACCCAGAAACAGAGGAACTGCTGGATATGGCCTCCTTCGTTGATCCACGGTTCAGAGATGTTTACATAGCTGATGACTGCAAGGAGTATGTCAAGACCAAAGCTGCAGCAGAAATTCAAGTGCTGCTGGAGATGCAACAATCAGTATCTGTCACTGAGTCATTCCCAAGCACAAACCCACAAGCAACAGGTGCAGCAGCTGCAGCTGCGTCTGGTGAAGCTCCAGATGTTCCAACCAGGGAAGCAAAGAAAGTAAAACGGAGTCTGGGAAGCTTTTTCAAAAAGATCTCAAATCAGCCTGGTACAGCTGCTCTTTCTGACAGAGAAACCATCGAAGTACAGCTAAAGACTTACCTACAGGCACTGGAGGTTGATGGAGAAACAGACCCACTGGACTGGTGGAGACTGACTGCATCAGGCTAATTTTCCAAGAGTGGCAAAAACTGGCCAAGAAATACCTTTGCATCCCAGCTACAAGTGCTCCCTCAGAAAGGGCATTTAGCACTGGTGGCAACATTGTTTCATGCCACAGATCTCTGTTAAAGCCAGAAACTGTGAACAAGCTTGTGTTCTTGGCTAACAACCTGTAGACTCCAACAAATGACAGCTAAATTTTGAGTTCAAGTTTATGTTCAGTGTGCACTATTTTTTATGTAAAATGCTGCTCTGTTGGTGTTTATTTTTTGAGTTAGCTGACAATGGTTAATTATCAACATAGCTTATTTAAAACAAATGGCAAACATTTGAAACATTTTGTACTGTTTTACACTGTAAGAAAGAAGCCTAATACGGTACTTGATTTTTTTTTTGTGTGCATTTAAAAACTCAAACTATTATTTCTAACAAATGACAGCTATATTTTGAGTTTGAGTTCAAGTTTGTGTTCAGTGTGCACTATTTTTTATGTAAAATGCTGCTTTGTTGGTGTTTATTTTTCGCATTAGCTAAAAAAATGTTTATCAACATACTTTATTTAAAACAAATGACAACTGATACATTTGCACTGTTTTACACTGTAAGAAAGAAGCCTAATACTGGATTTTTTTGTGTGCATATAAAAACTCGAACTAGTATTTCTAACAAATGACAGCAAGAGTTTATTTTTAGAGTTGGCTGAAAATGGTAAATTATCAACATTTTTTTTAATAGCTGAATATTTCATACAATTTGCACAACAAGAAACAAGCCTATACTTGATTTATTTTTTATAGAAACCTCTGTAGAAATAGTGTTTGACTTTTCTTGATTGAGATTATTTTGTGATACAACAGTTTTCAAAATAAATGTTGTCAAAATAACACCCTATGCTTTTTTATTTTAAGTTTTATACTAAAAACATATTGTGATATATATTGTTACCGCCACAAATCGCAAAATATATCACGATATGAGTTGTATGCTATATCGCACATCCCTACATCCATCCATCATCATCCTATGCTTGTTCCAAAGGGCAACAGTTTGAGCAGGGAGGCCCAAAGATTGTTTTTCACAACCACTTCTTCCAGCACTTCTGGGATGATTACAAGGCATTCCCAGGCCAACAGAGACATTCTCTCTAGTGTACCTCGAGGAACACAGTCAAATGACTTCTGCAAGTCTACAAAACATATGTAGACTGGCTGGGCAAACAGAAGTTCTCTTGGAGGTGCGAGTTGAAAATCTTACTGAAGGGTTCTTCTGCCAGTAAACCCTCAGTACACGTTTGGAGCTACCAGGTCTCTCTGGCATCTTCACGCACCATCTGATCCAACCCACTACCATGTGGTGATCAGTTGACAGCTCAGCTCCTTTCTTCACCCGAGTGTCCAAAACATATGACCACAGAACAGATGATACGACAACACAGACAATTACTGAGCTGCGACCTAGGGTGTCCTGGTGCCAAGTGCACCAGTTCTGCTACCTGAAAAATAAACGTTTCCAGCATTCTTTTATAACCTGACAGCCAACAAGAGAAAAATATGCTTTAAAATGTGCCGGTGAATAATCTAAAATCCTTTAAGCCTGCCTAAGAGAAGCTTTCCCTGAGGGACAGCATTAATTCTCACACAGGATTTCCTTTTAAATAATCCCTATAAAAAGAGGGGGGCAATAAAAGAATGAGAATATAAGGACAAGAAAGAAAGGTGCAAAAAGTTGAGGCAGTTAATGTGCATCTCAAATCAAAATAACGCAGTGGAAGTAATTCAGCCAGACTTCATGACACCACCGTCAGTGAAAGTGTTGAAGTATCGGAAACAGTCAGACAATTAAAAAGCGATCCGTTTCCTCTAATGGTCACATTTGGTGGAGGAATAATGAATTTTAATTCCGTGAGGTTGCACGGAATATATCTAGACATTCGCCTGTTAAAGTCTGAACAGAACCACCCCAAATAAAGACACAAATTACCCAGAACACCAATGCAGAGATGAATTATTCATGTCTGACTCGATAACAGACACCTTAAGATGAAACTTTCACAAGGAAGGAAAGAAAAAACAAAACTTTAAGCAACCTTCTCTGCGTGGTTCATTTATTGTTTATTGCATGCTGGTTAGTTGAAAATAAAACCAATTATTCTGTTATTTTTAGACTTAGTTGTTTTTATTTGGCTGTTATATTTGCCTACCTGATCAATGGTACAAGACTAACACTGAAAACAAAATTATTTTTTTTTTAAACCAGTATTTTTATTTTATTTTTATTTTTTTTTTTAGGGGGATGGGGGGGATAGATTATTTTACACAAAACATGCTTTCACAGACATGAGTGAAAAAATAACCAAAATAAAACTTGAGGTGTTCTGAAGAAGTTTTGAACTGTGTAAAAGATGTGTAAAGAGAAAAAAAGAACAAAAGAAACGTTCACACTGCTGCCAGTGGCTCATCGGGGTCACCGTGGTAACCACACATACAGTATATCTATTAATCCCTGGCTGTCCGGTATAACCAAAAATTAGCTAAACAAAAACTTTGAGGTAAAGTTTGCTAAAATTTAAAATAATTTATATTAATGAAACAAAAAAAAGGTAAAATAAGTTATTTGTAACTTTTATATTTTACTCAATAATTATCAAAAGTCATACCCTTCTCCTTAACAAGCTTTTAGGTGCCTGAATAGTTAACATTGATGAACATATACTGAAGTAGTTAGATGCTGAAAAACATACAAAATAAAATATAAACAGGAAAACAATGGTGTGAACCTTGAATCAGTGTTCATATAATAAAAAGTATGTGTACTTCAAAACGTATGCATCAGCGCACTTAATTCTAAACTAATCCCAACATCCAATGTAATGTCAACGGCACTAATTGAAAAAAGTTCTGAATTTAAACCACATTTAGCATCCTTTCTCTTCAACCCTCTCATCCATCAGAATAAACATCAAAGAACTGAATTGGGGTGTAATTTCATTGCCACCACATCAAACAAACAATTAAAAACTAAATTCAAATGTACAATTTAATCAATCCACTTACCAGTTTGATGACCTATTGGGAAACACATTTAATTGACATTGTATGTGCTGGGATAGTAAATAAGCAACGGCATAGATTGCTTTTACAACTCTCTTATTGGGACGGGTATAATTATGGGAACACAGATGCTCGGAGTGATGTGATCGCATCTGAAGGCTTTCTTAATTTAATACAGACACATCATCTGTCCTCTGAGAGCTTCATCCTATGAGAACTTGGGTAATAATATTTGTTATTACTTACATAAAGGGCAGTCTCGTTGTGGCTGTACATGCAGAGTTTAGTGTTGTGTTTTTCTTAAAGGTCCTGAGTATCAGATTCAATCTGTTCCCGAGAGGATGGAGGATGTGACCCATCTTAAAGGATGTTAAGGAGCTGCACACTCGATTTACAGCCCAAGGTCTTTAAATGATGAGGCTTTACAGCGACGCCATGGTTATAATTTTCATGTCTATAAATTTTAATTCATGCCGGAGCCTTTACTTCCTAATAAATCTTCTCCAAGCACATGCCACAAAAACTCTGCAGCAACAGACATAAATTTACATACTCCTATCATGGGCTTTTAGATAAATGTTGGACTTTCATTAACTATTTTAACCATTTTGTAAGGGTGGAATGCAACGGTGGACCATCAGGGCCAGCAAAGCCTTCTCTGCTAGCAGAGTCGCTAACTTACATTGTACAGGTAGTCCCCGACTTACGGCGGTCTCGACATGGCGATTCGACTTTACGAACGCGCTCCCGTTGAAAAGCATTGCTTCGAGTTACGGCGTTTATGCGACTTTAGACTAAAAATACGGTACCTGTAGAAATCGAAACTCAGGCAGGACAGCGGAAATTTACAGTAGGGAAGGGGGGCGAGTGGGGGGGCTGTACCTTTGCGGCCGTGACAATTGAAAATTACAGGGGCGGATGATTACAGGTGCGTACTGTCCCCCCAAGGACAAAGGCGAAGTGATACAGATGCGTACTGTATTCAACGTGTAAAGTGTTTGTTAACTTTCCAATGGCCCCAAAGCGGAAAGAAGAGTCTTCGGATAGGAGCGCGTCTAAGAAAAGAAAGGCGATTACAATGGAGGTAAAACTCGACATTGTTAAACGTGCAGATAGGAGCGAAACACCGACGGAGATAGGACGTAGTCTTGGCTTGGTGCGCTCTACAGTCGGAACTATAATTAAAGACAGAGCTCGCCCCTTCAATAAAAGTAAGGACATTTTCTTTTCTATGCTGTTTCTGTGCCGTTTCTACCTTGTTGTGTACCTAATGATACGGTATGTGTTTTTAGATGAATGTGTAGGGTACACTGCGTTAGCTAACCGTTTGTAAATAAAGTTCTGTGAATGTTTATGGACCAGTATGTACGCTTGTTCAGTCGTTAGCATACGTTTTATGTCTTGAGTCAAAAAACCGGGTTTACGACGTAGCGTTGAATGCGTTCCGACTTACGTCGATTTTTGAGTTACGAACGGGCGTAGGAACAGAACTTGTTCGTAAGTCGGGGACTACCTGTATTAGTAGAAAAACCGTTAAAGATAAACAAAAAATACTGAATCCTCAGCAAATAACTCTGAATACATACATTTAATCTGTTCAGTCTAAATCCCTGTTGTGATGCATATTGAGCAGTCTGATTAATCCCAGTGTGGCGACGGAGGAACCGTGGCGGCAGCACCAGGTCCACCTACCTGTACTGGCCCTGATCTTCAGGAAACTCATCACTGTCTTGTAGAAATGACTGATCCCAAAAGCGGGGTCAAATAACGTCAACAGTTTAGTAAAAAATGGTACTGATTTGGATTATTGCAGACACTTTACAACCATGCAGACGTCTTAAGACAAAAAGTGCTAACTCACATCCTGATGATGACGTAAGAATAACGACGAGGATGAGTGAACTCACCACTGTTGGCCCCCAACATGTCGATCATTCTTCCTGGTGTGCAGACGATGATCTCAGCTCCTCTTTTCAGCTCAGCAATCTGCAGTCCAACAAAATCAGCAGGTTTGAATATAGAAGAAGAATGTGATATTATTTTAATCGGATTATTTAAAAAATATCGTTTCACTTTTAGATACATTTGTGTCCCGGCCCACCGCCTTTCATGGCCAAGTTTAAACTATGATCAACTTGTGACTAAAAAAAAAAAAACAGAGTTGTATTAGTTTTGGTCAAACCTTGTAAATAACGTGTGCAACCCGTTAGTGCTTGGAGTACAAGTTGTGGATGATTTTCAGCTACTACCACACCAAACATCAGCTCAGCATCTGTATAACTGGCTCAATTATAGCCAGTTTTGTTTGGGCTAAGGTTGATAAGCTGTAGCAGATATTAAAAATGAGTCAACAGGTTTCAGAAAAAAAAAAAGTGTTCATGAAATTTTTGCTATTGCTACATACAAACAAAAACATGCGCAAAATTGTAACTGACTTCACCTTTTTTTTTTAAATTGTCTCCTAACAGACATTAAGTTCCTTTTTCCCCAAAGTAAAACATTGTTTTTGACCAGAAGCTTTAAAGCCTAAATAAAGACATTTTACTGATAGGACAAATAAATAAAATAAAAAAAAAAGATGAAAAAAAAAGATGAAAAAAAAAAACATATGTAATTCAGTCAAACAGACACACCCCTTAGTAATTCAAATATTATCCATAAAGTTCATTCTGAGTTATGTGCGCACTAAGAGCAGTTTAGCAGGTAGTTTGGGTGGTAAACATCAGCGAGAAAGTATCAATAAATCTGTGTAAAAGGTCCGTGCTGCACCTCGACTCAACTGTGAATGAAGCCCAACTTCTGATTAAGCGCCTGCTGGACAGTTAAAGCCTTCTTGACATAAAAGGATCAGCCTTACTGCGAGGGCGTTTACCTGTTCGCTGATTCCCGTGCCTCCGTAAACACACACCACCCTGAGTCCCAGCGCTTTGGAGAACTTCTTGCACTCCTTTGTGATCTGTAGCGCCAACTCTCTGGTCGGAGTCATAATTACAGCTGTGGAAAGCAGACACACGTCATTGTTTAATCATGTAGATCTGCAGAGACTGAAGCTTTTAATCCCTACAAAATACCTTATGTTGGAGTGAACGGGTTATTTTTAGTGATTCGGAGAGAAAATTAGTTCTTGTGGTTTCTGATACTCACAGATGGGTCCCTCGGATTCGTCCAGTGGCCTCTGGTCCATAATGTGTCGGAACATGGGCAGCAGGAAAGCGATGGTCTTCCCACTTCCGGTCTTAGCGATGCCGATGAGGTCTCGACCCGACATGATGGCGGGGATTGCCTGAGCCTGGATTGGTGTGGGCTTCTCGTAGGCATGCCTGGTTACATTTACAGGGAAAACATCAGCGTGCCGTATCGGTCTTTAGTCTGAAGGAATTGTGACTCATATACAGGTGGAAAAAAAAAGAGCTAACTTAATAAAAAACTGCACAACATCCGTCAACTCACTTCTTCAGAGAGGCAAGTATCTTCATGGACACCCCACACTGGACCCAGGTCTTGATGGGTTTGGGACAGCCCTTTCCTTTGACTGTAATACCTTCCAGTTCTAGCCTGTATGTATTCACTTCTGTTTGTTTTAAAAACAACAAAGAAATGTTAATTAAGCAATGAAGGAAGACAAAGACAAACATAAGACTCCGAGGCAATTTGCTTATTTTAATAAAAGAGATGGGAGCTGTGACTTTTGAAACTTTTAGACTTTCCAAAATATTTAACTTTATTTCAAAAGGTTTCCCCATAAAACATATAGATGTTTCTTGTCCCTTCAAAAACATTAATCTCTTTGAGATCTGTTTCCCTTTAGTTAGCATTTCGCTCCTTTCAACTAGTAACGTTCTTATTTTAGCTAGCATCATGCTTCTTTTAGCTTACATTTTTTTTATTTTAGCTGTCAGTTAGCTGTCTGCTGTTTTTAGAAGCATTTTAATTATTTTAGCTTTTTAGTTTTAGTTTTTTATGATTTTAGCTAGCATACTGCTCCTTTTAGCTATTAGCTAGAATTTAGTTTAGTTAAACTGGTGCAGTTAGAGGACATGGAGGTAGTTGGAGTGAGGACAGAGGATGCAGAGGACAGAGAGCGATGGAGGACGACTCGCTGTGGCGACCCCTGAAGAGGGAAAAGCCAAAAGACCTTTTAGCTAGAATTTAGTTTCTTTTATCTTGTAGCTAGTGTGTTTCCCTTTTAGCTAACACTTTGATTTTCTTTTGTCTTCTGCTGTTTTGAAGCTTTAATCTACCCAGTTTCAGTTTCTTCTAATTTCAGTGAAGTCGTCCATCTCTCAGCGTTTATGTTTTACAAAGTCTGTATTTAATATAAAGGTGGTTATTTTAGCTAATTTAAGAGCAGCTCAATGTGCAAAAAGCCTTAATAATTAACGATTAGCAGCCTCGCTAAACAGCGTCACTGACAGAACATGGCTTTTAAATGAATAATGAATCCAATCATATTGATAATGTACAATGATTCAATATTTACGTCATGTTCGTACTAAAACCAGTTTCACTGACCCTCTGGTAACATCTTGGCCAGTTCAGGAACCTCCACATAGAAGTTTTTGCGGTACGGCTCATATTGGATCTTCCCGTGGTCCACAGGCTCAAGAACCTTTCTCTGTTTGGTCTGGAAACCCGTCAAAGCTGTCTGCAGATCCACCTCCTCCTCCTCTGACGAGTACTGTCAACACAGAACGTTTCAGACAAACAGCAGGAGAAAAGACCTCAACGAGCTGCTGAAGCAGCGATTACAGACGCACCTCCATGGCATCCTGGTCGTTCTCCATCAGCTCACCCTTCTTCTTGTGGACGTGAGGTAACTTTTTAGTTTTAACAACTGTCACCACTTTAGTTACGGTCGCCCCTTTCTGTTGATTAAAACGCAATCACATTAATAAAGCAGTAGAGGATAAAACACCCACAGAGATGATTGACGGTTCAACATTAGCAGACAAAATACAACAACACTTTCCAGACCTTTAAACTAAACATCAAAGTGATTCAATATTGATTTATAGCAGGTTTTATGACTAAAAACTCCTTTGCTAATATTTTTGACACTGTAGAAGAAAGAGGCAACACACTGCTCTACTTTAATCAAAAGTGACGCCCTCACCTTATCGTTTCCTTTCATGGGTCCGATGTTGAACTTCTTCACCTCCTGTTTGACCTCCTCCATGTAGGCATCCAGAGGATCAACCTCATCTTCTTCAGCCTGCTGCTCCACAGGAGTCTCAGTTTCCATCTCGCCTTCCTCTTTTTTCACCTCCTTTGCATCCTTCTCCTTGCCCTCCTCCTTTCCGTCTGCTTCTTCTTCTTCATCATCATCTGCCTCCATCACAGCTGAGTTCTCCTCATCATCATCTGAAATAAAGGAGCTTTTTTTTAATAAACTACAAAAACAACCTCATTAAGAACTAGGAAGTGACTATTTAAATGACCCTGCAGAGGAAAGAGTGTTAGTATTTTTATGTTTATACAGAATTTTATTTCTCAAATTGAAACGTTTCAGTGTGCGTCTTCACCATCATCATCCTCGAGGCTCCATTTCTTGCCCTGCTTCATTTCCTCCAGCTCTCTCTTGATCTCTCCGATGTTTTCAATGGCCTTCTTCCTCTGCTCTTCCCTCCATTTCTCCACCCGCTCCTTCCTCTTCCTCATCTCCTCCTCCAGTTTGTTCTGGTCAAAGTCTTGCTGCAGAGACACAAACAGAAAGAAAAGTAAGAAATATTATGTCACCTCAAGCTGGTGATCATTTAAAGGCCAACTTTATTCTAAGAATTTCAAAAAGGCAACTTAATGTTTTTAGTCAGAATCTAAAGTAAGAAAAAGGAGGTAGAAATCAGTAAAAATAAAACAACTTACATCCTCAACCTTCTCATCATCTTTCTCCTCTTTAACCTTTTTGTTGTCAGAGACAGGATGAAGGTTGTCTTTCTCTTTGCTCTTTGGCCTGTGAACACAATAAAATAAAAAACAAATGGAATTATGCTTCATTTAATTTTAACGTTTGTCATATCTGTCTCCTTATGACAGCTTGAAGACTTCAAAGTATTTATATGCATACAGTATCTATATATATATATACAGGTAGTCCTCGGTTTACGGCCGAGTTCCGTTCTAACGGC
>JAVCKU010000031.1:860155-871010 GCA_032273985.1 Hypsolebias coamazonicus
GTTTTTTGAATGTTCAGAGGACCAGACTTAGCTTTTTTAGATTTTTCTACCTGGATTATTGAGCATGCATCAGGGTATTTTGGGATAAGCATCACCTGCCAGGTGTGAATCAATCACCTGCAGTTAAATCACCCAAGATGGACATTTAAAGACAGCTTCTTAGAGTTCAAGTGTTTCTGAGGTTTGTGCATCTTTTAGCCAGTACACACTTTGTTAGGCGCGCTGAACCAAATTCCATCGATCAACGTTTTCTTTGTTGGCTTGAAAACTCTAGTAAACTGTAATGTGTATAAGAATAAACTATTATATATAGAGTATATGAGCAGAACAACAAACAAAACAACCACAAGTTTTTGAAAATAGATTTTTAAATGCAAAATCTAATTTAAAGTCAATTTCACTTAAACTAAGATTAAACCAAATCTGCCCCATAAAACAATTAGTTCAGGAAAAATGAACATTTTAACATAAAGCGGGATAGATTAGATATTTAACACCATCTTTACAAAGGCCAAATCCTTCTTCAGTGGGCTTTTGGGCTCACTGTCACCATTTACTTCCTAGATACGCTCAGATGGTGCCATTTCCCTTAAACTTAGAAATATTCTGATAACCAGCCGAGGCAGTCACGTGACCTTTGCAAGTAATGCGCTAAGGAGGCAAAATCACTAAAGTATTTGGCAAATCTTTCACAACATGGTGAGAAATTAAGCAACCAACTTAAACGTCATGCCCATTACCATGTAATAAAACCACTTCCTCTTAGAACAACAACAAAAATCAGAATGTCTAGTGTTCTTCTGGTTCCTAATTTTTCATAAATCTGAACAAGAACTGTGATCTTTATTTTAGCAACAAAATGTGCACCTTGAAATTAATAAAATAAAAAAACAACGCACATTTAGTTCAGAAAGTTATGCTATGCTTATGGAGCAGAACTGAAATATTAATGCTTCAATTTGAACTTTGCACAAACTGAGTAAAAGCGTCTGCGCCTGGGAGGGAGTCAGAGGCAGCAGACAGCCAACATGTTCATCTTCGGAGCAGAGGGCAATGTCCAGTTCCAACATATCACAACTCTAGATATGCATATCTACAGCGTGTCACTGAATAATGGCAATTGCAGGACTGACTAGTGATGGTATTTAGGTTATCAAGTAACTGGGAACCATTAGCAGTGGATACTTTACAAAAAAAAAAAAACAGTGTCAGTTTTAAAACACATGCACTGAATATACAACAGTGAACCAATAATTATGTAAAATTTATTTTTTATAGAAACCTAAACTGATAACTTATATTTTCATATTAGGCTCTATATTACATTAAAGATTCTATTGTTCCATAATTTCCTAACAGAGAATCTCTCTGGTTTGCATGTGGTTCCTAGAGTTTTAAATGTAGAACAGAAGTCTGTAAGTTTTTGTCTAGTCTTAAGACTGTCCTTTTTGATCAATCCTATAGTTAGGGTTGGCTTGGGTTATGCTGCTGTATAAACTGACCACATTTTACTCTGCTGTTGTTGTTACACTCTACGCTCTTCATGTTTGTATTTGTAATTATCATTTATGTTATTTATCTTTGTTTTTCTTCGTATATTAAAAACTATATCTGGACTCTTTCCTGTACTTCAACCCTAAACATTCGAGGCAGATGGCCACCCATCCCAAGACAAGTTCTACTAAAAGGGAATATGTTGAAAAGGAGTCTTTCCCTTTCACCTTT
Source organism: Hypsolebias coamazonicus (assembly GCA_032273985.1). Classification (NCBI taxonomy): domain Eukaryota; kingdom Metazoa; phylum Chordata; class Actinopteri; order Cyprinodontiformes; family Rivulidae; genus Hypsolebias; species Hypsolebias coamazonicus. Next base: position 861,881 of record JAVCKU010000031.1, read on the forward strand.
CATTATTTGCTCAGGATGTGGGACTGTGGCAAAATGAAGATTTGACGCAATCTGCTGGCTTCCTTAGATAACTGATTACCAATTGGCATTTCACCATGTACTGTGTGTAAATGTATTGTTTAATATTGATAATGAAATGACTGTATTTTAATCTGGATCAGAATTGAATTTGTAATTTAAACACGTGGCTTTTCTTTTTGTACGACGCTCTGTGGTAACTTGTTGTAAACTGGTGCTACATAGAGAACCTGAACTGAACCAAATCTTCACTCAACATATTTGTTAGAATGAAAGAATGTTGCTACACTTCAGATCAAAATGTATCCACGTTGTGCTTTCGAACAGAACAGATTAGCGGAGTGTTTGTGTTCCTACCTGGCTGAGTGTAACCATGCATAGAAGTGGGGGGAACTCCTGGGCCTGACATTTGGGTGGGACTTTGGGACATTTTTGATGGTGGTGCAGAGCTGTAAGCTGATGAAGACAGTGGAGACGGTGCAGCTAAGCTCACAACTGGATTCACATGATTTGCTAAAGGCCCTCTGGGGGGCGCACTCATTGATGCAGCTGGCCCCACTGGTGAAGTTGTTGTGTTGTACTGCCATGTTGGAGCCACTGGCTGCTGAGGGTTTGAGTAGTAGCCACTAGAAGAGACAGCAGGAGGAGGAGGCGTTGGTTGTGGAGGGTGGATCCTAGGACCAGGGCTGGCAGACTGAGGTGGGGTATAGGATGAAAGACCTCCCATTGGAGGTCTGGATAACAGTGGCTGGCCTGGAGAGGAAGGATAAGAAGCGACTGGTGGATCGGGATGATAGAAACTGACGGGAGGGACTGGTTGATATGGTCCAGAGGGGTAAAGACCAGGGCCAGGGGGTGGTGGAGCTTTAGCCTGCATTGGACTGTAGGCTGGTTGGTGATTCATGTCATAGTTGACTCCTGGAGGCTGCCGTAGGGCAACTGGGTTCTGTGATGGACCTGGAAAAAAGCAAATAGAAAAGACAGAACATATTATATAATTATCTTATTCAAAACACACAACCACTTTTTTTAAGCCTAAAGACCCTTTCAGGCAAACAAGAGCTGAAAAATAATTCAATATCTTCTTCCATAAGCTCATCTTACAATAAAATGTGCTACAAATCCACCCTTGGCTCTTTTATTGAATCTAACCAAAGACATTCATTTGTTGTTTAATTTTTTTCATTTCATCTTTTCCAATTAAGAATGTTCAAGCAGCACAAATGCAAAGACAAGCAGCACAGAGCTGGCAATGACATGACCATTAAAAAAAAAAAAAACCCAAAAAAACATTCTGATCCACCAAATGTCCAACAAACTGACAGCTGAGAGTCTAATCTGTTTACTTGGATTGAATTCAACATGATCTGTCCACAAAGTGACAGTGAGTGTGCAGTTTTGAGTAAAGTTTAACCCTGGTTTCATGAATACAGCTGCATTATTATTATTATTTTTAACTTTTGTACATACTTTTGTACATACAAGCAGCAAATACAAAAATAAAAATAAATTGGGAGTGTGAACTAACTATGTCAGATGAAAAAAAAAGACTTGTAAGGATCATCACATTATCGCCATTCAGCTACAACAATATACAGTAAGACTTGGGAAAAGTGTAAAATTGTAACACATTTTCACTCCAACCTGAAGGCTACAAAAATACACATTTGTTTAAAATGATAAATACTGAGACCTTGAAAAGTTATTAGAATGAGGCAATCATTCCTGAAAATTTTAATTTGTATCCTGTTAGTTGATCAAGTCAACCGTTTTCTCCTTCCAATAAATTATTCAAACTCATTTTTAAAGACAAAAGGATGATGGAGACTTGACAACAATTTATCATAGTTTTTGTTGCCGTATAAAGTGTGTGAGAAAATAATACAGAAGATAGTCAGTAATGGGAAGACACTTGTTTTGACTCAGCCTAGTTATTAGTTCATATTTAACGGATTTTTCCTTTAGGTACACAGTTTTCTTTATTATTGTGAGGAAAAAAACATTTCACAATACAAGAACTCAATGCTTCCAACATGAGGTGCAACAAAAAAACACTAAATATCTGCATGTTTGTTGTTTCAAGACAGAATTAAGACACATGTTCTAATTTACATAACAGGAGAATCAAGTTTTAAAGTAATTGGCATGCATTATCTGCACGTCCAAGCTTAGTTTGCATATGTTATGGATTGTGTCTGAGGCAAGAGAACATTCTACATTAAACAAATCACCGATTAGCAACTTTTAAAAAGCTGCTCTGTTTAAAGAGAGAAACGCATTTAAATCGAAATGCATGAATTTATTTAGACTCTTGTGTACAGCTTTAGAACCCAAGTAGACGTATTGTAAACTTAAGATGCTGCAAGTCTGCACAATCCAAGAAAAGTCCTAAACATACATCGTTGAATCATGCTTATGCCAACTGTCATCAACAGCTTCTGGATTATTTCTAGGAGAAACAGTATAAATGTGTGGACAATCTAAAAACACATATAGCCTGTATAAATAAAGGTTGAATGAATAAGGTTAGAGAAATCGCTGCTTTGGCTGATCTGGATCAATCCCAATGTGCCACATCTACAGCAAAACGCAGAGAGCTTTTCCAAACAGTTGAAAACAAATCAAAACACTTTTTGGGGGGAGGGGGATACTCCTAAAGAGACGTGAGAGAATTACAAATTAAAGTCTGCACGTTTTAGAAAACGTCTACAAGAAGCTAGAGGAAATATTACCTGTAAAGTAGAGAAAGACATTATTTTGGAGCTTTTATGTCCGATTGGAATCGTCGGAACAACCAACCACATAAGTCATGGTGACTTCAAAACATTCGGACAATCCGTTTGGTTTGCCACCTCGACAAAATCAAAACTAACCACAATTGGTTAGCAAACTTAGCTAACTCGTTAGCTAAGTTGTGTAGCTAAACAACTACCTTAACGATGGCGACTATTTTGGTCCACCCAGGACAATGCCGAAACACATGTCAAAATTAACCATTGTTAAGCGTGGACGTACGTGACAGCTTATCTTTACTTAGCTCCTTTACGTTACAATGTTACGAATAGCTAACGTATACTAGCCATAATAACACTAGCTAACCAGCTAGCCACCGTTAGCTGAGGTCCGACTCATAATCACGTACATTTTAAAGTTACTTACCATTCGCGTACATCTGTCCCGTCCCAGTCCCATTCTGAGAATTGAACCCCGCTGTTGACATCTTGAAACATACACCAGAATCTAATTTAGAGGCTCGTCTAAAGCTAGCCGCTTAGCTGGGCGTCGCGGGATTTAAACCCGAAGATCCAACGATGAGCGTAAAAACGGCACCTAAAGTCAAATCTCCTTGTTTCTTCAAAGTTGTTAATCAGGCACTTTGTTCGCTTATTACAGAGCCATGATTATCACCAAAAGCCCCGTTCAGCTACCAACGGGTTGGTATCGATGGGCCTGGTCAGAGTAAAATCGTGTGAAGCGCTTCTACCCTTTCACCGGAAGTTGGGATAACCCTGCAGGATCAACGTAAGAATTTGGAACGCATGCGCAGTGTGTACACGTGGCATTTCCTCCGGTGCGCTGGAATTTTTCAGTGTACCAGAAACAAGAGGATGATGCCAGCACAGAGCTGTTATTTTATATTTTAAACGTGTTTTTGTTAACACTTGCTCAGTCCAGGTTAAAAACTATAATATCAGTACTTACATATTTAAAACAACTGATAATTAGGCATTTGAAATAATTTTACTGCTTGAACATCAACCATTTGAGTGACTTTTTCGAGTTGTTTTGTTTATTCACTTTAAATAAAATATGACACAATAATACAAACAGTACTTTTTTTTAATGAGGTCGACCTAAATGTTCCACGCAGTGTGACTGCAAAAGAAAATCATGTTTTGCTTGTTTTGGTTTCATCTCTCTTGCTCCCTGTGAGGATTAGATTGTGAGTGAGTTGGGTTTTGAGTTGAAGGAGCGGCTCGGCTCTGTCGGAGCGGTGAGGGTGAAACATAAACCGGAAGCGGGAGGGCAGAGTTTAGCGGAGTTCTCCGACAGCCATTGCAGTGTCGTGGCTCAGTAACAAAACACGAAAAGGGCCGGGGACGATCAGACAGCCGCTTTCCTCTTCTTGACCGAGATTAATTGATGTGACTGTTGGAACGAACGCACTCGGCGAATTAATCTACACCTGAACAACAAGTAGGTCTTTCACCACGTTTTCTCGGCCCCTGTTCTAAGAGGGAATTCTGCGTTCGGCTTTTCAGCTCGCTACCCCCGGCTGCTAACGATGCTAACATTAGCATTGCTAACCAAGTTGGCTAAGTTGTGTAATTTGAACTTCCGTCGAACTGGGTATAAACTAGTCTTGAACGCTTGTTGTGTGTACGCTAACAGCCTTGTTAATAAACTGAAGGAAAATGGCCACACCAGGACGAACCTCGACGTCTTTAGGGCATCGACGAACTATTTTTTTCCTGCTAATTAGCTAGCGTAGCTAGCATAGATGCGACGTAGCCAGGAGAAATTGACACGTAGCTGGTTAGTTTCCTGTTAGCTAGTTTGATAGCCTGTGTAATTTAATTAACTCCGTGTCTACAAATGAAGCACTGTAAACAATTAGCTTGTATTACCACTGCGGACATGTTGACACACTGTCATATTTATTGAAAACGTCAATTCACCCTATTTACATGTTGACACTGATTTGGAACAAATGGTGGCCTACAAGTACATAGATGTCTTCACGTTTGTTCAGGTCAGAGGTGAAGATGGTATCGTACAAATCTGCTTTTAGATTTAATTACGTCGCTGAAATTTTAACGATTTAAAAAAAAACGAATTTTAATGTCCCATCAGGGAAGTAATACAACTTCCACAAATCACAGAATTTAAGCAGTGTAAACAATGGAGTAACACCATGTTTGGACTTTTGACAAAGCTGTCAGTACACTAGCTTTATTTAAGTTAATCTTAATTAGGATCTGCAACATTTACTTGATTTGGTGTTTCTCTAGCATTTTGACCCACACTGGAGCCAACTGTTTATGTAATATTTGCTGTTAAAAGTACAAAACTGTCCCCATTAGATAAAAATGAGTTGCAGTAATTAGACAGAACAAGTATACTTTATTCATATGGTCCCTGTAGCATTTATATTAATTTACAATAACTGTGCATAGTTTAAAATTAAATAGTAATCTCTTAAATCATAAAAAATGGCTCTTTATAAAATGCTTACGTATAAATCTTGTTCTCATCATGTGAGTATATTATTATTAGTACTTGCCGTTTTTATCATTATGAAGGTACTGAGGGAACAAAATGTTTTTACTAATGGAGAATAGTCTTAAAATCTAGTCCGCATATATTCTCAAAGATGCCGCTAATGTCTGGTTTCATTCATAACGTATGCTTAAGTTGTGGCGAGTTGAGCTCTGAAGACACTTTGGTAAATTCTTTGTTTGCAACATGGACATAAAGAAATCTGCCTTTTCCCACTTGTTGGCCATCACGCCACATGAAACCAGCTGACGCGTGGTGGCACTTTCAGTATTTGCCTGATCTTGACCTTTGTCTGCCTTAAACTTTAACCCTCAAGTTTCCATGTTACGTAAGTAAGACTAGAGGTTGACACCCAGCTGAAAGGATGAGAAAGTAGGTGAAACTGGAAACAACTGGCACATTTTTCTGGGATGAAAGTTTCTACTTAATTTTACAAAGAGATTTGTTTGCTTTATCTGTAGGCATTCTTTCTGTTACGTTTAGTCACTGCAATACTGCCATAATTGTGCATTTATTGTTTTTAAAGGAGGCTAAAGAAATCTTTGAACAAAGTAAGTATTTCGTTTTAGGCTAAAACAAGATATGTATAATCTGGAAGCTGTTGATTTGATGATATAAGAAATTATTTCCTGGATACTTTGTTTTTCTTGTAAAAATCAAAACTAAGGCCGTTTAATTTTAGGGTGAGAGGTTAAGCTGGTTGCTTGTGTGTTGGAACAAACTTTTTGCATCACGTTGCCTGCTGAGAAACTGCTAGATGAAGCACGATCAGGCTTCTGAAACTTCTTTTCTGTTGCTATTAAAAAAGCCAATCACTGGCTCTAGAAATTGCTCATTCCTCTAATCATTTGTTGCTAATATCTGCTTGCTGGGTTGAGGTAAACGCCATAGTCTTAAAAACAAGTCCCGCTGTTAAAGTTTGGGATGATTATTCTACTATTTTGTTGTAACTGAGCTTTTCCTTGTAACAAATCACCAAATTTATCAATTTCATTTAATTTCTTCTAAAGGTTTTCAAGGACTGAACATCATTGAAACCAGTCTGTCCTTTTTCTGCATAATATGTAATGTTTGTTAGCCACTCTGGAAATATCTAAATTACTTTGTGAACATAATCATCCCGGTTTGCTCTTCAGTTTTTATGTTTCTGTTACAAAAACAGTCAAGCGGCTTGTTCCCTGCTTGTTTTGGGCTGAAGAATGCATTTAACACAACGGATACTTGTTTCTCAATTAATTTTGTGTGAAGTAAAGCTAAGGCTTAGTGCACTCTAACGACTCAAACATTATTATTTTATTACCCTTTATGTATCCAGGCAAACCCCACTGAGATCACAGATCTTATTTGCAAGGGAGGCCTGGGCCTGAAGGCAGCTGAGCCTAACATGCATGTTTTGTTCTTTTTCTTTTATTCATTTACCCTTTATTTATCCAGATAGTCTCATTGAGCCACGGGAACTCATTTTCAAGAGAGACCTGTTTTAGGGAGCAGATGGTGGGGGTTAAGGGCCTTGCTCAGGGGCCCAGGGTGGGGCGAATGAGGGTGGAGGCAGGTGTGGGTGTTTCACCTTTTTCCACCCACATTTTTTGACGTTGTCTGTCCTGGGGCTTGAACCGGCGATCTTCCGATCACAGGCCCACTGTCTCTAACCACTGCACCACCACTCCCCAATAGTTACAATGAGTGCCCAGATTTAAGGTGAACAGGAAAAGTTTAAATCTGGGTTATTCTCTGATTTGGTCACAAATAAGCGATAAGTCACAATAAACCTTTACTCCAAAGTCATCACTTCCATAAAAAAACTGCATTTTGAATTTAACTTTACCTAAAAATGGTATAAGGAAGGCATTAAAAGTTAAATCGTCTTATTCTTTATGGACACATCTAATCACTGTATAACCATTTGAAAACAAACACTGCCGTCTTGCAGCTTTTTTACCTCTTCAGTTCTGACCATTTTCATTTCTTTAACTAATGTCTCTTGCCATTTATGACTTTCGCTGCACTGCGTAACTCCGTTTTTGAGGAAAATTTCACGTGCTATGGACATAAGTTGCATCATTGTATCATACAACATTTAGAACATGGTAGAAATGAAAATGAAGTCAGCTTAAAAATCTTAACTCCTTCATACAACCAGTGCAGATGTATACATATAATGTTTTTCAATTGTTGCAAGCCTTGCCACTTAAACATGTTTTTCTACAGAGAGGCCAACACAAACACCTGATTACAGTCACCGAAATGTATCATCGTTGTAGATGAGGTAAATAATGCAAAATTTACAATGATTATTTAAATGTGTGTAAAACATGACCTGCTTTGATACATTCTGCACTTTTATTCACTGAGTTAATACTTATACCTTGATAACAGTTTATCTGTTTTAACTGTGCTCTAGAAATAAATAAAGTTGACTTATACATTACTACCTGACTAACATCTTGTCCTAAAGTCCAACGCCACCATTTTTTAAACATACTTTTCACAGTTTTGCACCAGATTTTTATTGCTCAAGGCTGGAAGTAGTTGCAAAGTTGTACAGTCTCATGGAGAAAACACACCCATCCCCCATCTGTTCCCCACCCCCTCACCTTTGCTAAACAAACAACCCCCTACCTCATTTCTGACTGAGGTGCAAAGTGATTGGACGGTGTCTACAGGAAGTAGAAGAAAAAGACAAGTCAGTTGAAGGAAGTTTGGCAGCAATAGAGAGAAATGAGAGTGAGTAGAGCGGAGTAATGACAGATTTGTGATATTTTGCACAATTGGATTTTTGAGTGTGTTCTGTGTTTATTTTATTCAGTTTTATTGTGCTTGAGTCAAAACAATGAGGGGACATTTTTAACGTGACGCTGCAGCGTCTGTCTGAGGTGCAGGATGGAGCAGCGAACACAGAAATGAAAGGAGCTGCAGAGCCAGAACCTTCTCAGGCAGAAGAGTCAGTGGAGACAGAGGACTTAGTGAAGTGGGTGATCCATAATTTGTTTTACAAGGGGAACAAGAGGAAGGGTGCACCAAGCCACACTCCTGCCTGTGCCCGGTCCCTGACGTGACGTCATCCGCCTTCTGCAATCATTGCCTGTGTGCTCAGGTGTTTCCTTGACTGCTTTGTTTGTTTTCAAACAATTGCATAGCTTGAATGTGATAAAAACATATAACCATATTATTCTACAACAGCAATTACCTGTTAAGATCACACGGGACTGTAACGGTGGGTGTCAGACTTCCATCCATCCATCCATTATCTTTACTCGCTTCTTTCTTTTCAGGTCACGGGGGACACTGGTGCCTATATGCAGCAGTCACTGTGTGAGAGGTGGGGGACACCTGGACAGGTCTCCAGTCCATCACAGGGACATATAGAGACAAACCAGTTATGGGCCCATCAAATGAGCATTATTACTTGTTTATCATCCCCACAGGTTGCGTTCAGACGGTCCCTCGTACCTCCTGGTAGTTTTAAAGGTACGTTGTTATCGCTGATAAAATGCAGCTTCACACAAGTGTAAAACCAGAAGGTTTTTTTTGAATTAGGTGTATAAACCTTTTTCCTAAACCTAACCTTACACATGCTCAGCTCTACCACTGGTACCACTGGTACCACTGTGCCACTGTGCCACTGTGCCACCGATGTTAGACATTACAAAACTTTAAACTACTTTAGACCATCAAACAATCCAAGAAAACGTGTGCATTTATGACTATTTTATTTGATTTTTTTTACATGTCTTTCCTGTTTTAGTGTAGCCTTATTCTTCACACACACACACACACACACACACACACACACACACACACACACACACACACACACACACACACACACACA
>JAVCKU010000031.1:892249-906344 GCA_032273985.1 Hypsolebias coamazonicus
GAACACATTTGAGATGGAAATGGGCACATTTGGGCCAATTTCTTACTTACTTTAACACTTTTCCTCAGCTGGTCCTCAAACACGTCCAGTTGGTCCAGAATGCTGCTGCTCAGCTTCTGTCAGAAGAGGAAGTACCCCACCCAAAACCCGCTGCTCCAAGATGCTCTTGTTTGATTTGATTGATCTTATTTCTTTGTTTTATGCTGTTAATGTTCTTCAACTTTACAGCACTTCCTTGCAGCAGCTGTGCATGCGTCAAAATACAGCTCTAACACTTTTGAGAAGGGGTTGAAATGCCTGTGATGATGACTCTAAACAACAAAACCAACAACTAAAAGCTAAACTAAATACAGTTTAGATTGTATTTAAATGTACTAATGGTAATATTCTGCATGGCACCACCGAGGCCCCCGTTTGCAAGTTTGTGCGGTGAACAGAGAGGCAGAGAGTCTGTGTACACAGAAAGCACTGCTTTATTGACTGCACTGGACTGGACTGGACTGGATCAGATGAAGTGGGATTCAGGGGGGGAGGTCTTGTCTGGGAGGGGAGTGGGATACGCAGCAGGGTGGGGTGGGCCGTAGTGGGATGCAGCCATCATTAAGGCAACACAAACAGCATGCAGATACAGTCACAGGAAACATCTTCGTCATCATCATCATCATCATATTGCTTTTCAAAGTCTCGCTTAAAACATCGAAATTGTACAAAAAGGAAGAAAATAGGTTTTTCGCACTAATGAAAAATACATTTTTTGATTTTTTTTCCTCCTACAAATAAGATTCTAATACAAGAAAATAAATATAGCAAAAAAAGCCAAAAATAATTTAAAATAGCTCTTTTTTTAATATATGTTCAATAGTTTTTCTTTGCTATTAACAAATGGCACAACATTCTTTGAAACAAAGAATACAGAAGGATAAACTCCTGCAACATTCATATTATTGTATAGAAGAACTGATGCAGAGTGAAGGGAAAAAAATGGACAGGAGCAGAAAATTTACCACCTTTCTTTTCTTTTATAAGGACAAATACAACAGGAGGAGGAGGATGTTACAACTCTGCTTTGAATGACTGGTATTTAAAGCGTCTAAATAAACCTACAAGATGCAGAAAGATGATTAAACATGTTACGAGAGGAAACTGTTTAAACAAAAGGCTAACTGATTATATATTACTTTAGATAACTGAGGCTATATAACAAAATAGCTACTCAGAAGTGCCTTAAAGTCGCAGAATTTATTTAAAGTTAAAATTCAGCACATTTTTAGTTTAGTCGTGTTTAAACCTGAGGGAGAAAACTTGATTTATAGGTCAAGGAGAGGCGAGCGAGCGCGTTTGTGATTAATGAGTCAGAAACTGTCTGTTGTGCACCGAGAGGAGATGCCAAGAAATAATGGTCGAGGGAGAAAAAAAAAAAGAGCAGAAAAAGAAAACCAAAACAAAGCACAGCAAGACAATTACTGGCAATGATGAAGAAAAGAAAACAGAGGGAGAGGAGGAGATAAGTGTGGGTGAAAACCACAGTGAGCTGGCAAAATCTGTTATAAACCAAAACTTTCATCTTCCTGTCTGGTAATTATCGACCGCTGCTGAAACATGAAGGACCAATACTTATTTGTCGTTTCTGTCAACAAAATATCTCGAGCCACTAATTTTTTGTGAAATGTACAGAAAGTGATGATCTGATGTACGTCTATAACTGATTATCTGTTGGAGTCGATCCAATTCAAGATGGCCGCCACAGCTTGTATACACGACTCAACACAAAACGACTACGTCAGAGGTGTCCAAAGTGTGGCCCGGGGGCCATCTGTGGCCCTTAGAGTGATTTTGTGCGGCCCACATTTTCAGTTTAAAGATGGCATCATTTTGGCCTGTGGGCTTAAGAGATGTGGACCTTTTGCAAATTTAATTCTCTTTTTACATCATTTTTAGGTTTAACAGCAAAACGGATTAAGAAGTCTCAATATGAGCAATATTAAGTTTAATACAATCCTTTGGCAATAAATCAATTAAATCAAATAAAAAATTAATTAATAAAATGTTAATGTTTATGAAGTTTTTAATGTTTTGGATATACAGTAGTCCCTCGTTTATCGCGGGGGATCTGTACCCTGAAGACCCGCGATGAGTGAAAAACCACGAAGTAGGAATAGTAGTAAGTAGTAGTTTATTTTATATATACTGTATATATTTAAATAAAGACATTTTAAACCCTTCCCACACGCAGTATTCTAAACAATGTTTCTCAACACTAAACGCTCTAAAAGAGCACAGCATGTCATGATTTCAGCTCTCTGCCAGCGTTCTTGGCCACGCCCACTTCTCCGCTCTGCATGGTGAATCAGCTGTTTAGCTGCAGCAGTGTGGGCTGCACAAAGCTGCAGGAGGTGCTAAATAATTAAGAACAATTTATTTTAAATGAAAATGCAGATCGTGCGGCTCATCCATCAATCAGCCAATTGTGTCATGTCCAATCTTATTTTGAAAAACCGCGACAGAGCGACTCAATGATAAACCAACCGCGAAGTAGCGAGGGACTACTGTACAACAATTTAGAACACCTTTTCCACCAAACTTAGTAAATTCTGTCCACTCTCCAAAAATATTGTTTACGTTGAGTTAAAAGAAATCACTAAAAGTAAATACGCTTATTATTATAATTTTTTTATTCACATTTTTGTGACTCGTGTCTCCTTTCATCTTAAAGGTTTTGGTCCACATACAGTATGAAAATGTTTGGACACCCCTGACCGAAGTCATTCTGGCAGGTATTGAGCTGAAACGTGACGTGGTAGTAGCTGAGAGTCATTCACAGCTACGACTTTCATTTTTCAACATAAAATGAGCTTCGTCTGAAACATGACAGACGACGAGCGATACGCAACGCCAGACTCTAGATTTTAAATGTAGATGTAAAACGGTTGAGTCCAAGCAAATATAGAGAAAATGACAAAAAAAATATAAATAATAAAGCAGAAAGAGCAATAAGTTTAGAACAAGGGGACTCTGTGTGTTTTTAAATCATTTAAAATCGCGTCTCCATTTGATCTACAAAGGTTGTATTTCCATCTAGAGGCAGCAACACGTTCTCTAGAGTCAGTGTGAGAATCCTGGCTGAGTCTGTAATTACTGCTACTAAATGTAGCCGTGGGCGAGAAGGTTGCTTTAGCTGATAGATTCTGCTTGTATTTACACGTTCACTTTGTCTGGAGAGCGTGGTCCTCTCTGGGCCACAACAACCAGAGGACCACATGGGAGGAAAAGTTGACTTTCTTCTAAACATCAGCTGAGACGCATTAATTAAAACCACCGAACAAGAAGGTCTGGCTTTTTCTTTTTGGTTGATAGAGGTCATATGTTTTTGTTTTAATGCGAAAAAGTAAATTCGATGAGAATAAATGGAAGAAACTTGAAAATGTAAACCTGCTGTGAAAACATCAGGGTCGTTATGACATTAAATGATAAAGCTGGTATTAATATGGCTTTTGGGGGGGGTCAGTAAATGAAGCAGAAAGAACTCCTCAAACGCTTCTTGGGAGTTATAGTTAATGATTTAACCCATAATCGAATAAAAACGAGTTTCAGTTGGATGCGTAATTTCCCAGCGTCGGTTCCTGATTTGATCGTTCGATTGAAGTCGACGGGCTTCACGAGCAGAGAACCAGAGCTCGACGAGGGCCTGGCGGTGTTTGTATTAGCTGCTTGTTAACTCGACTGTGCAGACAGGCTGCAAACAGAAAGCAGCGGAAAGAACAAGTTGTCCTCGTTCTCTTTCGCTCCCCGGCTTCAGTTCAGTGAACATCCCTCTCTTATTTCTCAACATGTCTCTTCTCTTTATTTTCCAGAGTCTTTAAATCAGCTCTGAGTGCAACGGTTTCACCTCCTCATACCTGTTGCCATTTGTCCTTTAAAGCTACAAAGTTATTTTTTTTTTTTCTTTTTCATTATTTTATGTATGGAAAGCGATTAAAAAAAAAAGCCATGTGTCTGCTAAAAAAAAGGCTGATCACCGGGCAAGGAGAGGAGCGAGTTGGAGTCGAGGGCAGGGATGGAGAAATCATGTGGACTTTGCTGGTGGTGGGAGGCGGAATAAGGTGCACCGTTTGTGCAGATGGGAGCTTTAGTCTAAAAACATTTTGCGCTGCCCTGGATACAGAATCAATCCCAGTTTGTGTTGAAAACTAGAGGGTGGAGGCAGATTGGGTTTCCTTTTTAGATTCAATCAAGGACGGGGACAGAAAACCCACAGCGTCAGGGGGAAAAAAGCCGACTGGTCGTAAACTTCTTAGCGCAACCGGGTGAAATTGACCGTTTTTAAATTTGATGATCTCCAAACAAATCTTGGCTTCTCTGGATTTTTGTTGCTCTACATTAAAATGTAGACACAATAAACATAAAAAAGCAGCCACTTAAAGGTATTAGCTGCTATTTCATGAAGACTTTATAAAATAAAAATAGCTTAATTTTCTTCACATTAATCACAAAGTAATGGTTAATGACTCCTAAATGAAAGATTTGTGTGTAAACTTTGTGAATGGCTGCCATCTACCATGTGGCTTTGTTTACCTACGGAAACAGCCGAAGTGTTTAAGTACAGTATGCAGATACATGAGCTTTGTTTACATTGACTGCATACCTGCATTTCAACCTGCTGATGACATGACTGTAGCTTCAAACTGCCCAGTTGGATATAGCTCAGTATAAAATATTTTGTTTTCTTTTTGTAAAATAAGAGTCAGTTTTGATCATATTAATTGGCCAGTTTTCGCTCACAAACGAGTGATTTGCAACGCGTGCAATCTGCTGCTGGTTGCAAACAAAAACAAGCAGTGAAACTTTAAAGTCAAGGCGTTACCGTAAACATGTTTATCGTTTTAGCCTTAAACTAAAAATGTTTTCTTGTCACTTTCACTCGGCGACGACTGTAAAGTCAAATTAAAATATAAAGTTTCAGATTAAAAGTGTTGCTCGCTGACTCCACCGGTTTGAAACGGAATTGAACTTTTTATTTTATTTTTTGTTCCTCCACAGCAGCTCTGTTTACACGACTAAACCTCTGATCTGTACAGCGCGTCCGGATTCAGCCGGAACAAAGAGGAGAGCGAAAAGCGAGTTAAGAACGGTGGAAGCAGATTATGAGTCAGCGTTCTGGTTTGACACGGCGGCCAGCTAAGCATCACGAAAGAAAACAGAAGAAAAGCTCGCAGCAGGCTTTTTCAAAACACTGAATATGAAAGTGTCTAGCAGTAGTAATTGAACAGTATAATACATTATTGTAAATGTGAATATTGTGTAAAAGCCCCAGTGGTGGGTGGGTTGGCTGGCGTAGGACAGTAAAACGAGGACGACAGAATCTGGAAGCACAGAACACCTGATTTTGTGTAAAACTGTACAAAAGAATATTAAAAAAAAAAAGATTTCAGTTCTGTGAACCTTTTTATTACTCAAATGAAGCTTTCAGTTGAACTGCCAGTGTTGTGGCATTAAACGAGCGGTCAGTCCCGTTTGAACCGATCCAACGTCAGCCTCAAGCCAGTTTCCAACCGTTGGGAAGGCCAGCTGCAGCCGAGGAGACGCTGCGTTAACGGCGCAACCAAAACCTCCTCAGCTCAGCTGCGGCCAAATTGTATTTATTTCTGTCAGGATTTTTGCAAACAAGGTCGCCGCTTGATAAACTCAAACGTAACCTTTATGTATATTTGAAGAGGTTTTGAGGAACCCTGCCCTTCTGGTGCAGTGATGTCTTTGAATTTTACAACATGTTTCATGAAATTACGGTTCTAAACCACCAGCAGGCGGTTTTCTGACCTGCTGTTAATCAGTTCATTTCAATTGGCAGTTTTGTTCTGTAGCGTAGCATTCACGCTAACAGTTCTGCTCAAACGTGCACCAGCTCCGCCGATGCGAGAAACGGATGACGGTTTTCACCGGTTGAAATCTCTTTTAACGTTTTGACCCGACGATGGTTGCGAAATTCAAAGATCACCAGAGCACGTGTTGGACTGTGAGCGAACGCCCGCACCACCACGCCACATGGAGGATGTTGATTTTTATTTAAAAATAAAAACAAAAAACCTGCAATAAAAAGTCCAGTCGACAGTATCTACGAAGCGGAAGGAGAGGGCGTTGAAGCCACGCTGTAAATAGAGAATACTAACCAGTTCTTGTTTGCTGAGGCTGCACAGACTCGAGGGAGTAGACCACAACCAGAAGCATGAAGCACGTTTCAGACTCAAAACACCGAACCACCTTTCTAACGTTATTAACACAAAACAATTGCTTTCCTTCCCCGTTGGCGCTGTGCAGCCAGAGCATTTACTACTACATGTCAAGGCCGTACTTGTGAGGCCTCATCTAAAACCACTGTCTACAACATCAGGCTACTCTGAACATTGAAACCAAGAATACGTCTTCCTGTCTTAGAAGCACAGGAACGTTAACAACCATAAGACGGAGGAACCTATAGCCTCGCTTTAAAAATAAAAACAGTTCTGATGCTGTCATTTTTGTTTTGTGTATGTGTTATGGTCATTTGTGATGGCCAACGTAGAAGTTTAATATCTCACAGCTGCATGGTGCAACCTCTTCGATTAGTATCTTCTCACAGCACAAACAATGGGAATCTTCTACGATGGCTACACCTGAAGGACACAGACTCAGCGCTGTCGCTCGTGATAATACGCTCCTGCTAATAGAGGGTGTTTCACTCTGAGTACGCTCAGGCGTCCTCACATATACATAAAAAACTAGTCATCTTTTACATTAGAACCCTGTTGTACCACCTTGTGTGTGTGTGACATGGAGAGCTTAAGCAGCTTTTGGATTTTTTTTTTTTCTGTAGGGGCTAAATATGTCCGTCTGTGTTAAACAACCAACATCGATTTGTTGATCTGGAAGAATCCAGATTGGATGTACTGGTGGTAGAATTATTGGTACTTCTCCGTCTAAAGGAGGCCACGTGACACGAACGACGTGCCTGAGCTGACGGCGTTAATGTCGGACGTTTTGTCCACCTTAAAAATCCTTAAGAGCACGTGTGTAAAACATGCTGCCTGGACACGCAGATGTGTTCTTTGGCGTGGTCGCTCCTAAACACCCATTGTTTTTTTAAGAACGAAATGGAAAGTAGAATGAAATTGTAACTCCGCTTGAAAGTTCAAACCTGTGTTGAGCAGCCATTTAAAAATAATTAGTTGCACTTTGTTTCTGGGCCCACACAGGTTCATATTGGTTTTGATCACGCCCCTGACGATATAAACCGTTTTGAATTTGGTAAAGAAGATGAAATAATCTGTAGGACTGTTTAACTCCGTTTGAGAAGTAGTTAGTTCAGTAGTAGTCGTGTTGGAAATCAAATAACGAAGCTTGCCAAATAAGGAAGTTTCTAGACATACACGTCTGACTGTATATATATTGTGTATGATATATATTTTACATACATGTTTTTTTACATTTTATTATTATTTTTTTAAACCCCTGAGAATACCACAAACTGCCTTTTTTTTAAGTAAAAAATACAACTCTCTACGAGAACAAAAACTCAGTAAAACTGTCGAAAAATGAAACACGCCTCACAAGAGCGCCGACGTAAACGATGTCGTCATTTTAGCGTCGTCAACGTGTGGATGCAGTGGAGCCGCTGCTACAAGGGCTTGGCCAAGTCAGACTCGAGTTGCTGCCATGCTGATGTCACAACCTCCGAAAAACTACAGACTGCATAGATGAGAACGCTAAGAAACTAAACTATTTTGACGTCTGTTGTCTGATAGCAATGCCTCGCATGGTTTCTATTAAATACTTTGATGGTAAAGTCTTAAAAGAATAGCTCAGATCTTCTGAAACTGGATTCTGTGAAAAGGTTATGAATAATTAATGTCTTACCTGTTGTAGACAGCTCTTTGAACATCAGTTAGGACAAATACTTTTAATTTTGCCAGATGATGAGCTGACGGATAATCAGCAGGGCTAAGACCAATGGTGGCTATTTAAACAAAAAGCTTCAGTCTCAAAATAATTGATATTATTATCTTTACATAGCAGTTAATGTCATAAGTAATATTTGTAAGATTCCTGCCAAAAGTGTGCTTCTTGCTGCTGTTTTGTGTAATATGACGACAATGAACAGGGTTATAAAATGGCATTTGCACGAACTAATATGAAAGACGATATATTTTTGTTATGTTATATATTATTATTATGTTATATTTGTTATATTTTGTTATGTTTTTGTTGCTGTTGTTGGACTAGCTCTGGGATATTCAACTAAATTGCTCAGGAGGCCACAGTTACTGAAAGCCAAGAGCTCAGGGGCTGGAAATCCAGCAGTTATTGTCATTAATTGAGCTTATTTTATGATTTAAAATGTAGTTTTATTAAAAAAATAAAAAATAAAATTAAATTGGTGGGCCGAACTGAGTTCACCCGTGGGCTTGATTTGGCCCCCGGGCCACCAGTACAACAGGTAAGAGGGTTAGGGTTAGCCTTTCCCCCCAAAAAACATTGTAATGCAACTTTGATATACTGATTATCCATGCTGCTGATCTCTTGCTGCTGATTATTTCATGCTGCTGTATTCATTCATTCGTACTCATTCACCTACAAAGACTCATGTTCGTGCTGCTGTTTTGTTGTTTTGCACTATTAGTGACTAGCGTACATCTTAGATCTTGTAGCGTTTGGCGTTCGTTTAGCATACTGTATATCTTAGTTTACATCTTAGATCCTCATTTACCGTTGCTTTTTACACTTTATACTTTGGCTATTGTTGGATATAATTGGGACCCTGTGTACACAATTTAGTTCCACCTCATGTACCACATGTGATGCGAATGACGAGACTTGACCTTTTTACAGAACCCTGCTTCAAAAGAGCTGAACTAACAGAACTCGCTCATCTTGTTTCTGATGCACAATGCTGCTTTCAACCCACAAATTAAATCAAGTTTTAGTTAATATGTTCTAGTTTGCTTGGTTGTGAAAGAAAAGTACCAAAGATTCAAATAGATAAATGTCATGGTTTATTTTAACATATCAAACTCTAATAATAGTATTGTTTGGGGGGCATCTTTCCAGTGAGGTAGTTGCTCGTAGTCCAACTTGGCCAAATTCTTGTATTTTGAGGACTCTACTGCAGTGACACTTAAGGGGGTGGGGGTGTCATATCGTAGGTCTGTTTCACACTGATGGTGCAGTGTGACTCTGCTTCGCAAAATGCTGCAGATCCTTTGTTGCTTAACGGTAAATGCTGCATTTAGTCTTGTTTTAGGCACTATTCAATTATTAAGGTGACAAGGAACCCAGTCTTGGCTACACGCAGTAACCAGTCCAGTGGGATTTAGTTTAGTTTTGATTGTTACAAATCCGATTGAGAAACAGCTGATTGATTTTTATTCATTGATTGGATGATTTTTTTTTTTTTTAAAGGCTCGAGGAAAGAGATTAACAAGACAAGCGGCAGAAGGCACAAAGTTTCTGCAATGAGATTTCTGTAAAGTTTTAGAGGGGGGTTAAATTGAATTTAAGACGAGATTAACAGCAGTTGACAAAGATCAAAAACCTTTTTTTTTTTTAACTGTTGATGTGCGCAAAGGGATTTTCTTTTGAGTAGTTTGTGTGAAAGATGTCTGTGTCCCCGCGACAGTCTATAACGGCAGCGGGGTTGGTGTCAATCTGTTTGCCAAGTAAAAAATTGATAAGATGGATAACTGCTTTTTATGGGCTGGAAACAGATTAAATGATTCAGGGTAGATTTTTAAGTCAACAAGAATCAAACTGACCCCAACCCAGGATCAGCACTCGAGCGCTGCTCACATGATCAGCTAGTTGTGCTTTGCAAGGCTGAATAAATGTTGTCCCATGTCACACCCTCTGCACATATTCAGACCCTCTCTGGTAGAAAAATGTCTTTCACTGAACATATTCCACAAACAGGAACTCACTGGATGCAACTTGGGCCGTAACAGCCAAGAGTGAAGCATACCCTGAAACCAGCTTGAGTAATAGTAATAATGCCCCAACGTGTTTTAAAGTCTGGCAGACACCCCGGAGGGGAGGCCAGCAACGGGCACTTCAACACCCAGAAGCAAAATGGATCTGAGATAAACAAAATGCAAAAGACCTTTCTTGTTTGTTGAACGTCGACAACAAACCGTGGTCCAGTGGAGAAGAGTTACTGTACGATTGGCCATACAGCTACATTCAAATTCCCCCGAAAAACAAATCAGGTTAAGGGCTGAAGCTCTCCGTTGATAGACGTAACAGAGATTTGGTTGAACACGGCCATCCAGCCATGGTTTGTCGTTTCTACTGAGCACAGATGGGGAAACAAAACAACAACCAGCAGCGCTCTGCTTGAATAACGGCCATCACTTTGAGTCTCGGTTTCTTAGGATGCTAGTACGCTTCTCCTCAGTAGGTCCTCGTTCCCAGAACGCAGATGCGACAGCCGAAGTTTGCGTCTGCCAGAGCGCATGTCTGAATCACTCTGCTCGCCATCAGAGTAGTACCCGTCAGTCTCAGCAGCGTCCAGCAGGGACGAGCCCTTCCCTGCGAGAGGAAGGTCCATGGACTCCAGCCCGACTATCCCTCCCCTCGCTCTCGGTTTACCCTGGCGGACCGGACGGGGCCGCGGGGCCCCACCACGTAGGATCGCTCCAGCGTCAGGCTCTGTGATTCCAGGACTGGAGGCTGGAGGGGGCGACGAGTTTGCTGCGAAACCAGATCCAGCCCCCGAAGCAACGCCGTTCCCCAGGTGGATGCTGTCCCATAGACCGTAGTCCTCGGAAATGTGGCAGGAATCCATTTTGGAGATGGGCGGTTGTGGTGGTGGGTCCTTGTGAAGGTCAGAGCTCCTGGTCTGGTGCTGGTGATGAACATGGTAATGCGAGGTCCTGGAAGAGCCTCTGGGCCGTTCCCCCTTCCTGCCTCCATGGCTGGACTTTTCTTCTGCCTCACTCGCCCAGAGGCTCTTAGCGGTGGAGGGGCTGCTGGCTGTGGCTGCAGCCGCAGCAGGCAGAGGCTGAGCAGGCGCGGGGGTTTGACCTCGACCACAAGACTTGTTGCTTCTGGGTTTGCGGCCCAGCTGGGGTGTTTTCCAGGTCGACTGCATGGAGTTCTCCATCATAAGGTTCAGGAGGCTCTCCTCGCCCTGCATTAGCTGGAAGAGAGGAGGAAGAGACAGTTCAGATTAGGCCAGTCGGGTGGAGCTCAGCGATGTGGGGGTTAATATTTTGGTGGTTCTAATAAACCTGGAAAAAACAAAAAAACTCAGATCTTGAATCTTGACCAGTAAAACCAGTTGCATATCACATCGGCTGCTTGCATAAAAACTCAGTCGATTTATTCTGATCTCTTTATGCATCAACAACGTGTTATAAAGACATTTATAGTACTTTGGTCTGTACCTTGAGAATAGAATAGCTTTAAAAAGTTTCCCCTTTAAAGATTTCTTCAGATCTTTATAAAAAAACGTCTAAACTGTTGCTATAAATGTTTATGCACTTTTTGTCAAACTTTTACATGTGATAGTTTCATTTCTAACATTCAAGAGCTTTAATTTGCCTTCAGTATTATTCTGGTATTATTCTTAAAAGTACGACTGAAGAATCGTCAGGAATATTCAAACATGCTCACATTTCACATTTGAGTTTTTTTTAAATGCCAATCAGCTTCTTTCTGTTGCTTATTCATCATTCACACAGACAACCTGCTTTGTATTTAGTCATTTCATTTTCTGCAAAAACTTTTGCATACTTTGCACTTTTTTTTAAGCCAGCCACGCAGTGTATCAAAACATTCGGCTCATTCAGGACATGGGTGTTATGAACTTTGGCGTCTCTTTCAAAACCTCGTTTTCTTTGAAATCTGCTTCGGCGTATTTGCTTCCTTCTTGTCGTCACTCCCCCTTTAACTTGGAGCAAGTCTTTTCATTCTTTAAGTGTTTAGTCGGCATTTTGTTACTTTAGGCTTGAGTTTCTGCTTCACAAGCAAATTTCAGCTGTCATAAAAATGCACTTTCTAGTTTACTTTAGTCTTGAAGTACCCGTGGGTGTCCGAGTTGGACTGTAAAAGGTTGTTTTCCAAAGTTGGGGTTAGGGCCCCACTGTGGGCCATGAAACAAAGCGGAAGGCCATAAGAGGATCTTCAGAAATTAAATATAATATTCAGTCATTAAAGACACATTTCACTGTAACTGTTTTAAATATTAGCAGCAGTAATAAATAGATGCCAATTAAAGTAATGGTTGTTGAGGACGTAAGTCTGTTTTGTTGTGGCTCAGATGTAGAAAAACTAGTGACACACTGGTGTGCAAGTTATTTTGGCTCCTGTCACAAGTTTGTCCATCAGTGACTGGCCTCGGTTCAAAATGTGATGGACTGCTCATACTGTTGCTAACATGTGGCACAAACTCCCGCCTGTAACTGGTTTTGCTATAGTCAAGGCAGCTCAAAAGCAGCCAAGTCACCACAGTTCAAGTTCTACCTGGTCAGAGAGCAGGCTGCCACTTCTGTCGTGATGCTGGGCACCCAGAGCCCACTGGCTCAGCATGTCGTCTGCGGTGATCTGCACCGACTGGGCGAGCCAGCTGTCGAACAGCGAGTTGTCCAACGGGAAGGACTTTGACAAACCTAAAGGAAGGGTAGGGGTATGCAGAGAGAGGGACGAGGAGAAGATGGGACATAAAGAATGAAGAGGAAGGAGAGAAAAGGGGAAAAACAAAGCATACAGTTTAGGGGATGAGCTGAAATTCATTAATGACGAGTACAGAAAAAGTTGCTTTTAGTGCGAAGCGTTGAACAGAGCAGTAAAAATAAAACTTTACAGCAAGCACGCTAAGGCGCCAGCAGAAGTCATATTTGCTGAAACGCTCACAAAGGCATGACGATAAGCTGAAGAAAGATCCTAAAAGTTTTATGTTGCATTCACCTTGATCCATAAATTACCAAAAGCTACTTTAGTTCAAGAATTCACACGTGATCAAGAACAGATCTGAATAAATTTAAAGTGACACAAACACAATCCAGCCAATACCGCGCAGTCTAAATCGCTAAGTACTAAAGAAAAGTCACTTAATTTCTGTAAACAGAGACAAAGTTGATATTACGACAGCTATACGTATTAGTAAATGAGCATTATGCTTCTTAACTAGTGAAAGAGAGCGATGCACTTCAGCAATGTATTATAAATCTAAACATGTTTCTGTCATTTGATCAGAATTTAAGGTAACCAGTTTACAAGCTCACATTTTATTTACTGTTTCTGGTTTTTTTTCCCATCTTTTGTGCGTTTAAAGGGCAGAACTGTGTGCAGAGTGGTTCAGTTCGGTACATTCATGCATGTGGGAGGCTGCAGACAATGCTCCCTGCTTTAAGTGTTTGCTTGTGTCTGTATAATTAGGAGATTTTCATGGCTCCTTTTTTTTTTTTGAATCTCTGTTGGTTGTTAATGCACCACATGACTGTCTGTCTGTGGAAATTTAATTCTTCTACTAAACACACACACTCTTACACAATGCATTTGATGTTGTGAAGCTCAAGGAGAGCACGTCGTACCAACATTTCACTCCGTACGTCTCGGAAAGCTTTGAAAAAGAAATAGAGTTGTAGGTTCCAGCTTTAATTCCACTCGTTTGTTTTTATCACAGTGAAATCTTTGTACTTTTGATTTATCTCACAAGGACTGTGACCTCCCCCCCCGCAAATAAATTAAAAGCAGCAGCAGTCCTCTGAGGGAATGCACAACGTTGGCCACAGTTTTTAAAGAAACTGTTGGTGCTCTAAATGTGTGTTGGTGATGAGCTTCAGCGACGATAACACCTAAGTTGAGTTGTTTTTATGTTGTAATTCTGATTTGATGTTAATACGCGGAAGCATATTAATATATATATATATATATATATATATACACAGGTTGTTCTCGAGTTACGGCGGTCTCGACCTACGGCGCTTCGGACTTACGGCGCTGCCCCAGTGACGTCATCACACCTTACGTTGTCTTTTTTTATGCAGCATTTTATGTTTTTTTTTGCTTTTCTTGAGAGTATTTTGTTAGCTAACTGCTTGGAAACACATTAAAACGGCGTTCTACGTAC
>JAVCKU010000031.1:926576-938623 GCA_032273985.1 Hypsolebias coamazonicus
CTCATGATGTCACACCCTAATCAGCTGATTACAGTAACTCCCAGACATGAGACACAAATGTCTCATTCCTCAAGTCATAAGTGTAATTTGTGAATTACTGTTTTCAAAGAATTACCAAAAGGTATAAGATCTAGTCCCAGTCCTGAACATCTGGATGGTTTTCACAGTGTTTAAGCATCTAAAAAGTACCTTGACTAAAACTCACTCACTTTATGACTCAATGGATAAAGTCTCTGCTCTGGCCTGTCTAA
Source organism: Hypsolebias coamazonicus (assembly GCA_032273985.1). Lineage (NCBI taxonomy): Eukaryota > Metazoa > Chordata > Actinopteri > Cyprinodontiformes > Rivulidae > Hypsolebias > Hypsolebias coamazonicus. Next base: position 926,828 of record JAVCKU010000031.1, read on the forward strand.
ACACACAGAACACTTGTGTGGCTGAACCTTTTTTCCTGTAATGATGCAACAAATAATTGCAACTCATTGTTAGCAACTAATAAAAACTTATTTTACGCTATTATTATTAGTCATACTGCTGGTTTATAACAGTTTACTACACTTGTACATGTTATTTGTCTGATGTACAGGAGTAAGAGCCAAAGCATTGACATTTACTGTGTGCAAGAGAAATTATTTATCAGCTCAGTTTTGTATGAATATATAAAACATGTTTGTGATTATTTCCAGTATGTGCAACCCTGAAGACCTGCAGCACTCTGTCAGTAACTGAACAATGGGGTCAGGAACTAATTGGGTCGAAGCTGAAATACTTAAATTCTAAACTAACAAGCCAGAAACTTGATTCCTCTCACGGGCAGTCATTATGTCACTGTGTGTCAGCATCGTGAGCGTGTAAGAGGCTGAAGATTTGCCATGGAGACAAAAAGGACGTGACAATTTCAGTTTTTCTTTATTGTACTGTATATGAGAAGTAGAAAGTAATATATTTGGGTATTCCAGAGGAAGAATAAACTTTTTAATATAAATCTGGGCAACAAAAACAAAACAAACAAACAAACCCGAGTTTGTGTCAACAAGTAAGAGATAGGAGCGGGAATACAACAAGGCTTGTATGAGTTTGTATTCATGATAGTGATCTTTGACCCAAATCAATGGTTTATTTGTTGACTTAAACAGTGTAGGGGTGGATCTGTGTGTGCTAGCTGTCCTGCAGAGTTGTTCATCTGCTGGTCTTGATAGATTTGTTGGTGTGGCCTGTCTGACCCTTTCCATCCCCTGTGTTAGAGCTCTGCAGACAAAAATAGCCACTCAACTGGGACACAATGTGCAGAGACTGGCTTTGATTAGGACACAGCATGTGTGCACGGACATTTCTTAAAAACGGCTACCTCTCACTACAAACCTGATAGGAGTGGAGAAAAAGACGTGGATAAGAATGGAAGAGAGTTACCAAAATGAAGAATTTAACTATGGTCAAAAGTTTAATAAGTGAGATCAGTTTTCATCAGATTATGTTCAGACGTGCATGTTGCAACCAAGCCAAGCTAATTAAACTAACACCAAGCCTTTAGCAGCCACTATCAAACGCAGCTGCCTCTATTTAAGCTTCTTCACGTTTAGGCCTTAACATTTTTAAAACAATAGAGATATACAAATACCAAAAAACTAATCCTGATTGCAATTTAATCTTTCTGCAAGTAGACCAAAAAGATTATTTACAACTACAATTGTAGTTCTGATAAAATTAAACAAACATATGTTAATAATCAAGGCTGATTAAATGAACTTGACATATTTAATAAGTCTGAAGCTAACAAATTGGCGAAAATCTTCTCACTCCAACCACATCCACCCACTGCTCCATGCTCTGGCTCATCCATCCTTCTGTACCTCCTTAATTAATAAATCCATGAGTTTCTTTGCCCATCCATCCATCCATGACACCACAGGGTGCAGATAATCAACATTACAAGTGTGTTAACGGTCTATTAATGCCTCTCATACCATCCAGTCTGTATTCACTCAGTAACACTAGAAGGCTCTCAGTATGCTGCACATAGCTCCATGTCTTGGATGTTAGTGATCATACACAAACTATTTGCACTCATCATTTGCTTTTTGATTATTTATTTTTTTCTCTCAAACTGACTGTTGCCAAGCAATAATTAGATTACCTGGCATCTGGTGAGAGGAAGCATCAAAAGACAGCAAAAACGAGACTGTTTCCAGCCAAACACTGCAACCAGTTGAGGCTGATTTTTCAAAAAGCTGAATATATATAATAGTTAAGGAGATTTAGTATTTTTTCCATATTTAAGTTAGCAAGTTTTAGCATTCAGTGCCTTCCAGGTAACTCTTGTTGCCCTGAGCAAAAAAGCAAAATCAACTCCCAAAGTAAAGCAGAGATCAGGTTAAATCCTCTGCTGAAAGAGTGAATGCAAATAAAAATAGAAGTATATGTACCCATGTAAGAAAACATGAGCTGCTTAGTCAACTGACTAAAAATTAGTCTGATTTTATTTATTTAAGTGGCACAAATGCTAAATGCTGGGGAAATAAGAACAACAACAAGTAAACCAAATAAGAAATCTTCAACATTCATAAAAACTAACATCTATTGAAACGGGTCTATTCAACTGGTGGTCCATGGGCCACTTCCTGCCCACTGGTCATTTCAGTCCAGCCCACCAATTAATTCATACATTTTTCTTTATTTTTCTTTTTTGGGTTCTGGGTTTGAGTTTTGTTTATTGCATTTATGATTTAATGCAATAAATAAACACATTTAAAAGGTGACAGATCATTGTAATACTTAGTTTATTTACATAATGACTTTAATTGCTGGATGTCTGACCCCTGAGCAGTTTTGTGGAGTAGCCTTGTGTTAAAATGTTGTACCAGTATGACTGATCGTAGTACAATGTGATTAGACTATAATGCCATAACAAATATGGTTCTTATGGAAACAAAACAAGTTAAGAACAAAAACAAATTCTACCAAAATATCACAATGACCTTGTTCACTTCTTTACTAACTTTCGGCTTAAGTTACTGTACCTATCGATCTGACCCTCCCAGCTCCCAGCGTATCGACTACAAACCTGTGCTGCTTACTAATGAGCATCATCGACTGCTCGCCACCCCTGAAAGACACACACCCCTGTGAGGAAGCAGTCAGCTAAAGATCAGGATTATTGATCTTTAATTGGCCCAATATCTCCCCAAAACCAATATGGAGAGCCTGAGTTCATCGCTAACGAGACGGTCTCAACTGGAATAAACTATTCTTAACATAAAATAAAGTTATTGATAATTATTGATAGCTGTTATAGTGCTCATGCACACAAAATGTTACTTAAAAATGTCACATTTTATTGTGAAATTTGATTCTCAGCTCCTTCACCATATTTATCTTAGTATTCCACTGACTAATTAACAGTATACACAAGTAGACCTGTTCCATAAGAGAAGCCAATGCCCTGCCAAGTTTGAACATGTTGAAAAGATGAAACATCAAAACAACCCTAACCTTCCAAACTCTTAAAGATTTTCTTTAAAATATAATGAATATGTAAGTATTTACCAAACCTGACTTAGGGTCATACCAAACAGAGCAATTCTGGACCAGCAGGGCAAAAACAGAAACATTATTTTTGTCTGTCAGAAGATTAATTTTAAAAGACTAAGATTTCTGTTAATGAATCAAACTACGGTTTATGACCTTATGAATCTCTGATCTGCTTCAGAAATCCTCTGAACTGGTTTCTGCTTTGAAGATTAAAACAAAACACTCAATCAGCCTTCAGTGAAAAGGCAGGATCAAAGTGAGGGAAGCTCTGCTTCAAGTTTGAACTCTTAAATTAAGAATAAAGGCCTTTATACCACAAACAGCTTCATATCAAAGTTGAAACACTGATCAGTGTAATGCCAACTTTTTTTTTGTATTTAAATTATATCTCCTTCATATTCATATGTAAAATCTGAGTCTAGAAATATCAACTTAATTTTCTCGTCTCAAAACGTCTTTCAAACATAAACCAGTAATGTAGTTTACCTCAAGAGGGTATGGTGTGGCTAAACTCAACAGTATGTAGTATTATTGAACACTGTCTCTTCCACAGGGAATAACTGATCTAATTTCTATAAATGAGGTTTTCAGACTCTGCAAGGGTGTACTTTTGACTTTACAGGTGACCCCGTTTGGACTTACTGACTTACAGCAAAACAGAGCAGTCAAGCCATTACTTTTTAAGACCTCACTGAATATGTTGCAGGTTTGTGTAGCTTGTGATGACATATAAAATGCTTATTGCTGCTTACCATATGGAGCAGCCCAACAGAAGAGGGGTGCCTGTGCATTTGATATTGAGAGCTAGGACAATGGATTACAGAGAATACATCTTGTGAAGGTAGTCAGTGTGCTCCATCTGGTTACAGGTGGTGTAAAAGTAAAACATTAACTAGAAGCCCAGGAGATTGCTGAACTTAAACCCATGCACCTAAGGACTGGGCAGAGTGTGGATGACCAGAGTCAGGTAGTCCAGACCCGTTTACCTCCTTTGCATTCCACTGGAGAGCAAGCAGACAGGATAAAGTCTCTGAAATATATTCAGGATCTAGCAAGCTAGCTTTGCTGATTCACGCTCAGTTTAAAGGCTTAATAGTATTGTTTTTAGAGAGATTTAATATTTAGCTTCGATACAAAAGGCTTTTCAAAATATCATTCTGCAGCGTGGCAGTAAAGACACCTTTGGTTGTTCACAGATGAATCACTCGAGCTGTCCCCGTCCCCCAGTGAGGTAGGCTTATTACATGTGTATTTATGAAGCTTTTTCTTGTGTTGAGAACTAAAAGCACTTATAAACTAAAAGCCACCCAACCATCTGTAAAAAAACAAACCAAAAAACATTAAATAATATCAGCCCTCTAAAGAATACAGGTGTGTGAATTAGACATTTTTTAGTTGTGGTTGTTAAAAGGATACTAAAATAGTTAGTACCTCAGTTCTATCCACAGAAACAAACAGAGCACAAAGCTATCACAGTTTTCCACAGTTGGGGAACAGAACCGGTAGTCGTAGCACAAACCAATGCTCAGAAATCTGTTCAGGCATTTAGCTCAACAGGTTATTCTACTGTGATGCTCTAATTAGAAGAACTTGACTGATAAATAACCAGCTTATTAAAAATGTAAATTATTAAATGAAGTGGAACATCTTACTACACATTTTGAGGACTCTTGGTATAATACGAAACAGCGTTTCCCCTACCATTACCCACGGATGGCCCAGACATCCAACCTGCACATGCAACCACACTGCTAGCAGAAAGCGCGTTACTGCAATAGTGTGTTGATGTGATAGTGTGCTGATGTGATAGTGTGTTGATGTGATAATGTGTTGATGTGATAGTGCGTTGCTGCAATAGCATGCACAGCCTGTTTTGAGTCTCTTTCTGGTAAACACATTCAGTAGAATCAATGCAAAAATTGTAGTTTATTTTTCAAACCTAACCATTTATTTACATTAATTTAAAAATGTTGCAACCCATTGAAAATGAGGGACACCCCCCACCCACCCCCACACACACCTCCTTTATAAGGGGGTCTGGAACTCAAGGCATTGCTATTCTCACTGGTTTTTGGCTTATTGCTATGCATAGACCTGCACTAATGTTTTTACTTTGTGCTCAATTTAAGTAGATTTCTTTATGCTCATATTTTGGGGTATTAATTGCTGTGTTGTTTCCTTGAAACCTTTAAGAAGTAATATGTGTACAGTATATCATGTTTGAGTTATTATTGTCTAACTTACTCCATTCTTTTGTTTATAGTCTTTTTTTAAAATTTATTTCTGTTCTCTTCAAAGCACACCGAGTTTATGTAAGGAACTGAACTAGATATACAATATATACTACTTGTATATATACAAATAAAATATGGTTGGCTGTATATTAGCAGCTGCAATCCAAAATACTTAGAATATATTAAGAAATGCAATAAAGATTTTATAATAGCAGACATCCATATAAAATACAGTATATTAGTGTCTACAATGCATACAAACAGAAATGAATGGAACTAAAGCTAATAAATAGCTTCATGTTTTGGAGAAATTTGCTTAAGTTTTTGAAAGTTTAAGCTGCCACTTTTGATTATAAGAAATAGTTCAAGTGCAACCAAAGCCGACTGGTGAATGGTCAATACAACTACAGATGCACCAGCTCTCCTAAATATCATTGTTTTGGAAGATTCAAAGTCTTAATGACATTGTAAGAGTAGACAATCTCGTTAGAATTACAATTCCTGAGATGCATAATTAATAAACACTACTTATTACGATTTTATGGTCTGTTTTTTTTTCCATGGTAGTAAACATAATTATTTAAAAGCACAAAGATGCAAACAGATTTGGGTCACAGCAGCTGAGTACAAACAGATTACAAGCGCAGCAAAATCAAGTCCCATGCCAGTTTTGTAGACATTGATTTAAACCATGTAGGCTAGGAATATTACCCAAAGAACTTATTACAAATATATTTTAAACTGAATTTGAGCTGAAATATAAATAATAACAGACTTTGGTTTTTAAAAGACATTCACATTTGACTTATTATCAGGGGTTTGTTATCTGTTACACTTCCACCAAAAGTTTTTGTCAAAGCCTTGTGGCGTTCTTTAATGTTTGGTTTGGCAGCCTAATTTTTAAAAACCTATTAATAATAAAATGAAGACAGCATTGTTTATTCCTGACTTTATTAAAGAGAAATGAGTAAGTTCATATGAGACATTGAACAAACTCTCTACACTTTTAAAATATGAATAATTATATTAAATTTAGACACAGTATTATTGAATCTGTTTTATATTGAACCTGAACCTAAAATTTGGAATTAGGTTGATAGGCATCAAATAGTTTATTGTAAAGTTTACATGCAGCAAGTAGCCAAGTCAGCTAGAAGGCAGGTAGACATTTATGAAGGTAAAATACTGTGCAAAAGTCTTGAGCCATCCTTTGAGCACTTTTGTTTTGCCTTCAAGACGGACTTTCTTGAAATCTTGTGATAAAGTTTATCTTCCAACTTTGACTTATTTTATACTTAAATTTAGTCCTGACTATTTCCAGGGGAAAGTTTTTGCTTGCTTGTTCATAACTCTGAACTATAAATCAGACAAAAAAATAAAAATAAAGCTCAACTTAAAAGATGAAGTGATAAATAGTTTTTTTTAAACAATTTTTTGTGTGTATTTTATGTGAAGACACCCATTGGGACAGCACCAAAGTTCACAGAACGTTGCAGTTCCCACATGTCGTGGCGTCTCTGTGCAAGACACCTAAACCCTATTGTTTCCCAGGCACTTACATAGCTGCCTACTGCTCCACATGGGTAAACTAATTTCACCATTGTATGGAAATACAGTGACAACGATCTCAAGACTTCCCTTCGCTTCCCTTCCCACATGATACTGACCCAGTAATGTGATGACATGTGAACAGCTTAGCAAAGGAACAGTTCCAAATAAATCTTTGGACACTTTACTAACAGCAGCTAGTCCCAAAAACACAATTTTCTCCAATTTCTTTTGTTCAATTTATGATAAACACAGTTTGACAGACATTAACAAGTGTTTGAAGCACACACCGCACATTATGCTGTCCTGATCAGGTACAAAGGCAGAGAATAAGTGAAAAAGCAGCCAAAGCTCATTTATTGTTTTTGAAAGAACTTAGAGAGTTTGGAAAATGGTTGAAAAGAACACATTAAGATTACTAAAAAGTCGAAGTGCACCAAGGAAGGTAAAACACCAATACATCGGTCCCGATTTCCTTAATTTTGGGTTACTGGCAATCTGACAATACTTACATATGAAAACAATTTTAGCAATTTTTTTGTAGTTTTAACAGCAATTCTCTAAACTTCATTTATATTTCAGAGCTTTACTTCATGGTCAGTTTGTATTGTGTCTAGGATATTGTTCAAGGGTACGTTTTTCAATAAAATAAGATTGGAAAATTGCAGGTGCATTGTGACATTCTAACACCTGACAGTGTCGCTTATAAAACAAAATCGGTATCGGACGAAATCGGACACGGCAGCTCAGACTTTTTAGAGATCGATGATCGGCCAGAAAACTGCAATCGGTGCACCCCTACTGAAAAGTTTTGCTCTTTGGAAGCTAAACAAAGAAATTAGGGATGCTTTGTTACATTTGCACAGTACTGTCAAAGTGGCAAGAAAACAAGATTAATTCAAAATCACCCATGGTTAAAAAAAAAAAAGTCAAGGTATACAACTTAAAGAAAATGAAGACAATTGAATTGTTCACAATATAATCCAAATATGAAAGAGAAGCTCTTATGCCCATTATTATACCAAAGGATAAAAAACAGATTAAGAGTAAGTTGAAAAAAATCCAGGAGTGCAGCAGGGACTTAAAGAAGGGCTGAAAGACGGAATACAAGTTGAGTGGAGGGAAAAAAAAGATGGAGGTAACGAGGGATGAAGGAGGGAAACTGTAGAAAGTGGGTCAGCAGACAGACAGTGGAGGCTGCTTTGGATTCAGTAGACTGAAGCTTTGTGAAACCCTCACTGACATGTTACACACACACTCAGCCTATCACTTACACACAGACTACATGATTTATTAGCTCCTGCTCGTCTGTCAGTGTAGCCCCGCCCACTGGGAATCCACAGACTCATTCACCAATCAGATCATTCAGCTTTAACTTCTCTGTGCATCTTCTCACTCGTATCTGAACACGTTTTCATTCTGAAACAAGTTGTTTTCTCCAAATGTCGCAGAATAGCTTTACACCTTTGAAGTACCTTTTTCCCCCTTATCAGTCCAAGTTTATATTAAAGTGTGTGTACTTACACTTGTACGCTGACTGGTACATGTTAGGAAGAAGCACACAAAGACAGACCAATAAAAATAAAAAAAATCCATTAAGGAAGTGGCACACTGCCAAAACAAACTCTATATGAACCTTGTTAGTTCTGCCCTCAAATCAGCTCTTGTACCTTTCCATGTGGCTTATCTCCCTCCTTTTTCCCTTTATATGCACCACCCGTGTCAAAATAAAAGTGAGAAATAAAGGGCATTTGCACCCAGGCTTTAATTAAAATGACGTGTGTACACACCACACCGTGTCTAGTAGTAAATATTTAAAGATCGAATCTGGGTGATGAAAACCGTATTACTCTAAAGGCCTCATCTTCATTGGATTGTGGTTTTACTGGGCAAACTGTTTCATGTCAGCAAACAAAACAGGATTTAAAGGGATTAAATTGTCTCCAAAATCTTACTTGACAATGTACCCAGACACCATGGATTGGCCGTCTTGCATGCAGCGTGCATAAACCCTGACAGGATTAAAGAGGAGATGGGGAATTTCTGGACACAGTACCTTAAAAATGTCATTTGTTCTGCACCAAGTAAACAGTTTTTCTTCTTCCCAGCAGGTGAAATATGCTCACTAGTATGATGTATCAATAAAAAAAATGTTTTTCTGAAAATACTAAAAACTAGATTTGTCCAGGACAGCCTTGTAAAAGAGATTGATGATCTCAGATAATTACTTTTTCTTGGAAACTTACAATCCAAATGGTATCTAAATTTTAGATGGGGAGTTTTATAGCGATCAAACTTAAAACCTTAGAAAACCAGTCAATAGTGTTTTTTTTTTAATTTTGTGATAAAGAGAAAAATATTTTTAAGTGGAAATAGGTGTAACCTACACAGTGTAACTCAGAAGTATGCAGGGATCATACAGTTACAAGCCATGAAACTTTGTGACAGTTTAAGTTAGACAAGCAAATACACAGTCCCCAATTATAGCACCCCCTACAGGTGAACATGTCAAAGTATTTTTCTCTGCCGTACTCACAGGCCATAGTTACTACTATGTAAATTTCATCTTAATACTACTTATTATTTGGGCTGTAACATCACTTTTATTTGCAAAATAAAAATAAAAACAACAAAACAGAACAGTTTCAAAAGGGTTCCAGCCTCTGTTAGCTCAGACTCCTAATGATACTCCTTAACAATTGCATGAATAAAGATGCTGCTTTTGTGACATTTATTATTTTCTTTTCATCACCTTATAAACTTGTACAGCACAGACATCCATAGAAAATGAAGGTTAACATGATTTAAATCTGTGATGTCTGATGGAGCCCTAATAATGAAGATGTGCTGCTTACTCCACACTTTGTTCGGTAAAGGTTCCTGTCCATCCACCTCTGCTCAGGAGGGGAAGTTACAGAGGAAGTTATTCAGACTGAAATCACACTCAGCAGCAGGGGAAGGGCTTCACACAGCAAGGTGTAAAGCCTAATTGGCTGTGTTTTATTACATGACCAGTCAGGGGTAAGTGGAGGTCTGAGGAATGTGTTTGCAGACGCTCAGCGTGCTCAGCAGGGGAAGCTTTATCCCATAATGGCTTGAGAGGTTGGCTGAGATAAAATTATAGCATGAGGGAACATCATCAAAATTGCGTTCAGAGCTTTAGAGTGAAACTCCATTTGGGAAGTGATGGATTTCTGACACTAACGGTGCAAGCTCAGCTGACTGTAATCTTTGCAACCTTCCAATTAGCTTCAATTTACTGTGCTCTGGATTTACAGACTGGCAGATGATAGCAGGCAGCTATCTCGCTACGTTCTCACAATAAAAGCAAAGTGGGCAGGTGAACGGACGAAAACTGGTTTGATAGAATCATAGAAAAAGTACCTGCTGCAAGAGAGTCGCAGGCTAACAGAACGCAATAAAAGAAAACGCAAACAAATTAACAACACGCAAAAACTAGGTCATCAGAACCACGAGGAGTAAAAAGTGAAACTGTTAAACACTAGTCAGTTTTCTCTGGCAAAGAAAACTAAAATATAATAAACACAGTTAACAGTCCAATAAATGGTTTCTCAAAGAGTCTCACATTCCAGCAAATAAACATCAGAGTCCAAAAAAATATTTGGTCAAGAGACGATTTACAATGGAAGCCATAAAAACTGCTCACAGAAACAGCTAAAATGTGCCTGAAGCAGCCACGATAACATCACTGAAGTATGCTGGCAATGTAATTAAAGCCGTTAATATCCCAGCTGGAGACAGTTGCACTTAGCAATGATTGTAAACAACAAATGTGTCTGTTATTTAAAACAAATAAGTTTTATTTAGAGCATGTTGCTTTTGATGTGCAGAACATTCTGTCTGTTTATGGGAACTAAAGTGGGTCATCTGGGGTTGATTCCGAGACTTAAAACAACAGAACTGCACTGCAAATAAACACTTAGGAAATATTAATAAAAGCAAAATGAAAAATTATTTTAAGTTTAAATCATTAGAGCAAACTTTGCTGACACTTTGTGCTGTCGAGAGTAGTTTCACACATTTCATAAGGGACACATAAAACACAATCACAGCGTGAAATAACACCAACACAAAGATGAATCAATATTTCTGACTATTGGAGATAAAAAAAAAAAACCTCCTGGATTCCTCCTGGGTGCTGCAAATGGTTTGTCGGAAAGTAAAAATACTTAAAACTGAAAATTAAGTTTCTTTCTCTGGTCCTGAACAATTCCAAATGGAAAAAAATCAGACATCTACAAACTCTTCATTTATCCCGCTGGTACACTTCCTAATTCTTAGAGGAAGCATGTTGTTGCAGATTTAGGCACAGAAATGTATAAACTGAACAGAAAAGCAGTAACTTCCCTTGTCTATATTGTCGAAAGTACCCAAAAAATAATCAGTGCCATTGTACAAGTTTGTCTGTACTGGCTGAATACCCATAATCCTTCACTCTGTGTAGGATGAGAGAAACACTGTGCTCATAGTCACTTCCTAGTCATGATGTATTCTACAGTATAGCGCTGCTTGAATGTATAGTATGAGATAAAGACAGCGTAGGGGTTCTTAAACTTTATATTCAAAAGGTGAATCTGATTCCTTACTAGGGTCAAAGGTCATAACTCATCTTTCCACACTTTTTTTTTAGAATATTTATTTTTCCATTTCATCAGTTTAACTAAATGTTGAATCAGGTTGAGTATGGTTTTAACTTCAACTTCAACTTTTTATATTAGATTTTGATCAATTAAATTTATATTAAATCTATTCGGTGTTCTCTGCCTTCGATGGGAGGTTTTACACACTTGATTTTAATAAAATGGGAGATTAACATGCTTCTGCAAAATTTGAAGAAGTAATAAAATCACTGAATCAGGTGTTGGAGCAGGGAAACAACTA
>JAVCKU010000031.1:1090215-1100598 GCA_032273985.1 Hypsolebias coamazonicus
CCTCTGGAGTGAGGGTGAAACGTTTCTACTAAAAAGAAACTGTCCAGATGACCTGATTGAGAGTTATCAGATTGTTCGTCAGTGCATACATAAACTGTTTGTTAGCTAAATATCTCAAGAACAACTTTTAAGGAAAGTTGCAGAAATAAATAATTGGATGTGCATTTACAACTAACTATTGGACTTGGACCTGATCAAGCTAATCAACTTTTGACAACAAAAATCTTTATAATTCAGTCAATGTTACAGATATTTAGCTCAACTTTGGTCTGGTTGAAGCTGATTGTCACCCCCAACACACATTCTGAGTGTTAGCATACCTTACGAGAGCTTTGTTTAAAAATGTTAGCATACACAGCAACAAGAAAAAAAAAACCTTCCCAAGTAATTATAGTTTAAATTACTTATTTTAGGAGAGGACAAGCTTTAATGAACTGAAAAGTGGCTGTGCTGAGACTTTGTTTTGGTGCACAAGCCAAAAAGTATAATTTTCCCTCTATCTGGTTAAAACCTTCTGCATCAACTTAAATATCTTCCTTGTGTGTCATTAAGTAAAACTAAAAAATTAATTATTATACTGTGAATAATGTAATAAATTTTCTTCATGTGGATAAGTAAACAAATCATTTCATGCTCTTAAAGTGGGGTTTGCCTGCATAAGGCAGTGTAAGCAACTCCTGATGGGGGAAGCAGTAAATGGGGAGTAAAACAGTGTAAGGTGCTTACTCATCTCATCTTGAAATAAAAAAATATGAGTATATTTGCAGAAAAACTCTACATTGTAGATGTATGCCCACCCGCAGAAGAGGCAATGGGCCAAAAAATGTGCCACAAGATCCAAATACATTTCTTTTATCACCTTGCTGGTTCCGGCCACTGGAACATTAACGCTATATTTATTGATACCACTGCTGCTGCTGCATTATGAGATCAGGAACAAGTGAGAAGAAAACAGAAGACGGGAGAGACAGAATAAATGAGTAAGGAAAAAAACAAAAAAAAGACTCCGGTCCAAATAATTTCCCCTCACTAAGCCTTTTGCTTCATCTCCTGAAAACTGCTGACAAATACTGAAGGAGGCGAGTTGGAGCCAGAGAGGTTGGGTCGCTGCCAAAACCACAGGAGGAGAAAGAACAAATGGAGAGAGGACAGGTGAGAGGACAGAAGAGGGAGGGTAAAGACAGAGAGAGAGAGGAGAACTGATCTATACAGTGTCCACTGCCATCAGGAGATCATTAGATCAACATGGGAGTGTCAGAGGGACAAAAAGACAAGAACTTCAACCTAAACCACCTCTTCATCCCCCGCCCCCGCTTCATGACTGCCATCCTCCCAAACCAATATTTATCCCTACATTTAATTGTATTTTTAAAAGTTTGCATCAATTCCAATCACAAAGCTTCACCTCTGACTGCTACTGCTGTCTGTCTTTGTGTACCTGTCTGTTAGCAAAACATCTCATGAACAACTGGCCTTAGTAAACACAAAAATGATTATAATTTAGTCGATGTTGCAGAGTTCACGCTAAAATTAGGTGTGGTTGTAGCAGAGATTCATCCTCAACACATACTCCAAGTGCAACTTGTACAAGATCTTTGCTTAAAACTGTATGATTAACTACAGAGGTCAACCCTGTCTGTCTGATGGCAAAATATCTCATGAACCACTGAACAGATTTTACTGAACTTTTAAGAAATTCTTCTCCTTTCAGCATTTCCCTCTTCAGAGGTCGCCACAGCAAGTCATCCTCCTCCACCTCAGTCTCAGTCACCTCCTCTGTCCTCACTCCACCACCTGAACTTTTAAGAAATTGATCATTGGGCGTGCATCAAAAACCAACTATTGGAATCACCTTAATTCAGGTTGGCTGTCACAGCTTATCAGAATCTGCATTAAAAAAAAAAAAGGCTACAACTCGGTGCATTTTCCAAACAAATTTGAAGTGGTAGTCGCCGAGAGTCCCTGTGTGACAGAACATCGCATGAGATTGTGCATAAAGTTATTTTCACAGTTTGACTTATATCACTTATCAAATCAAGATGATCCTAGTCTAAAACTCTGGTATGAAAGGAGGTGGACGATACACATTCCTGTAAAGAATGCCAGGTCTTTATAGTATACATGTGATAGTATACAGTACTCTTTTTAAATAGAGAAATAAGCTGAAAAGCAACTGATTGGTTGCTTTCTGGATCTATTTATGAAAGAAAAAAGCCAAACAGAAAATCTTGGTCTGCTGCCTTCATACGTCTCCTCCTACATGTCTCTGCGTGAGCTCTCAGGACATTATTACCTGCAGTGTTCCCTCATTGCGGTCTAAACAAAAGGGCCTTCTCCTACTCCGCTCCTGTTTCCTGGAATATCTTGCAAAAAGATCTGAAGCTCTTGACCTTGACCTCTCGAAATGGCTTTAAGAATCTGTTGAACTCCTGGCAAGGACCAATGCAGACATGTTCCTGTTTTGAGTTTTCTACATATTATCTAGTTGTTTTGGCTTCTTTTTGTCATCTTATTTTAATTTGTATAAAAAAAATCTGTATGCCTCTTTTATAATTGTCTATTGTTGTCACTGTTGTTCATCATTGTCATCATTCTTTGTTGAAATCAGGTCTCTCTTGTAAATGAGTCCTCGAGGCTCAATGGGACTAACCTGCCTAAATAAAGGTTGAATAAAATGGTGCAATGCCACCTATGACCACCAGGGCCAGGCCTATCCTGTTCCATACAGGGAGCAAAACAAAGTTCATTAACTTTTAACTTTAAATCACTCTTACCATAAAAGTCAAATTCCTGGCCTTCTGTTTGGTTGTATAAAGTAAATCCATCATTTAGAATACTTTAACTGATATTTTGTCCAAACAGATTAAAAAGCTCACTATGACTAAACCTTTTTTGCTCTAAAATATGGCCACATCCAGAGTTATTAAAAAAAGGGGGCTAAATGACTAAATGCAGAGACAAGTTTTATTAGTGTAATTAAGACCATAAGGTATTTTAAAATGCTTGGAAGATTGTTTATTTTGCAAAAGGAATCAAAGTGTTGTGCATTTGTGCCAAGGAATAGCTTGAAAATTCCAAATGCGTCACAGATATACACCATTAACTTGACCGAATGTTGTAACTTCTACGCACGGAATGACTCATTTAACTGAGCGGCAATGAATGACATTAGAATAAACAAAACATAAAAAAAATATAAACTTAGACGTGCTTGGAGTTCATTAACAACTATAAAACGATCGTTTGAACATTTTTAAAAAACATCAGCTGCAGCAGAGCATGTACGGTTTTTAGTCAGCGTGCATCAAGATCTGCAGCCCCTTTAAATTGTTTCCACAAAAAAGTTTGATTAGTGCAAACAGCATCTTCTTCCTCACCAGTAATGAGTGCAGACTTCGCAGTTACCCTCAGCTGACGTAGCTGAGTCACACTGATAAAAAGAGGGGGGCAAGTAGAAATTAAAACGCCCCCTCTAAACATTAAGTCTGACGTCAACGCCTGCCCGCTGAGCAGCAGGTTAGCATGTTGCACACATGAACACGCTAATGAGGCTCCAAACCACAGAGGGATAATCAAGTGTCTGAGTGAGAGCATCGACAAAACATCCGTCACACGGTTTGGTTTCAAGTTGCAGAATTCACCCCGATCAAGACGAGGCTTGGTCAATATTCATCTTATTAACATGTGAAGTTGTTATTTTGCACCCAAAGTGTTCCTTGGGTTATTTCTGTTGATTTTTAATGATTGTATAAAACTGTATTTTACAAAGCAAGAGGACTTTTCCACAACTTAAAGACGCCGATATACCAGAAACATCAAGAGAGCGTCTAAGTGTAAAATTTGCACCGACATCCCCCATCTCCAGCAGGAGATCCTCTCAGCGATAAATGTACATTAATCAGCTTCAACATCAAAATGTCCTATATTAGAAATTAAAATGGCCCCCCACACACACACACACTCAACAAAAGTTAAATCAGATGCAGGTAAACAACAGACCATTTTCGTTTGTTGGTAACCAGTGACTCATTCGAAACGCATCCATACGTTCTTCCTCTGAGTCAGTTTCCATCCTTCTCATGTGACGTTTTGCTGAATCACACACACACTCTGCCCTGCAGCCATCTTTATTCATGTGTGTAAATACATGTGTTTGCGTGCATGTGCGAGAGAGAGAGAGGGATTGAGGCTACCGCATGTGTGGCGTCAGAGCTCCATTCATGAACATCATCCCTCCTCCTGCTGCTAATGTGATACGAGAAACCACGTGGGGGTCCTTACCCCCTTTTCCATCCAATCAGAGCTCACTGCTTAACACGGCAGATCCAAGTGATGCAACACGGCTCTCAGGTCACGCACACATGCGTGCACATGGACACCCTCCCCAGGTGAGCTTCTAAGATATGATGATGACGTAAGAATTCAAGAAGAGAACCTGAATCAATTTTTTTTTTTAATGCTACAGATGGATGAAACCGCAGGACATAAACATGGATGCAAAACAACAACGGCTCTAATCCTTGATCACAACCATGGTCGAGACGAGAGGAACCAAGGGAGCATGAGTCAAAACAAGACGGGCCTACGTCAGGAGAGACAAATGAAAGACCTGGAGATAGGGATAGAGAGATGTTATGCCCCCACACACCATGACTCATCTCTAGTTTCATACCCAGAGGGAGGAGGGCTGGTGAGGATGTGCTCCTCAGACAGCTCACACACGCGAACGTACTTGAATACGACTTCAAAAATATATATATTTTTTTTTTTAAAAAGCAGACAGAGCAGTTAAGGCATGCTGCATTTGGAAGGCTGGAAACGTTTACCAAAATCCGCCCCCAGATGATTCCAGCTTAATTAAATCAAGGCTTAAGCATATAAAATTGCACCATCAGTTTAACGATAAGCACCAACATCGAGGCAGAACATTCTTTAATGATTCTCCTGGCCATTAAAATAATGTCGGTGGCCATAACGTGCTGGAAAAACACCACACGGGAGGAGGTAAAACGCTCCACTTATTCCCAATTAATCCTGCCAACATCTGCAGCGTCACGTCTGATGTGCACCCAAATGTCAAGTGCTGCTTTTGTCGTTTTGTGTTTCTCTTCTTTCAGGTGAAGATGCAACAGCATCCTCTTCAGCCTCCACAGAAACACAGCCCCGACTTTAGGAAGGTAAACAACAGCCACTCCCCCCTCTCAAGCCAGTCAGATCTGCACAGCATAAGCAGCAGGAGGAGGAGGAAGAGGAGGGGTGGAGAGGGTGATGGATGCAGAGAGGAGTTGCTCTAATTTCTTGATGCGTGCATGTGCGAGCATGCACGCTCAGCCTTCCTAGAAGCAGCACGCTGCTCCCCTCCACCTTCTTCTTCTTCTTCTTCTTCTAGATGTTGTGCTTTACCGAGGAAGGAAGAAGCCTGCAAACTCCTGCTGGGCTGCAAATGTTTGGTGCCACCACCACCGTGGCTCCTCCTGCTCTCCCAACTTTCATCTCCCACACGCACATGTGTCTCAACATGCGTGTGAGCGTCTGTGTGTTTCCAAATTTTTAAAACTCTGCTTTAACCCACCACAGGGGCTGAAAATGAATCGAGTTGGTGCAAAAAAAAAAAAAAAAAAATACAATAACCTCCAAGATGCTCCTTAAAACGTGAGCTTTTCGCGCCAAGTTAGAAGGTGCTCGTTGCAAAGCCATGAAGATCAGGAATACAACCAGTGTATTTTTTTTCCCTCATGTCAGTTATAATTTTTTAAAAAATGCACGGGAATTTTAAGACCAGATTCCCGCTTTTAAGTGATTTTGCTGTGAAAACAGCACAAGTGAAATTGGATTAAACTTAAAAATATTCCTTTACCTAAAGACAAGGACCAGCCTGCTGTAGTTCAATCACGTGATGTGGTTTCCACTTTGTTTACATTGAGTGTGGACCCGCATTTCAGAACTGCATATTTAATATATCTGTGCACCAGTTGGTATAACTTAGCGTTAACTTTTTAATGTTTGATTTCAAACTTTGCAATGAGCATCTTTAAGTTTTGCCTCTTTTTTTTTTTTTTTTTTTTATTACTGTATTATTGCAGGTTTCACGTGCCTGCGGAGCACGACTGTCAAGCCCGCTGCAAAAAAAGTGCGCACAGAGCTGCTGGCCTAGCTCTGAAATAGCACTAGCAGCTGCAGAAGTGCACTTTCGGAGGTCCTGAACGCAACACTTCCATCTTTTTATTCATACGTTAGTATCAGTGCTGTTTTTTTTTTTTTTTACCTTGACTGCAGACAGCGTTGGACACACAGACGTCCTCAGTCCTGGACGGATTCCCGGAGATTAGGAGATCATTGAGAGCCAGGCACATGTAGTTTGCCAGCGCAGGGGGGTAGGACGGGTTCGCTGTGCCCACTCGGTGCCCTGCCAGGCTGCTAGCAGAGCTACCACGGCGGGCAGGGTGACAGGGCTGTCCTCCCCTCCCCGGCGGAGATGCGTTGACAGCGCGTCAAAATACACTCCGAGTCCCCCCAAAAAATGATAATAAAATCCTCCCCTGCAGAAATAAATACAAAAATAATAAGTAGCGTTCAGACTTGTGGGGCTGATAGAGCTCAGAAGTCGGTCCCGGTCCTCTTCGCGGCGTGGTGAGCCGCTCACGGCGAAGCGTGTCGCATTTTTAATTCTGAAAAAAAAAAAAGCTGCTCCAAACCAAACGTGGTGTCAAAACGCGACTGTTTTCCTCCTCCGTGCCAGCGCTACAGGGGGAAGGGGTGTGGGACAAACAGGAGGAGGGGTAATTTTAAAAAAGAGAGAGAGAGGGTGATGTTTCCGTGCGATGAGTCAGAAAAAAAAAAAATTGCAAGCCAGTTTCGTAACGTCCCTCCTTCAGAAATACTGTACATCTCTCCGTCTGCTCCACTTGCTGCCCTCGCTTTGCTTTTATTTTTTGTTTTCCGCCGCTTTCTGCTCCACAGGAATAAATGTTGTCCTGCTGCAGCCTCCCCACCCTGAACACCAAACAGGATAACGCGGAGGCAAATTACATAGAGGAGCAGCTCTTATCGCCAGCTTGAAAACTCTTTTGGCGCCATATTTATGGCGTACTTTCAATTCACTGTTAGAGCGCCTGCACTTCCTGCTCAGACAGACACGAGCCCACTGCGCCCCCGTGAGGACGGGAAGGGAACTGCACCCCGCCGCGGCTGCTGGAACTCTACTAACATTTAAAATACTGTACAGTACATGTACTGTAGTGTATATTCAAATAAAAACTCACAAGGTTTTGCGCAATGAATACAGTATATGGATTTGGTTTTTTTTTTATATACATTTGATTTCAACACCGCCAATTTTATGGAACTCATATTCTGGGGTACTTTCCATTGTCAAAATTTTTATTTTTTGTGTGCGTGTGTATGAAAATTCAATGTTATTTATTTGTTCATTTTTAAAGCATTCTTTTTTTTTTTTAATTCGTATATTTTGACACCTTGAATTTGCTGTCAAGAAGTTTAGGTTTTCATGCTGAACACATGGGTGGTGCAGTGCCTCTCAGCGAGAAGGTCGTCGGATCAAATCCCGGCCTTTCTGGGTGGAGTTTGCATGTTCTCTCTGTGCATGCGTGGGTTTTCTCCAGGTCCTCCCACAGACCAGAAACATGCACGTTAGGCTGATTGGTAACTTGTCCGTAGGTGAGAATTTGGATGGTTGTCCGTATGTGTCCCTGTGATGGACTGGAGACGTGTCCAAGGTGTCCCCCGCCTCTCGCACAGCGACTGCTAGATATGTGTACCAGTGACCCCCGTGGTGTGAAAAGGAAGAAGCGGGTAAAAGATAATGGATGGATGGATGCTGAACACAGAAATGAGCAACAGGTTGCCAGATAGGAAATGATGAAATATCTGGCACATTAAAATTATTGTATTTTGACCCAAACTGTCATGTGTGCTAAGTGAGGGTAGGCGTTTCCGTCTTGACCAAATGAAGTTGTATTCTTTCAAACTGAAGTTGTTAAAAAAAGCTATCTGCATCAGGTAAGATATTAACTCTTTATAACACCAACAGAACCCCTCTTGAAAATAGCTGTAATATCCATGCATCATCTCTCAATGATGTGCAGTTTTACTTTCTTTAAATTAACCAAATTTTAACCTTAAATCATTTAAAAATATATATAAATATAGGAATATGTTGCCATTTTTAACAAATAAATCACAAAGTTATGTTTTTAAACACAAGCGGAACCAGAAATACCATGCAATCTGTCTTGCTTTCCCCGTTATTAGAATCTTATCTTTTGGCAACAAATAATCTTTTAATTAGACTCGCAGCTCCTCTGACCCTCAGTAAAGACCGTGTTTGATTCCCTCACCATCATTAACTGCCGTCCACGCCACTGGCAGCTGGAGCTTTGCTTTTAAAAACGAGAGCCTGGAGGTTCACTTTACTGTAATTGATAATATCTCTCGGACAGTGACTGGTTTGCACAGAGAGATCCAAAGGGAATAATTACCTGTCTTCACATTTTCCTTTAAAATCTATATTTAAAGGGGAGGAAAGGTGTTGTGATCGATGTGTAATCTGCTACCATCTACTGTGTCTAAATCACTGTTGAGAAGGATGACATGCTCTATTTGCCTCCTCCTAACGCCTGCAGACAAACAAATCTATCTTAATTACCGGTACATAAGATGGAAGTTTCTTTATCTGTAAACACTGACAGCTTTTAACTGTGACAGACAGTAATCATCTCCACTGCCGTGACTCATCTTGGCCTCAGCCTGAGAAGCTAAACTGGTCAGGGCCAGGAAGCACACCAGAATTAAAGTTGTTCAGAAGAACTGCATTTCAGACAAACATACGTGAATGTCAAGTTTCCCAAATGCTCATTTCAGCTGTGTCAGGTGTCACACGGAGAGATGAAGAGAGGAGGAGGGGAACCTGTGTGTGATGCTGTTTTGCTCAAAGTGAAATGAGGCGGTGAAGGACACAGAGGAGGGATCTCTCTGGCAAGCGTTCAAATGAAACAGCAGTTCCTCGCCTCCTCTTCTCCTCCAAATAATACAGGTGGCTGTGGTGTCCCCTGAGGAAACAGCCTGAGACCGTCTCCGAGGTCCTTTTAATGTGGGCTAATGCAATTTACAGGCTGCTGAGATGCACACGCTGTTTGTTTAGGACGAGATCTGGGTCAAATGGTGTTTGTAAATTGTTCAATCTGTTGGGTGCACCACACAAATGGGTACAGTCCTGAGACAGTGAAAGCTTAGAAACACATATCCTGATGCACATGCTCATTAGGTAGAAAAATCTAACAAAGTCAAGTCAGGTCCTCTGGACTGATTAAAAAAAATTTTAAGCACAAATTTTTTTTAAACATTTCATTTCTTATCCAAAAGACTTAGTCAGTCTGATGAGCTGCACTAAACTCAGTCTTATAAATAGCACCTTCTCACATGGATCACCCAGGTTGCTGGTGACATTTAAAACAAGCTGTTCACATGATCAAGGAGGACCATCAGCCTAATAACCGATCGTGATGGCTGCTTGATATTCATTTGGATAAAAGACGAAATGCTTCAACAATTTTTGTTTTAATTTGTTCAGAGGACCTGACTTGACTTTGTTAGTGTAACCCAGAAGTTTTTAAATGATGCTGTATGGTTTTCAACAGTTAGTAACTACTCAACATCGGTCATAAAACATGGAGTATGGAGAAAAGTGCAGAAGTTTTCAGGCTAGCCAAACAAAAATTGATATGTAAAGTCATTTTTTTTTCCATTGTAAAAGAATGCGACATTAGCTAATAATAAACATCTACCCTTTTTTGTGACACAGTTTATTATTGTTTTTGCTACCAAATGTCTATGCTCAGCACAGAAAGACAAATATTCTGATTCACGCTCAATAATCCAGGTGGAAAAATCAAGCAAAGTTAAGTCAGATCCTCTGGATGGTTTCTTTTTGTTGAAACATTTTGTCTTCCATCCAAAAGACTTCATCAGTCCAAGGGGCCACAACAAAAAGAAACTGTCCAGAGGACCTGACTTAATTGGATGGATTTTTCTACCTGGATTATTGAGCATGAATCAGGATGTTCTGAACCACTTTGGCCATGACTGCCTCAAACGTGTCAGCGGGGTAGAAGGCAGACTACAGAGACCAGCTGAGCACCATACAGGTTGACCCAAAGCAGCCCAAAGTAACATAGCCATGTACTGTATAGGTAAACGCCTCATTGAACGCAGAATCGTATGTCGATGTCGCCGTCATATTGAATGTGGCAAAAGTGAAGCAATGCCTCATTCAATCAAAGGCAACGTAGAAAAAGCTGTGAAAGACTTCTTTTACAAAATTTGTAACTTACATGCACGCAGCACACACACACACACATATATACA
>JAVCKU010000031.1:1134780-1146342 GCA_032273985.1 Hypsolebias coamazonicus
GAGGGCTGAGTGATACTAGCAATAACAGCATTGTAAGAGGGGGACAGTTGAACCCGGAGGCCTCCACCTCTGTTTAACGATGGATGGTTTCTTTTCACAAAGATGGCCTCCTCTCTCAAACCATCGTTCCTCTCCGCTATCACCTTTTTTACGTGTCGACCGTTGCAGCTCTGTTACTGCCTCGCTTAGCGGCACTAAGGTGCATCAGGGTTGGCCGCCTCGTTCCACTCAGATATCACACTGAGGCGGCCAGCTAGAAGTATTCTATGAAAGCACCTCGAGGTTTGAAAAGTTTAAAGTTGTAAAACGGTGATCCTGCTCTTGAGCTTTTAATACGGCAGGTGCAGCCAAAGCCGTCCGTCGGGGGAGATTGGGAAATAGACAGTTCGTCTTTGCAGCGTGCAGCAGGGTGGTAACCTGAGATGATTACTTACTGCGAGAAGTGTTTTCAAGCTCTAAGATAGAAGATGATGGAAACATGGAGGGGCTCCTTTACTTCATGTTCACCAGGTTCACAAACCTCCTGACTCGTTGTGGGCAGAGCTGCAGCGCTACTGGAGCGTCTCGCTGGAGAAATGGAAGAGTTGGACTAAAATTAGCTCCGTATTTGTTCCCAGCGCTTCCTCTCACTAAAGTTTAAAAAGTTTGGTAAAGCAGCAGAACCTACAAGATAACTGGTTTAGCTTTCACAAAAATAAATGTTAAAAAAAAACAGCAAATGTTATAATAATATCAAGTTTTTTTATTCTTCCCTCCTTTTTCATTAAAGGCTCTCACTGAGCGGCTGTAAAATGTTACGTTTGACACGGTTTAATTTATTTCTGACACAAGCAGCCATCAAAACATCAATTCTGCTCCTTTCACATTTAGACCCGGTTCAGCTTCCTTGTGCAAATTTACACTTTTTTTTTGGCTACTTTCAGCTGTTTAGTGATCCCTGTAGATTATTTGTACCAACCACAACATTGTGCTTCTTCTAACTTCTTTCTGCTAATTTCAGCTCCTTTCAGCTTTTCCTGATATTTCAGTGAGCTGTTTTTATGCTAATTTTAGCTTCTTTTCTTTTTTGGCTAATTCCACATTTTTCTCACTCATTTCAACTTTTCTCCACCTGATTAAGCAAAAAAGTGTCCTCTCCACATCCTTCTGGCAATTTAAGCCGCTTTCTGCTTTTTAGCTACTTAGCTGTTTAAAAAAAAAAAAAAACCCAAACTATTTTCGGCTTTTTTCAGCTAATTTCTGCTTTTATGCTCATTTCTCCTTTCAACCTAATAGGGCAAACATGTTCTTTCTGCTTTCTTATGCTCTTATTCTACCTTTTCAGCTACTTAGCACTTTTTAGCTAATTTCAGATAAATTCAAGTTTTTCGTGAGAATTTCTGCTGTTTCAGTTACTGTTGAGCTATTTTATGCTAATCTAATCTTTTTCAGCTAATCCTACATTTATGGGGCTCATTTCAACTCTTTCTCCTTCTGTCTGGTAGTTTAAGCTTCTATGCCTTTCAGCTACTTTTTGCTAATTTAAGCTTTTTTTGTTTGTTTGTTTGTTTTTAGCAAATTTCTTAATGCTCATGTCTGCTGATTTAAAACTAATTTGACAAATATGTTATTTCTGCTTCTTCTACTAACTTACTGGTAGGCTTGTTCTTCTATTTCAGCTACATTGCAGCATGTTTGTTTAAGCTAATTTCAGCTGTTTTTCAGCAAATTCTGCGAGAAGCATTCACACTGCGTTTTCGCAGGAAATGCAGTTTCTCTAGTTATCCTTAGTTCCTTAAACAAGATGCTGAATAATTTTGTTCAGGTGTGTCACACAAGTCTGTTTTCCCCAGCAACCTTCTCTTCATCTCTTTATCACCTTGTATTTTTATTTGTTTGTTCAGGCCGCCAACTATTTGGACATCAAAGGCCTGTTAGACGTCACCTGCAAGACAGTGGCCAACATGATTAAAGGCAAAACCCCGGAGGAGATCAGGAAGACTTTCAACATCAAAAATGATTTTACAGAGGAAGAGGAAGCCCAGGTATTTATTCCATCCATGACTTAAAAAAAGAGTAATTAATGTTATTCCTTTAAAAAAAATGTGATCATGAACTTTTCGAACACCCGTTTGTCCAACAGGTACGCAAAGAGAACCAGTGGTGTGAAGAGAAGTAATGGGGCAGGTCCTGCAGACCACACTGACAAGGATCGTACTCGCTGACTGGTTGCACTGGCGTTTGTTCATACTTGTTAATATTTACTTTTAGTATATATTTCCTGTCGCCCACTAGTTCCCGATTCCCGTGTACCAATAAACGCATGACCATTTAAACCTACCTGTGCTGTCCTTAATTTAAAGCTTGTTGCCGTTTTCACACACACTATGTTGCGTAACATCTTATACAATTTCATGTCTTTGTACCGCCCAGAAAAATCTAATTGTCCTCCTGGATGTCCCCCGTTTCTTTTTTTTTTAAACTGGAGATGTTTTACCTTTTAGTTTCATTGAATTAAATAAAACGACTTTGGGAAAAATGAGGGTGAATGTTATTCTGTAAATGTATCCGTTTTGTGAAATTGTGAAGTAAAAGTGAAGTTGATCTCCCGTTACGCAAAATTATCTGGCTTTGATGTTTTTTTTTGGGGGGGTGGGGTCATGATTAAACACTGAAGGAGTAAATAAAACCTAAGAAACGGACGGTGTGTGTTATTTTTGCATTGACAGTGCCAGTTTGGATCAATTTAAACTTTTATTTTCTGAAATCTTCATCTCGCAGCTGTGGAAGAGAAATTCAAAAAACACTTGATACATCAAAAAATAAAACCCCATCAGGAGTTCAGAGAGACAAAGACATCTTGGAGGCTCCTCTGCTGGAGGAAGACGCCAGCGGATCAGCTCCACGTTTGATCCACGATGAAAAGCCGAGTTTGGAGACGGCGCCGAACAACAACATGATATAAATGCAACGATAAAACTGGAACATGCACAGATATAGTTGGAACACTTAACAAAAATCTGCACAAACAAAACTTTGCTTTTAGAAAAAGATCAAAACTAGAATTTTTTTTTTAAAGAAATTTAACTTTTTTCATAAAAACATATAAAAGTTTATAATATAAAACTTTACAACACAATAAAATAGTACCCATTTGGTCTCAGATTAGTTTGAAGAACTGCAAAAAAACTTCTCTTTGAGAAAAACGACCTTAAAAATTACAGGAGTCACAGACGATGACATAAAAAAGGAACAGAAACAACAGCTGAAGCTGGATAGCCTGAAAGTGCCTAAAAGAAGTAATTTTCTTTATTTTTCACCCCAAATGGACAATTTGTGAAACTGCATCTAAAACAATTTGAATAATTTCATTTAAAATCGGGGCTTCTGCAGGTTAGGTGGTGGCTGCTTCCCACACTATTAAAAGTCAAGCGATGTTTTAACATTTAAGAAAATTTCCACCATGATCGAGTCCGGCTCAACACATATTTTAGTCGGACTGCTTTTTCTTTTAAGAACGTTTTCTTTGTAAAACAGCTGATTGTCTTGAAGCACAAAGTCAGCAGAAATCGTGGCCACTTCATGTCTGTTCATGTTTGTTGGCAAAATCTCTCATGAACATTTGAGCGAATTAAAAAAATTTAAAAACACAACAATGGCTTTAACTCTGTCAGTTCTATAGACGTCGGGCTAAAACTGATGTGGTGGTAGCTGAGGGTCATCCCTTTTACCCCTCATCATTTGGTTTTAGTCAAACAGTTGAGAAAAGTGGCGGGCGATATGCATTTCTCCCTTTATGACGCTCAGGAGCCCTGGAGGAGATCGGACTGATTTCAGATTAGCTGCAGGCGTTTGAGCTGAAGAACACCTTTTGTCTCTGTTTAATACAGACTTTGGTGAGGACTGCGATAGCTCAGTGGTCAGTGCTGTGGTCTCAACCCTGACGCTGCAGGTTTGAGCCCAGGAAAGGCATTTGGTGTAAAACAGTTGCCTTACACTACATGTTTACTCTCAGTGACCCTGCAGGAGAGAGCAGCCAAAAGAACCAGACATAACGATGGACTCTGCTGTGTGTGTGGAGGAGCTGGCTGCTCGATTCCTCTTCTGTGAACCTACAGATCTGCACGTGCACGCTTCTAAAAACAACAAAACACCCCAACCTGGTTAAAAAAAAAAAAATACAATTAAAAACCAAATGTGTCAAATACATAATTTACAAACGGGCAGTCTGAATGAAAAGCGTCTGTTGGGCGAGTATTGCTCGAAACGCAGCGGAAACACTGTTCAGGGAGGAGGCGAGCGGTGAGGCACGCCGACCGTCAGTGAGTCTCCGTCAGCACTTTGAGAGACAGTCCTGCCACCTTGGCGGCGGACAGCGCCGTGGAGCAGAGCGTCTGCTTGCCGGACAGTTCCAGGTGTGCGGGGGCGCGTCTGGCTGCGGGCTGGCGGAAGTCTGCCGCCCGCTTGCCGCTAGCAGACTGCTCCGGGGCGAAGCGTGCGTGTGAGCGTGTGTGCGGAGACGAGGGGAGGCGCGTCGACGTGGAGGTGGGCGGCGGGGAGCAGCTTGGGGAGGGGGGTCGCTGGTAGAGGCGGTGGCGTGCAGGAGACGGGGATGGGGGAGAGTCTATAGCACTTAGATCTGAAGAAGCTGGGCTGGGGCAGCCTCCTCCTTGAAGGTAGCGAACGCACTTCTTTTTCCTCCTGGGGACAGTCAGAGAGAGTTATCTGTGAATAAAGTGTGGAGACGTCAGCAGACACCAACATGGACACAACAAACAACAACGTGTAACGCACTGCTTCTTGCTCTGTTCTGCTTACTACGTGTTTTCTTTGAACAAGGACGATAAAACTTTGGATCTTTGCACCAAAACGGAAATTCTTCTCTCGTTACTCTCATCTAAACCTGTTTGCGTTGAAAAGTTTGCCACGAAGCTACAGAAAAGGTGACCAATACTCTGTTAACTCCCCCAATGTGGAAATTAATTCTCTGCATATTCCTCCATAGCGCACGTGCAGCAGAGATGCCTTGCTCAAGGGCCCACAGAAGGCCAAACAAGGGTGCAGGCTGATGCGGTTGCTTCACATTGCCCACACAACTGTTTTGTGCTGGTCTCGGGAGTTGAACCCGCAGTTTCACAGTCTACAACCTCTGCACCAAACATTATGCAAATAGCACGGTTTTCGTCTTGGTGCCACTCTGTTCAGAATGTTTAGAACTCTTTTAAAGCAAAAAACTCAAACTGTGCTAAAGCTGATCTGTCAACATGTTAAAAGGTCATTTGTTCATGTTTTAGAAAGGATTACCACTCAACATGTAAAAGGTTCCAGCGCCACAACACGTTTTTAGAAACAACTTCCTGTTTGTGATGTCGTTCAGAGCCTCAGCTGAAAAAGTGCAGAACAGAGACGTGGAAAACAGAAAATATTTTGATGGAGCTAGACAGGCGACAAGTATCACTGAAGGTCATCTAAAGGAAGTATTTCCTGAATCCGGTATTAAAAATATGTAGCAAAACAGCTGACAAAATGCCAAAGAAGTTGTTTTTGGCTACAATAGAACAAATAAATATATGAAACAAATAAGAAATCTGAAGTTTGTGGAAATAACTCCACAGGAGTGGTTTGATCATGAAATGGGCTTGTGTTATAAAGGGAACTGAATATTTTGTAAATAGAGGAAAAGTTGTCGTTTTTGGAATCATATCTTCAAGTAAACAAGAACAAATAATAAAAAGTTCTTTTAACAACTAAATAATCATCTTTAAACACACCATAGAATTCATTCTTGACTGAATCAAAAGGTTCTTCCAGATCTAAAACTCAGAAATCTGTGGAAAAACCTTAGAGGAGCCAACAAGTAGAAGTTTGTTTCTAGAAGAATGAACAAAAGTCCTCAGCTCCAACAAGAACTGAACGACACCGAGGTGTTCAAGCTACGATGAGAATCGTCTCGTGTTACTAAAGACGCAGCTCTAACTGTGCCATGATTAATCCTAATACCGTACAGTAGTCCCTCGCTAATTTGCGGTTCAATTTTCGCGGACTCGCTCTTTTGCATCTTTTTCTAAAATAAGATTGAACACAAGGAAAAATAAATTGTACACGACACATGACTGTCAACTTTTTACTCATGTGATTGGGACAGTACTGGATACTGTACAGTACTACATTAACAAAACAATAAACTATTTTGGACAGGCGCCACCATTTTGTAAGTTTTTTTCTCAATAAGCCTACACCGTATCGCCACTCATAAGGACTACATTTCCCAGAAATCAACAGTGCCCCACCCAGAAGCCCCATTTCCTTTTTCTGAAATACGTAAAGTTTTGATCTGATCGAAAAAAGTTTGGTCCCCATTCATACAGTGACTTCGGCGCCCGGTGGATGCAGAGAGCTACACGGAACCCACCGGGGAACCGGAGCGGAACCAGACCCCACTAGCTGGCCCACGAGGACTTCCGAGTGGGGGCGTGCGCCTCTGTAGGTCCGGCGCTCCATCCTGAGTCCACGGGGACTTTTTTCTTTTCTTTATCAGACCACTCAATTGGACCACTGATTGACCCCGCCCCCCACTCCCCCCGTGCTCAAGGGCTGCACAGAACCAAAGCAGAACCAGACCCCCAGACTCATCTGTGAACCAGAGAGCTGTTAGCCGGCCCACAAGGACTAACGATGGAATGTGGGACGCGCCGCTGTAGGTCCGACTTCCTTCTGGAGCCCATCGTCACTGCCCCGAGCCGCTGCTGTTCTGCCGAGCTGGCGAGTAAAATTTAGTAGCTACATATACAGTACTGCACATACGTTGTTAAAATGATGTAGGTTTAAGCGTTTAGAACATTGTAAGTGTGTGGGAAGGGTTTCTAAAGCCTTAAAATATAAATACAGCACTAAAATAAATGTAACGTTGCTACTTTACAGATTCTCACTTATTGGCGGGGTCTGGAATGTAGCTCCTGCAATAAATGACACTACTGTATTTATTTTTTCCCCCTTAAGCACTTCATATGATGAAATTAGTTTTTTTTTAAGCGTCCTCCTGCTCTGAGCTAAACATAGAGGAACTAATAGAGAAACAGCGCTGAGGTGTTCTACTTACAGCAGACCGAGTGCCGCATCAAAGCAGTTAGCAGGATCCTGTGATCATTACCAGAACATGATATGAGTCACCAGGTTCAACCACAAGGAAAGGCACTAGGCCATATTTAGATCGATAAAGGGAGGAAGGCTGCAACAGAAAGTGATTTCTAAATGTCAGAGTTCACCATCAAAAGGCGCCCGTCACCACATTGCATGAATGGAGAAGGTTAAAAGCAGATGGGCCTGAGAACACTGTAAAAAAAAAAACAAAAAAAAAACGCAAAGCTGCAGGGAGCGCGAGCGTGTGTGTGTGATAAGGATTTGCTCAAACCGCATTCAGCCCCCTTTGTTCTGTCAAACCGAAACACTTAGATTTCCATGACGCGACAGCGGGGAAGACGACGGAGTTGTTACAGCGCTGTGGTTGTGGGAGCTCTTCATGTAGAACCGCACAGATCCAGACTCCTGCTGCAAACCGTAAATCCTGCTGCGACTCGGAACGAACGGAGCGAGGCGGTGACGGACCTGCTGCCCCTTTACAGGCAGCCGGTACAGTAAAACTTTGGCCTGTCGTGATAAACAATAAATCAATTAATTACACGATAAATGAAAATTATCAGCCTCATTTTCATTTATCGGCTTTATCATTTTGTCGTGTCTCTCTCTTTCTGAAGACGCTGGATGACAAAAGGTTCAACTCCGGTGCTCTTCACGGACACCTCCCTTTCTCTTTCCTTTAAAATTCGTTTTAACTGTCCAAAATTGCGTTTTTGGATCATTAAAAGCAGCTAAGCTACGAGCTAAGCTAACAGGCCGACCTCTGGAAAAATCCTACGTCTTGTTGAAGCTCCAAAATTCACAGTTGAAACCCGTGCCTTCGTGTAAAAAGTTGTTTTTCTCTGCAAAAAAAGAAGCTGAGAACTTGTTTACTGATTTATTAAAAGCTTTATGTGAAAAAATGCTACGCTAAAGAGCTCAAACCACAACGAGCATCCGCCATTTTGAGAACCGAAGAGAGACAGCCCATGTCACGTCAAGGGGCCTCCCTCCCATTTTTCTTAAAGAGACACGCTGCTCCTCCCTCACTATCCATCCTTCGGTTTGAACAGTCTTATACTGCCATTCAGTGGTTGAAAAAAGGTACCTCATGCAAAACAAATTACCGGTAAAATTTCTTCTTAAATTTGACAATGATTATAATTATTGTCAAATTTCAAACAATATTATTGTTTATTGCAATAATTTCTGAGACAATTAATCACCAAGAAAACTTTGTTATCGTGACAGGCCTAGTAAAACTGACGCAACAGCGAGGAAACGTCAAGAAACGAGCGTTTGGATTGACAATGGTTGCTGTGCCACATCAATGATGTTTTTCCTCTTACTACTAAAAACGCAGACGAGGAAAATGAAGAAACTCTCGTTTAGTCTAGTTTAGAAACGCGATCTAATGATGGGAAAGTAAAAACCACGTTGACTGGATTTAAATACTTGAGTGAAAATTGACTGGGACTAAAAGTTGCCTGGGACACTGGTTAACATTTTGTGCAGGATTTACTTTGTATTTAAAATCTACAAAAACGTGGGGAAAAGATGAATGAAAATGAAAGCCAAAGAATAAGTCGAAGGTGTTTTTCACGTCTCTCCTCTGCTTAGTACACAACCAGTGATGCTGAGTGGTATTCCATACTTCCATATTAAACTTGATTAAAAGCACATTTTATTTGTTATGGCTGTATCTCACTGGGCTGCAACTGCTGGACACTACTTATCGTGAGCCGTGCGGCCGAGCTTTGCCCCTTTCTGAAAGGCACGGCTTACTTTTGCATTTAAAATTGTGTTTTTGCACAATAACTTGTTGAGCTCCGATGCCAAAACACCTCCTGTGCTCTTGAGAAGGGCTCAAGATGCCAACTCTGACTATTTCAAGAGCCAAGACGAAGAAACTACGACTTGTCTGAGGAAACAGAGAAACCTCGTGGACATCTGAATACACTTTAGGGACTCCCTCGAGCGCCAGTGTCGTTCTTTAACTCGTCTCCAACAGCAGCCCAGTGAGACACAGGTTTTACATTTAATTTCGACAACAGTCAAGTTTATTATTAACGGAAGACGAAAACTGTTGCTTCTCCACAAATACATTACAGCTACTTTCTCTTTTGCTTGTTATAAATAGATGTTAATGCTTCAAACAGCGAAGCAGCAGGTTAGTGACACACAGCATGGACAGCTCAGGACGGACTCAACACTTGCACGTAGGTGAGGCTTGATAAACTCAACCACTAAAACAAATAAGACAAAATTAAAAAAAAACATCATAACAGACATCAGAACTACCTCTAAGGCAGCTTGGTGTCTAAGAGATGACTGAGCAGCTAGAGTTAAAGTGATGCAGGTGGAATGGGAGGACACTGGGAGTTAGTGGGACAGCAGCAGCTGCTTCTACACAGTTGGCGGATGTTTGGTACACACCTGCAGGGACCGCACCAGTCCGTTTGTTGGTGGAGGCCGAAGCGAGCCCGGCATTTCTTAGGGGAGCCCGGGTCTGAGCACAACGAACAGCATGCACAAAAATCACAGAGAGGAATAAAAGAGGAGGAGGGGGGGAAGGCACAGATAGAAAGAAGGCTCATCAGGGCAGAATAAAACACCAGCGGAGCCGTCTGCTTAGAAAGAGCCGTGAAGGAAAACGGTTAGTAGACTGTCGGAGCACAACGCAGCGTCAGCAAACGCAGCCGAGTTAAAGTCACGCACAGAGAGGAAAGCAGCCATGCTGGGACACTCTGTTAGTAAAACGTTTTTTAAAAAAGACCTTTATTTTCTTTACAGAACAATGACTCTTTGAAAAATAAAATCACTTTTCAATTCATAAACCCACTGCAGGTATGAGCAAATACCTTATTAGTCTGATATAGTGCACCTATGAATTACCTTCTGGTGGAAAATTATTTTAGGCTATCTTCTGGTTACAACCACTAACTGTTGATGGATTGACCAGTGCTCAGTCATGAGGTGCTCAAGACTTGGAACGTTGTTTAATAACCCAACTTTGCTTTAGACTCCTCAAGATCTTTATCATTGACCTGTCTGGCATGCTCCTTGGTCTTCATGATGCTGTTTGATCCCTATTCTGTAACAGACCCTAGAGATCATCATCATATTTATGCAGAATAAATTACACAGTCTATTAACTAAATAGGTGGCTTCTGAAGGAAATTAGTTGCTCTGGATTTTAGTGAGGGCTGCTGCATAAAACACCCAAAACATACTTTAAGTAAAGATAATGTCACACATGAAGTGTTTTAAAAATACTACACCTAAAAACATTTGGTTATTACAATATGGAATGAATCTATTTGAAGTCGTTGGCATTTAATGGCAGTTTCACGTATTAGGCTGAACTGATGTTTTAAAAATTGAAATGCTGAATTACGCACGCTCATGCGTTTATATTTGTAGAAAATTAATAATATAAGTATCCAACTTAGACATATTAGAACATGTACCTGCAGTCCAACAACCTGTTAGGGTGGTGAGGACATTTTTTTTGGGACATTAATTGCAACTTGTTGAATTTCTTGTGATAGAGAAACCTTCATTTACTTTTGTTTTTGTTTTTCAAAGGCAAGTGTTTCTTTTTAGCTGTTCTTTTAAACACTTACCACAGTTTTTGAAGGAAAACAAAATATAAAACACTGAATTTCAATGAAAGTTTAAATATATATCGAAGTAGTAATGAAATGTGTGCAAAACTGCCCTTCCAGACTTCCATCTCCTTTAGTAACTTGCATCGAATGTGGCAAAAATGATAAAATCTTACTGCGGCTGGGAATTGAAATGAATGAAGCGGCTACATGTTAACAGATTACTACTGTGAACTGATCAATACATTTTCCTCTTAGTATTATAATTAATATTTTCCCACAAATGTTTTATAACATTTTTACATAAATTAGAATAAAAAGCAAAGTACTGTGCTTTATATGTTCAGTCTGGAACAGGTCTCTCTTGTAAATGAGTCCTCATGGCTCAGTGAGACTAGCCCGTATAAATAAATAAATAATAATAATAATAATGTCATCACTGTATGTTTCCATACAATGGTGAAATTAGTCTCTGCATTTAACCAATCCACCACCAGGTGGTGCAATGGGCAGCTATTGAGGGCGCTGGTGGGGGGAGGGGCATTTTGGGGATAGGGTGTGCTGCCCAGAGACACCATGAGGTATGCAGTGACTGGGGATTGAACCTGGGATTTTCAGTTCCTGAACTGCATGCCCTGCCTCTACACCATCTCGGCGCCCAAAGGTTGAATGAAAAAAAAAAAAAAAAGCTTCTAAAACTACTTTTCTGTTGAAGTTATGAAAATGAATACAGTAGTCCCTCGCTACTTTGCGATTAGACTTTCGCAGACTTGTTCTTTCGCAGTTTTTCAACATAAGATTGTACACGACACACGACTGTCAACGTTGATATTACTCATGCGACTGGGATGGTATGGGA
>JAVCKU010000031.1:1175530-1192739 GCA_032273985.1 Hypsolebias coamazonicus
CCTCCACATCATTGCATTCAGTTTTTATTCACAATTTGTTTAGTGTCCCAACTTTTTTGGAATCCGGTTTGTATATGAAAAGGCATGTATTTCCAGCATTATTGTCCTGGAACTGCTCTGCACCACGGGACCCCCCACAGCCCCGTCCCACCCCAGCAGTCAGGTTTAAAGTGGAGACTAGACACCCCCCCCCCACCCCCACCCCAATCTGGAAGTCATTGCCTTCTCTTGAGTCAGGAGCCGAAAATAAGAGCCTCCAAGTTGGAGGTTTGGATAACATCAAAGCAAAAGCAGCCATAACAACGCAGCTATGTTTAAAAAGGGACCAAACTCCCCACCGCCCACCCCCAACAAGTCCGCCCACTCCCCCAATTACACACACACACACAACTGCTCGTGCACATTCATAAACGCCTGTATTCAAAGACACGCCCATGCAAGTACACACTGCTGCCAAACACCACTGGAACATCTGGGTCGAGGCCACGATGAATCAGTGACCGCGGCTTGAAATCACCAACAAAAGAACAAAATGCTCCGTGTGTTTGTTACTATGAATTCTCAAAGAATAACGTCCGCAGATTGAGCAAATAAAATAAATAATCATAAGCTTCTGCAAATAGGAGCTTCTTTCGGGTCTTCTACTTGTGTTTCTGTTAGATTTAAGTTTTAAAGGACGAACGCTGAAAACACTTGTTTAACTCTTTTATGCTTTAAAACCTTTTGATTTATGACTCAAGTGATTCTTTAAAGTTTTCAGCTTCTTGCTGCAGAGTATTTTAACGATGCGCATTTGTGAAAACCAGCTGATTTAATACTATCCAGCTGCAGCAAATGAAAACATCTGACAAAAGTTGCACAAAATCCACCTTAAAAGTTCATCTGACGCACTCGACGTGGTGAGAAAAGCTTTGAGGATAAAGCTTTGGAGCTTTTAGAAACGACGTCAAGCTCTGGCAAAGCTGGCTTCAAGTCGTGGATATGACAGGGTGCAAAATCAAATCCAACCAGTGGCGTGGCATTTAGAGATGAGTTATCACTTTCTTAATGAGTGGACGGAGACAGACTAGCAGGCAACTTTCTCCCCTAGACTGCGGTGACGGTTTCACTTCATAGCGAGGACCTTTAATGATCAGCCCTGAAGACAGAGCTAATTAATGGTGTACTTGTTTATTTCCACCAGATCGCTCCACAATTAACAACTTGTTTGTGACAGTACAGTAATCGTTTGCTACAAAAATATTGACACATTGAGTCGACAGGAAACAAAGCGACCACATGGGACATAAATCCTCTCTTGAGGCGCGTTTCCTCCAGGGTTTGGTTTACTCGAACAATAGATAGTACAGTTTGTTGAGGCCACAGCCATATTTGGCTGTCTTGTGGGAAAAAGTCAGCACAAGCAAAAAAAAAAAAAAAAAGTAGTGGTTTGATAAGAGCATTGTTAAAAAGACACAGAGGACTCACTGTGGAGGAAAAGGCATCTTCAAAGACTGTGTTTATCTGAGCTGATTTATCTGGAGGTTGAGGTTAGGGATGACATTTTTATCCAATTATCAAGATGTAAAAAAAATAATAAATAAAAAAAATAAATAATAAAAAAAAAAAAACAGTGACCTTTCTGGTGAACGTCCTACCTACTGCACTTTACAGGGGGAGAAAACTAAGACAAATCCCCAGTTTAATTCCAATCTCGTCTGGAGGTTATGCGACCCCGTCCCCAGCTGAGATGACTGAGCACACGTCTATCGCTCACTCATTGTGAAACCTTTTCTCTTCGGCTGCTGAGCACCACTTTCACTAACCAGCTCAGCCGAAAATACCAGACTATATGCCAAAATGGGAAATGCCGCCGCACATGAAAATCCCCGCCTGTAGTGACGCGTTTCCTGCATGCCAGTATGTATTTATTACACAAATACCAACACCAAATACCACAATAAAAGCATCATAGGTCATAGTGAAAGTACTTTTTCTTGTCTCTTAAGATGAATGTGTAGGTTTACAGATGCTACCAAATCTATATTAAAAAAAAAAAGTTTAGTCATTTACAACAAAAAAAAAACCTGAAACAATGATCACACGTACAAATGTATGAAAATATAAATACATGTTATTAAAAAGTACATTTGGAAGTTAGCCTAAAATATTAAGCTCTGATGATTGATTTGTTTGTTTGGTCAAGAAAAATCAAACAGCTAAATTCAGTTAGACACTGGAATTTTAGCAACATTTCTCAAAATGTAATCAATTTACACTTGAGTAATAAATTGTTTTTGGGGCTTTATGTTTGTCTAGTGCCTCAAATATATTCTGGCTGAAACGTATATCCATAAATAAAATGCCCAATGCTAATTCTTTGTAGTGTTTTGCAGACAATAAGCAGCTGATGTCTGAAATCCAAGAATGT
This sequence comes from Hypsolebias coamazonicus, assembly GCA_032273985.1. NCBI lineage: Eukaryota > Metazoa > Chordata > Actinopteri > Cyprinodontiformes > Rivulidae > Hypsolebias > Hypsolebias coamazonicus. Next base: position 1,177,941 of record JAVCKU010000031.1, read on the forward strand.
CAGACAAAAACGAGGTCCACTTTTGTGGGTTTTTTTTACTTTTCAACTTGGAAACAAGAAAGCTTCTTGAACAAGAAATGAAGTATTTTCATGAATTAAAAAAGAAGTCCAGTTGTGTTTGATTAAATTTATTGGGATGTCCTGAATAACAGAAAGTACCTGTATGTAAATCAACATCTCTTTAGAAAAACTTCACCATGTAGACCAGGGGTTTGCAACCTTTACGATCAAAAGAGCCATTTCTGCCCTTTCGTTCACTAAATTAAACGTGCCCAGAGCCACAAAACCTGCTACAATTGTAATTATCAACTGGTGGCCCATGGGCCCCATTACATTTGTTAGAGGGGGCTTTTCTGACCAGTAGGTGTGAAATTATAAAACTAAAAACATCCAATGATGTTTAACATTTGATATTTTTACATTTTAAGACAAAAGAAAAGACTGGATTCCATCCATCCATCCATCGTCTTTACCCGTTTCTTCATTTTTGAGTAGCAGGAGGTCACTGGTGTCCCATGTCCAAGTCACAAATCTATCACAGAAGACTGGATTCTTGTAAAGAAAAAAATATATATATTTATTTTTTTTTTTTTTTTTTTTTTAACTACAACAATGAGCTGTGCAGGCTTATGCGATTTTTTTTAAATTGTGGAGAAATTGACAAGATAGAACTTTATTGATCCTGCAGGAAATTGTTGTATTGAGCATTATCTTATCTTACTTTGAAGAAGTAAAGCATAAAGTTAGAGTATAATTTATTCATGTGTATTAGTACTAGTTTCCACATATGTATGCAAAGGAAATGACAGGAAAACTGGTAAAACTAGTGATTTTTTTTTAAACATAAAATTCAGTCTTGTGTTAGTTTTGGTCAAAGCTTGAAAGAGCCGCTGTGGAGGGACCAAAGAGCCACATGTGGCTCCAGAGGTTGCAGAGCCCTGATGACCCTCTGGTTGGTTGTAGATTATCTCCTGAGCTACAGCCGCTCACACAATTCAATTCACTGAAATTCAGTTTATTTATACAGCACCAGATCACAACATAGTTGTCTCAGGGCACTTTACAGGAGCATTCACATGCATAGAAAAGACAATTAGTAAAGTTCTCTAGCTAGGGAATCCAGCAGACAAGTTGAATATTGGCTTCGTTGCAGTCTCCCATCCTGAGCGAGCACAGTGGCAACAGTAGAAAGGAAAAACTCCCATTGAAAAGGAAGAAACCACCAGCAGAACCAGGCTCAGGACAAGCAGCAATTCTGCTTTGACCGGCTGGGTTGAGAGGACACCTTCACAAACTCCTAGTCAAAGTCATTGTCCAGAGGAAACATAGGAGCGTTTAATCAGATCTGCTAAAATACAACCAGTCTTTCATTATCGGTAAGAACCAAAAAGTGAGCGAACTTACCAAGATCTTGCTTTGTGCTTCAGATCATGAGCTTTTACAAGAACTTCCAGCTTCATCCATTCACCTTCTTTGGAGTTTCATATGTCCAAAGATGATTTTTAAGACTGAATTAGGTTTTTAGCCTTTTTGTTTTCTAAGAAAGTCTAACCTTACTTCTAGTTCTTGAATTGTACAAGCAGTTTTGTGGTGAGTTGATTGCTTTTGTGAAAAAGTTACAAAATTGCGAACATTTTTTTTTTCCCCTGGTTGAATTTTAAAATTCTTGAGATGAATTATCACCATAAACCTTTAGGCGTTTTGGTGACACCATCCATCCTTTCTTTATAATAAAAATTAAAGAGATTTAAATGTGTTATCTAGCTCCCAAAGTGGATTTGAATATATCTTTGGGTGAACTCAACAGTTTGCATCTTTTTAACTTGCCTTGATAAACTGCAGAAACAACTCCAGATTTAAGTGCAATCAGACGCTGCAACCAGCTTTAAGAAATGAGGGTTTTACTGTTTGTTTTTTATGTTTCATTAACTCTAGTTTACATTGCGTTCCAAGTTCCAAGACACATTTGATTTTGTTCCAGTAGAAAAAAACCTCAACCTTCTAAAACAATTTTCAGCATTGTGTGGACTTTTAAAACATGTAATCAATTGATCTTTTAGTTAAAAAAAAAAAAAAAAAACTGACCAACCAGTAAGGTTACTTACAGACCTAAAATATATGAGAAAAAAAACGGATGGAAATATTTATTTATAGTTAGTTTTAGGATTTATTGCAGTTAAGTCATTTTAACAGCCTCTTTGCTGTAAAAGAGACAAAAACAGAAGAAAGACAATGTCAAATTAAATCAACAACTAAACTGGAAACTTATTTATACTTTTTATTTTTAACATCTAATTTAAATGTGCTTTACCAAATATAAAGACGCAACTGTGTTTTGTTTCAATCACCTTGGGCTCTTGTGTTTTGTCGGTGGTGATCAGGGCGTTGACGAGGTAGTTGTGCATGGCTGACTCTTCTTGTAGGCCAAGTTTCAGGGAAGTCAATCAGTTTGCACGCTTTCTGCCCTGTGGGTCAACCATTGACTTCATGAGGTTGCTGCGTTCTTCCTGATCTGCTGCTTTGATGTTTGTATCAAAATAATCTCATCTCAAGGCGCTCGTGAACTACCGAAGGCCGTGAAAAAGAAGTAAACAGCAGGCAGAATGGGTGAAAAAGGCTTTTAAATCCCCAAACAGATATATTCTGTGTGTAAGTTTTATTTGCATACACACATGCACTATGTGTTGCTTAGAAAATGTTAAAGAGTATGTGGCTTTTTAGATAAAATATTTAATTTGTGCGTTACTATTTTTTTAAAGAAAACAACAAACTAAACACAACAGAAAACGTCTCCAAATTAACAAAAATAGGAAGATTAATAGATCCAATAGAAAAGAAAGAGTAAATTTCAAAATATTTGATTTTCATAAATCTCTGGAAGCCACAGCTTCATAAACTTTATTTTGTACACAACTGTTTCATAATAATCCAAGAAGCCCTGGGTCTAGTTATTGTTTTACTGTCCATCAAATCCATGTTCTTTAGTTGGAGCCTAAGCAATTACATGTTATGGGCCATTTTTATTTTGATATGTAAGGATTTTGTTACTTCATGAAGAATATAAGAAGACCTTAATTGTTGTCATTTTTATAGTCTCTGTTATTTTTTTATATATTGTGGGATTCCTTGTGTATGTTCCTTTGTACTGAAACTCTGGCACAACAATTTCCTGTGGGATCAATAAAGTTATGTCTTATCTTATCTTTGAATTTCAAAAGACCACCAGAATGATCAATGGTTTGCATTTAATGACCGCACGATAATAAATGGTTTGTATAAAAGGTGTTTTTCATCATTTTTTTGTTGATCATTACCAAGTTCCCCGTTAAGACAGAAAGAAAAACAACAGAGAAGAATGGATGAAGAGATAGAGCTGGAAACAATTTCGTCTTCTCTCCTTTCATGTTCTAATTTATTCTGTCTGATTAACTCCTCTAACCCGGCGGCTGCAGCGCTTTCTCAAGATGTGCAGTGCAGCCCCACCTCCCAGCGCCCTCTTCCCTTGACATCTACTGTACCTGTGCTCCCCTCTCTGGCCCACCTGCTGGGCCGGTACCCCCCCCCCCAGTTTACATGATGTGAAACAAGGAAGCAGAGGAAGCATGCTGTAACCACGGCAACACCAACACCACTACGGTTGAAGGCTTCAAAAAGTCCCGTCTGGCACTAAATGTCAAGATCTGTCGCTCCATTTATTCAGTTTATAAAAACAGAAGAAAATAAAGTCTTGAAAAACAACATGGATGCCAAGTTCAGACCTACAAAGGTCAATTAAAAACAATAAATTAACTTTCTATTTACATCAAATAAGGAAAAGTTCAATTTGTCAACCTAAGGAGTATCTTCTGCTTTTTGTGTGAAATTAACTCTTCTTCCTACCTGCAACATTTTTTTCTTCTTCGATTCTAAATTTTTCAAGTCATTTTTAAGCCTATATCAAACATTTTATATTTCTGGCTTGAAGGTTAAATCAAACAGTTATAGACAAATAATATAAGACCACTTTTTAAGGTCTAAACACCTGGGGGAAAAAACAGCTTGTGTTTTCCTCTCGGCTCATTTATCAGTATAAGTTATTGCCACCACAAGTGGTTTGGCTCAGTCTCAGGAGAGTACCGGTACATGCTGCTTTTGATGGATAACGCCTGCAGTCAGTTACTGTTAAACAGCTGCATCAGTGTCCCTATACCAGCGTCTTTCTTTAAAATGTTCTTATCTATTAAATTTATTCTTTTAGTGATTCAATTAGATTTTTTTCTCAATTTCTTCCTTTGAATTCTTTCATTGTGTGAATGTTTATGAAAAAGTCACACTATTGTGATCCATTTTTCTTGCATATGTTTTTTGGCATCTTTCTCATTCCACAATTTTCGTGCCATTTCAACAAATCATACAACAAAACTTTCAGCTCGTTCAGGACAATCCTGCTATGACTTTTGGTATTGATGCAACTTCAACTTTTTAAAATATTTAGCCTTTTCTGCCATTTTTTCCCCCTCATAGAAAATGAAATCTTTCAAATCTTTAGATCTGTTTACAGCCTTTTAATGCTCCTTTCACATTTTGTTCTGGTTCAGCTTCTTTCAGCTTCCTTGTGCAAATAAAAAAAAAAAAACATTTTTTTACCTAATTTCAGCAGTTTTTCCCCCCCAGCTGTTTTGTGCTCCTTTCACATTCTTTCTGCCAACTACAACATGTTTGTGCTTCTTCTAACTTCAGCTTATTTCTGCAAGTTTCAACTTTTTCTGCTATTACTGCTATATTTAGCTGTTTTTATGCTAATTTCAGCTTTTTGGGCTGATTCCACTTTTTTTTTTTTTTTTTGTACTCGTTTCAACTCTTTTCAGACTAATTCAAGAAATAATTGCTCTCTCCACTTCCTTCTGGTAATTTTAGCTTCTTTCTGCTTTTTTAGCTACTATTTAGGTAGTTGTTTTTGTGCTAAATTTAGCTTTTTTAGCTACTTCCACTTTTTTTCCCCACTTACTACAGCTCCTTCCACTTCATTCTGGTAGTTTAATATTCTTTTAGTCTTTTCATTTACTCTTCAGCTCTTTTTTTTTTTTTTTTTTGGTAATTTCAGCTTATTTTTTACAATTTCCTAATTGTTGTGCTCATTTCCGTTTACTTAAACCTAATTCAGCAAATAGGTGATCCTTCTGCTTTCCTCTGCTAACTTAGGCTTGTTCTTCCATCTCAGCTACATTTCAGCATGTTTTTTAGCCAATTTCAGCAGTTTTTAGTAAGTTATTCAGCAATAAGCATTCAAACAGAATTTTCGCAGGAAATGCAGTTTCAGTAGATTCATCTAATCTTGGCCTTTTCTTTTTTCTTTTTCCTACAAAAACCAGTCTGTGGTGCTTTAATCTCCCAGTTTGATGCTGGAAAGCTATTCGATCTAAACCACGATGGTAAAACTTCTTTTTTTTTTTTACATTTTTCTCTCTGTATGACGCCCTCTCTGAGAAACGTATTTCACGTGTTTGGCAAGCACTCTTGCAGTAGTTTGGCTGGCTTGAATTATAGAGGACACACGAGTCACCCGCCGCTTGTTTGTTTGTTCAAGAACCAGAGTAAAAATGCCAAAAACTAAAAAGAATGAGGGATGAGAGAAAAGGAAGAGGACGAGTGAAATTTTACAAAAAGGCAGGCGTTGAAAAAAAAAAACAAAACTAAGAATATCAGAAAAATATATATTTTTAAAGACAAAATATAAAAAAGAACTGAATCTATGGCAGCTTGTTAACCTTTGCTAAGATCAGGAGTTTTGAGTCCTATAAAGGACATCAAAAAACGAGCTGTCATTTATTGGCATAAAGCATAAAATAATGTTTTAAAACTGAGCTCCTAACAAAACAAACATTTATGTTATTTTATAGGCAAATTTTGATTACATTTTGAGACCTTGCATAATCTGCAATCTTTTTATGTTAATTAACTCGTAGGGTAACGCCTAATTAAAGTATTTAACTCATTTAACTTGTTCACACTCATTACTGCTAATAAACTTTAGAGAAAGGCAGATCAAACTCGTTTTCTGACTGCAAAAATAACCTTCAAGAAGACTTCATAATGAGATATACCTGCACAGTTATGATCATCAAAAGACAACTACTGTATCTTTTCTAATTTCTCACCAAAGAAAATTTGATTCTGAGTTTTGCAAATGAACATTTTCCCAAGTCTAATGTATTTTGTTTTTAACAAAGAATTTCAATTTAAATCATTTAATCATTTGGTCACATTTGGTAAAAGGTGCTGAATGAAATAGAAAATTCCAACAGAATGAAAAAAATGACATTAAAATGACTGTGTATGTTGACATGCTTGTGTAGCAGAGAACATGTCAAAGTTGGAGAGAAGGGGGAACAAAACACCTCAAATAATAAATAAAAGATTTTAGCAGCAGACGACACAGAAGCATCATATGTGAAAAGACATGAGCCAAAAACACAAAAATCTAGGAACTGGAACCCTTGAGGAGGAAAATATGGGCAAAACTCTTCCAAACAAACAAACGAAAAAAATTAAATCAAATAAATTCACTGGCTACAAACTTGCTAGACAAAACATTTGCTTAAGGTCCTTTTCATTTAACGTTAATTTAAATTATGAAGGTAAAAAGTTACATAATGATTGATTTTTGAGTCTCTTCTTGAAGATAAGGTCATCCTTTACATAGTTAGCTTTTTGTAAAAGAAAAAAAAAATCTAAAGTTTTATATCCCAGAGTAATTGTTTGTTTTCAGGGAATTACAGCTTTGCAGTGGGATTTAACGTTGTTGGCGCAGTGGTGATGTTTGTGAAAGGACTGGTACTTTATGCTGAGCTCACTGTTTAGCAAGTCAAAACAAAAAAAGGACAAAGAAGCAGAAGAAATGTAAAGAGTTAGAAGGACTGATGATATGTTAAAACAAAAATAGTACAGAAAACAATGTCACGGTGGCAGAAAATGGCGTGTTTTAAAAGTCGACCCTCCCTGCAGCTATAATTGCTCGTCACTGTGAGCCGTCTTACATCACTGACCACCCGTCCCGGCACTTCACCTCAGCGGCGGTCCTTTTGAGTCCAATGTGGGAGGAGGGAACCCTTCTCTGCCTATCCAGATCACATTACACATGGGTCAGGTCTCTGATGTGGCTTCAGATAGAGAGCGTACAAACCCGGGCCCAAAACCACACAGACCAGATCAGTGCAGGCTCCATCCTGTGGTCTCCTCCTCACTATGAAAGATTACTTACATTCCCTAACTGTATTCCTGAACACATGCTGCTCTCATTTACAGGCCTTTACTCCATAGAGCGGAGGGGGGGAAATGATGCACGTCGGGTTTCATCGTGTTTCACTTCTTGGACGAGGATTCTGTCGAGTTCTGAAAAGAACTGAGGACAACTTATCAATATCAGATGGAAGATTTTTGGTGCAGACTTTCAGTTTACCAATTATTTAGTTTAGCAAATAACTGCAGAAAACAAATGTATCACCCACTGCCAAAAGGCCAACCATAATGTTTTTGCTGTGTGTAAATGTTAATAAAATATGTCTTGAACCAAAGGATGGATTTTGACGAAGCTTTCAGTATGCAACTTTTGAATGTACCAGTTGATCCATTTAAGGTGGATCCCACAGCTAGTCAACTTTAACCAACTCAAAAACAGCAAAACCTGAGTCGATTTCACAGATCTATTACAAAACAATAACTTTTATTAAATTAATATCAGTAAAATTCATTGTTGAGCCCCCCAGTAAACCCACTGAATCAAGTGAACCAGCTAATTCTGACTTGCAAAACTTAGTGTAAAGTAATTATATTCAGATAAATTTCTGCAGACCCGTGTCACCCTGGAAACGACGGGATAATGATGTTTTTCCATGAATTTTATGCCTTGTCAAGGATCAAACAGAGAATCTGAAAGGCAGATGAACAGCCTAATGAAAGTTGAAAGAAAAAAATCTACAAAGATACAAGTACAATCATGAATGTGCAGATGTACATTAGCAGAATGCATGTGCAAGAATGGGTGAAAAAATATCTTAGATGGTATATAGGATGTATATATGAACAAATACAACCACTAATGGAGGAATAAAAATAAAAAGTCTCCAAGAAGAACTCTGACACACACTGCCGAAGTATAGCATCATCAGCTTTCACCTTTTCATCCATCGCCCCACTACACATCAATTAAATCCCTTTCCATTGGCCAGGTCTTGTAGCGTATTAGCAGCCCACCTTCCCTTGCTGCCTCTAAGTGAGTTTCTCTTTAATCTTCTGGAGATGTTACCATTGATGGGCCTATTGATTTGATGTTGCCAGCAGCTTTTATCTCTAGGAACTCAAAGACGTGCTGGAGAGAAGAGATGCATTCTGCACCAGGTTCTGACTGTGCAGACTCTGTTTTGCTCTATGAGACTGACTTAACTTGGGGTAGTGTGAGCCTTCTTCCAAGATGCATCGACAGATTGTGCACAAACTTGGGAAATGTTTCTCGCAATCATAGGTTCAAACTAAATATCTGCAATTTTGTCAATGCTTGCAAACTTGCAGAAAAATAAATATCTTCCCTGGTTTTCTGTGTGATTTGGATGTAGCAGCGTTCCACTGGAGTCATGTTGGGAGCGTGAAGCGAGGGCGCTACCATCCAGCTGACCACACATGGAGCTTTTCCAGAGGCCTGCGAGAGCCAGCGCTGGTGCATTTCACCACAGAGTTGCATGCAGGGACCCAGGAGACCTCGCTGCGCAGCAGCACCACAGAGACCGCCGGTCACCAATCCTCATTTTTGTGTGTGTGCGTGCACAATTTCTCCAAATAAATATGTGTTTGCACCACTTGTCCATGTTCATGTTAATCTATGTGTATTTTTATAGAAAGTTTGGTGTGTGCATTCAGCTGCGTTTCACAGAACTGCTGCCAAACTGCCCAGTTCGCATTCAGTCAGAACTGATACTCTGTTATCAATCAACAGCTGGAACAAAAAAAAAAACATGGTACAACGTGTATTTATCACCCCAAAATAAACTCTCACATTTTATTCAAGGACCTTTGTGTTAAAATTAGTTTTGGTAAACCCTAAAAGTACACAGCTGGAATAATGACAAAACATGAATCAATCTGCAACAACTGAGGTCATGTAAAGTCTCTGAAGGGCTTTTAAAGTTTCTCTTTGGACTTAAGCTGCTTCTTCACTCATTTAGTCCAGTATCTGAGCATTTTTAGGTAGTTTTATTTGTTAGGTCACATTCAGTAACTCTGTCCTGTGAAGCACACACTCATGAAATGGCTCCAAAACTCAAACGGTTGAATAACTTTATTCACACATTACAGAAAACTGCAAAGCAACGTCCTGATGCATGCTCAGGAAACCAGGTTGATCAATCTAACAAGGGCGAGTCAGATCTTCTGGACCTGACTCAACCTTGACTCAACCTGACTCAGATGAAACCATACAGAGGACCTGACTCAACCGTAGATTAGCAAAGAAACTATTTTAAACTGGACTGATAGACACTGCTTTACCTGCATTCGGTCACAAGGGCACATTTTGTTCCCATTTCTTCAGATAATTCTATTAAATTTTTTTTAAAGACGATACAATTTGATGGGCAGGAAATGGTAAAACACCAACAAGGTGAAAGATGGTGCTTGTAACCCAAAATATTAAAAAATTTTGACAACTCTTTTTAAAAAGGGCAGAATGACAACACATAAAGCCCCAACAACTACAAGTATAATACCATTTCACTTATTGTATTTATTCTTAAAAAAAAAGAGAAATTCTGACAAAATATGAATTTTGAGCCATCTTTTTACGTTTAATTTGATTTCTACAGATTAGAGTTTCATGGCTCATCCTGGGGTCCTGACCCTAACCCGGGATCAGCTTAAGGATGATGCTGTGTCCAACCTTTGTTGGATTTATTTCATGACTTTCTGATCATGTTTATCTGCAGTAGGTAGACTTTATTAGGTCCAATACTTATTTTCATTCACTTCACTTTCCTTGTTTTTGAATAAATATACATAATCAGGAACAAATGTAAAATAAGTCAGAGTAAATTAAAAAAATAAGATCTTTAGGGAGTCTGAAGAACTGCTGATCAAGGTGGCATCTGAAAATGACAAGAATATTTGACTCCTTGGATGTAAAGTATAAAAAAGGTGGTTTAAACTTTTGCACAGTACTGTTAAAAATGAATGAATGCAATGGACTTAAAATTTATGATCTGCATTAAATGCAAATGTTTAAACACTGGTAGGACCCTTATAAACCGAGCTGTTTAATTCCTGTCACTCATTCGTCCATCTGTCCTCAAATCTAACCCCTGCACGTTCTTCTTGCCGTGTCTCTGTCATTTCTGTCCGTCCAGCCCGACCATAAAATCGTCTTGATGTTTGCGTCTGCGGTGAGCTGGATTGTTTAGACGTGATTTGTAATGTAAATATGTGGTTGCGTGTGAGAGCATCAATCCCTCTCGACGTTCCCCGAGTGAGCGCAAACATAAACATACAGAAACGCACACAAACGCTGCATATTCAGAGAGCAACCAGCAGCTGCCTGGCTCAGTTCTGTTACGCCGACTAAACCATAATTGTTCCTGGGCCTCTCCCCTCTCAGCGCTAGTCCATCTGAGCCAAGTGGCTAACCGTCAGCAGCCCTTATGGCCTGCGAGTTCCAATCTTTCGGCATCGGAGATAAAATACAACAACAGTACAAAAACACGATTTATAGAGATAAAAGGTGCTGGTTTAGTTATGTGGCTCTGCTGGTCAAATCATAGGCTTTGTGTTTTGGCAAGAATGACTACGTGTGCAGCTTTTCTAAAAAAAAAAAAAGATTACTTTTGATAGGATATTGTTTTGGAGTCTCTTAAGTCTTAAAAAAGTAAGTTGGCCAGATTTTAAATGTTCAAAACTCTGAAGACGTGTTTGTCATTTCTCTCAAATTAAACTCAGTCTAAAGGTAATTATTAAAAGCTTTAGCTGAATAATCACCAGATGCAAAGTCTGCTAAACTATCTTAAAATACATATTTTTTACTTTGATGATGCCCCAAATGTAATCGTACTCTCATCTGATTACTTATCGAGCTGATGGTCCAGATTCATGATGGAAGTGTCTCATCCACAATCAACGTGTCTGAATTGTTGTAAAACAATCATCAAGGTGCAAGGTTCTTTACAGTCATCCACATCACATGTGGTACATGAGGTGGAACCAAACTGTGTACTCAAGGCCCCAGTTACACCCCAAAATAGCAAAAATAAAACTTGTGAAAAAAAGAAACAATATACAAGGATCTAAGATACAGGCTAAGCAGTAATAATATAATACAATAATATAAATATCAGATTTTTATCAGAAATTTGTTTAGTTTGTTTGAACTTCAGCACCTAGATGTGATCATAAACATCACATCTTCTCATGATAACTTGTCAAGATAACCTTGTCCAAGGAAAGTCTACTATCGTTGTTGTCATCATTCTTTGTTTGTAACCAGGTCTCTCTTGAAAATGAGTCCTCGAGGCTCAATGGGATTAACCTGCCTAAATAAAAGGTAGAATGAAAATAACAAGGATTTCAGTTATGTTTGTAGCTTTAGTGGTTGAAATTAAACTTTAGGGAAACATTACTTGTAACTTGATGTGACATTTTAAAGAGGGCCTTCAAAAAAATGTGCTAGTTCAGGCTAAAATTTATTATTTTATGTAACATATGTAAACTCCTCCCTGTTCAAGAGTGTGTAGTTTATACTTATCTATCTTAGTTTATACTTATCTATCTGCAGTTAAAAAAAAAATTCCATTGTTGGTTGGTAACTTCTTTTTTCCTCCCTGGTACTTGGAAAAAAGGAGATGCAGTTGAGCAATCTTTCCACCAACACCCAGGAGATGTACACACTGAGACGCTTTCTCTGCGTTTGTGCTGTTCAGGTGACAGTGGAGGCCTTTATTTTCCATGGTAAACCACAACAGGCTTAACCTTGCCTAAATGTACACAACAAACACACACAAAGACAAGATGTGTGTGCACACACACAGTTTAAGAGACCTGTGTAGAAGAGAAGAGCTGTTTTGCCACAGTGTAGTAAGATTTTGAGTATAATTTATTTGCACATGTAAAGTGGAAGTTGAGATCTTCTTGATGAACTTCAAACAAGATATTGTGGCCTTCCTAGACTATTAAACAAACAGAAATGTTAAAATGTTAGGAGTTTGCAAACAAAAAGTTGAAAAAAAAATTTTTTTAACTTGCATATTGCAATACTTTTTTTTTTTACTGTGTATTTATTAAATGGGAATGAATGAAAAATTAAGCAAATATGTCTGAAAAATGCATTTTTATGTTTCTCAGTGAAACGGACCACTAATGTTGAACTCAGTGCATTTGTATATTTTGTTTACACATTGTCTGTCAAATTGTGTTTAAACTTAGCAAATGTTTGACATGTAAAATAAAAGCTAAATAGTTTAGAGTTAAACGACAATGGTTACTTTTGCTCAACAGAATGAAAAAGATAAAAACGAAACATATTTTAGAGGAAATAATCAAATGTTTAGCTGCAATAACGTACAAACGTGAAAAACCAAGGAAGTGTCATCTTCTCAAAGTTGATATTTGTAGAGTAAAAGTCTGTATTTTCTTGCAAAAATGCAACAAATCTACTGTTCCATTATTAAAAATACACACATTTGCATCTTGATAAACTTAAAATAACTTGAATACTGTTCTGGTGCTAAAGATTCTTAAATCCTTTTTAATCTTTTGTAAATAACCTCTTAAGACAACTTTTTGAGAACTTTTATTCTTTTATGACATACCTATGAGTATATACGTATAATCAGCAAGGTTGTTCCTCACTTCCACCAGTCCAAAATAATCCCACTGACTTGATGCTTGGTTAATAAGTTACTAACTGAAACCAATATTCCCTCAAACAGCCTGGAACTACAGCGACTCTGCAGGAATCAAATGGAGCCCAGACGCTACTCAAAATGCTCTGCTTGTTCAAGATGGCGTCAGAGTTACGGCTGCGTTTGATCGGGCGAATTAAGTTAAAAAGAAGCCCAAAGACAGTGCTGCAGATGGACTGAAGGAGCAAATGTGAAACAGACTAAGACGTGGAAATGAATGAGAGTTGCCTTGCTCCACAGCTCAGTAGATGAGCCAACGACTCCTCCGGGGTCCTGACAATAGGCTGACTGTGTCTGTGCCTGCTGTAAATCTGCTTCTGTCTGGAGGATGATTAGGCAAGGGGACCATAAAACCATCACTGACGGAGACTGTTTGTCTGACTGACTGCCTGTCAAAACAGAGTCAGTCTGTTCCCATTCAGTCTGAATGAAATAAATAAAACAATTGGTTCCACAATCTGACAGCTGCAGTTTCATGACAACAGATGTTTAGTTTATACAAAATTAAGGGCATTTGTTGAGGCTTCTGCTTATACTGGATTTCTTTTCTTTTTTAATTTTTAATTAGCTCAGAACTTGAACATTTTTAATCCCTCTATAGTGGTTTTCATCAATAAAATGAGCTTAAACTCACAAGAAACTCATCTAGACTAACCATATATTAAAAAAATACAAAAAGTTTTGTAATAAAGTGTGAAACTTTTCCCTGTAAATGACTGCAATTAGTATGACTGTTGCTGATATTCTTTTTAAGTGAAAATGAAAGTGGATGCAGTCACCGTGAAGCAAATGTAAGTTTTTTTTTTCTTTAAATCTCTCGAGGTTAAGAACAACATAAAAACACACCAATGTTTGAAATAACTTTTAAAAAATTTTGTATTTCAGAGTGAAAACATCTTCTTTCTCTTTAAACTTAATTGAAAACTTCACACACTGTGATCTCAGCCTCTAGAAGGTATTTTTTTACTTTAACTTAAAAAAAAAAACAGATTTATTTTATTACAGTATTTATAAGCCTTTATTTTGTTCTTATAAAATATGGTCAAGAAACTGTTTTAATGTCAATGACATGAAATATTTCATTATTAGATAGATATCACATCAGGGCAGCACATTTATAATCTTTTTGCTTCATGTCGAGAAGACTTCTCTCTATAATTCTACCTGATGGAACTTTTGCGCTGTAAGCACTATTTTAAAGATTTAATACTTAACATTTATCATATCAAGCAACAAAATAAAATAAAAATCAGACCAGCTGCAGAAATAACCTGCCCCCTTTTGCTTAAAACTGTGTGGAGCACTAATATGACCTTAGAAAACCACTGTGTGTCACCCAAGAGCAGCAGACGTCCAAAACAAATGAAGCCAAAACTGAAAGTCAAACTTTGTGTGTAAAAATCATAATCTGTATCTCAGGTGAAACATGTTTTCTCTATGGATGGGTGATGGGTGTGGGGATGGGGGGGGGCGTCATGCACTTGTAACTGTCACTGATCTGCCACAACACACAAGCTCAAATCAATACACACACACACAAAGAGGGAGATTGTGTTTTCTACACAAATAATGCCATTACACCACTGCTAAAGCCATGCAATTATGTGTGCTCCGCTGCATTAAAACTCACACTGTTAAATATGAAACTTTTCATGTTATTTTAATATAAATAGTAATTTTTTTGTCGGGTACGGGGATAAAGTTCTCTCATGCACAATGACAGAGTGCTATAAGTCTGTATGGTTCAGATATTATTATAATACAGGTGACCCCCGGTTTCCGGCGTTCCCGGTAACCGGCGTTTCACATATCCGGCCCCCCCCGCCCGTGACGTCATCGGCCGAAACGGCAGAAATTTTCATTATTTTCTGAGTTTTTTTGGGTT
>JAVCKU010000031.1:1218919-1229359 GCA_032273985.1 Hypsolebias coamazonicus
AAAAAAAAAAAAAAAAAAAAAAAAAAAAAAAAAAAAAAAAAAAAAAAAAAGCAACAGCAGCAAAAATTTAACAATTCTGTAGCTAAAACTGCTAAAATAGTAGCCTAAAGTAGCAAAACTGTAGTTAAAAACCAAAAGTAGCAGAGGAAGGCAAAAATGAAACGAGTACACTAAATCAAATTTTGAGGAGAACTTTTTAAATAAATTGAAGTTAAATTGAGGTTTTATACTTTTAAAACTATAAAAGTTGCAAAAACTTATTCATAGCATACCGTTCTCGTAGAGCTGAACATTTTGATATAAAAGGTTAAAACAGCACAAAGCATGCAGAATTAGTTTGATTCCACAAAAGAAACAGGAAAACATACATTCAGGTCTCTCTTGTAAATGAGTCCCTGAGGCTCAATGGGAGTAACCTGTTTAAATAAAGGTTGAACAAAAATTATATAATTATTGTTATTGTTCATTGTACAGAACTACCTACAGGGCAGCGGGGCAGCTGTGGCTGAGTGGTTAGAGCAGTTGTCCTCCAGTGCAAGAGTTGGGGGTTCGACTCCACCAACTGTCACCTGAAGTGTACCTGGGCAAGACACTGAACCGCTCATTGCCTCCTATGTGTGTCCCATTAGTGTATGAATGTGATAAACCTCTGATTATTATTTGTTGAACAGGTAAATGAGGGCACAGATTGTAGTGTAAAGCACATTGAGTGTCTTCATCAGATGGACAGGAAATAAACATAGAAAGAAATATAAGTACAGTACTGTCCATTTACCTCACATTTTTCACATGCAAATAATTTCAGTATTCTGAAAGCGTAATAAAAAGAACTTATAACTGGATAATAAATAATAAACATTGACTACCAAGTTGCTTGTGCAGAATAAAATTTGCATTTTGTCATCTTGCCACATGTACAGGAAGAAAGCAATTTTATTTGCACAATTTGCCCCATGGTATGTGTTTCCCTTGTGTTTGTGTGGACAAAGCTTGCTTTTTGATCAAAAGACAGTAGAGAACACTTCAACAGGTTTTTTTCAATTTTAAATAGCTTCAAAATGAAAAATGTGTCAATACAGCGTAACGTAAACCCTAACAGTCTTGTTACTTGCCCCACCAACGTCAGTTTTCAACACAGTATGACTAACAAGGAGCAGATTTAAAAGATATGTATCTTTTTTTTTTAACAAATGTTAAATCTGTATTTATTGTGCAGTTCTTGTAAAATATCATCCATCTGGAATAAACTGTTGATTTACACTCCATTTAGTTGGTGCTGACAAACCGTTATGCTGCAATGCTAGAGTTTCAAAAGAGAGTATCAGCTGGTGTAAAAACAACTTTAGATCTAAAACGTTATTCTATTGTAGTTCATGTAAATCACAGTACACAAACTTTTAAAAACTGCAGACAGTTTGAGCAAAATGAGAAAGTGCAGTTAGCTTGAATCCACTTCATTTTGGTTACACTGAATGAAGAAAATGAGGAGGAGGATCAGACCTTGGCCTTTGGTGTACGGGTTACTGTGCCCTCCATTCAGTCATGCATGTGCACGCACGCACACACGCACGCACGCACACACACAGAGCACAGCACAGGGAGAAACGTGCTGTAATCTGGGAGGCAGGAAACAAAGGGCCTCGTTAATGCAGAGACTCGCATGGGCCTTTGATGTGGAGCCAAGCCATTCACTCCTTGTTCCTCAAACACACACACGCACGCACACACACACGCACGCACACACACATATGCATACACTAACAACAAGTGCCTTTTTCTAAAGAGTAAAAGGAGTGTAATCTACTTGAGTTGAGGCAACACGGCTCTATTTTAAACTTGTACTGTATAAGATCTGAATCAACACTCTTACATGTTGATGAACCACAAAACTGCACATCGGCTCAGAGGAAACTACTTTTTCTTTCCTATTACACATTCTAACCGCTGTACTGTATAATAATAGTTCCCTTCAAGGTCATTTCATTATCATTACAAAAAGACAAATATGTCATCAGTGTGTGAAACCAAGAACGAGGTCCTATAGGAAATAAATGGTGCAGACTTGGATTAATGACAGCAGTACATCAGAATGAGACTCTTTACTGAGCTGACAAGCATCATGCATGTGTTCAAGTAACTGTTTCATGAGTGTAATATATATTTTTTTCCAAATGAAGATGAAGTTTTGGCGGCAGAAGTTGCTGAATTTATCTTTAAAACTTTTTTTTACCTCCCCAATAAGTGGTTTAGTTTGCTCATTGTTAGCCTTTTTGCCTAATATGTTCATTTTTTATCCTTCAATGCCAAGAAAGGTTGAAAATCATGTAATGTAATGTAATTTAAGATTGTGGCACGCAAAGCAAGATTTGTTCCTTCATGGAACACTACTTATATGATTTGATTTTTACCTTTTCAGCTAAGATGAACTTGTGTTTGACAAAGAACTGTACAAATGAAGCTGAGCTGAGTGTGTTTAGATGACCAAGACTGATTGGTCCGGAGCAGTCATTTATCCATTTGTGCTTTAGCATCACCTTGTGGTTAATGTTTTTGATTTTCAGTGGGTTTTTTTTTGTTGTTTGTTTGTTTGTTTTGTTTTTAACAAACCTTTGGTAGTATTCCAAATATCTACAGATATGTAAAAATACTTTTGGCCATTTTCTTGCCTTTCGAAATAAAGTTCACATTCAGTTTACTTGTGAATGTGATTGGGGAGAAGACTTTTCAAAACCAAAAACAAAAACGGCAACAACTTCTCAATACAGAGTAAAAAGTGTCCACAATCTTAATGTACATACTTATAAATTCTTATGTCATTAGAGATGTTCTTGTTGTGCTGTTCGAATGGTTAATTTCTCTTGTGTATTTTGAGGCAGAAAGCTGCAGCTGCTGGGTTAGTGTGGCCATGCTGTTGTTCTCCTCTGCTGCACCAACCTGATATTAGTGGTTAGTGTGTTCACCACAGTCAGGAAGGCTTGGCTCTGTCCAACAAGGGTTCTGCCCGAAGTTTAATCAGAGCGCAGATGTCTTTTTGAAAGTATATTTGGTCGTGTGGTCTACTAATGAGCTGTGAGTGTCTTACCTGCAGTAGACAACAGTCAGAGAAACCTTGGGTTTGGGGAATCAGGAAGAAGTTCTGTTCAGAGAAGGGCCCATTCAAGAGTAAATTTTTCCATGCTAAATAACTCAATACTGTATTAAAATTTCTTCAGCAGTTCAAGTGAACACTGTATAAAGTATTTTTACATCCTGTGTTTCTCAGTTTTCTCAGCTGAACATTGACTTCATTGCAACACTTAATTACTTGTGCAGAGTTTGCTAATTGTGTGAATGCTGATTTAACATTTAGTTTGGTAGTAGATGAGCATCATCCCCAACACATACTGTGATTGCAACACAATGCCAGATATATTTGTTTATACCTTTGAAGAATCAGAATCAGAATAGACTTTATTATCATTGTTCCGGCCGGGATACAGTGAGATTATGTTCGTAAAGTCGTCCGAAATACAGGCGGTGTGCACGTTGCTGCTGCTACAACAGCACAGCCTCTTATTCTTTATCAGAATACTTTTTAGATAGAAAAAGGCCACGAAAATGGATAATGGTATTACAAAAAATCTCCACATCTTGTCCTATCAGGACACGATTTGAGACAAAAAACTACCAGCAAGCACATTTATAAACACAATTACATATGCGTTTGACGTGAAGACATGGAGATTTATCCAGGAAGCACTTTCAGATAGGCCATAGTCCTGACGATGATGTTGTTCAGCTGGCAGTTCTGATAAGCCTGCACAGAAGTTCTCGGGGGTGATAAACAAAGCTTTTTCCTTAGTTTACACATGTCCCAGGAGAAATTTGATAGTTGGCCCATATCCGAGGCCAAGCGAGGGAGTCAGATTCTGATAAGCCACAACTGTTGATTTTCTTCAGGCAGACTGTTTTTCTTGTCAGCCTTGAGTCCTGCTGGTACTTTCCAGATCCAAAATGGCCAGATTTATGGGCATTCAATTCCACCGAGCCATGCTATGAGCCTTCTTCAAGGTCGACTCCAACATGCTGGTGAGTCCTAGAAGCCGCAGGTGGCCTGCGATTCTCACAAATGGCTTCTATTTTACGGTTTAGCTCATAAATCAGCTGATTTTGAGTACTCATACCACAAACCAAACCTTCATACAGACTCTGAAGTTCTGCCATGGGCGAAACTACTGCCGATGTCTTCTTCAGGAGTTAACATATGGACCCGCAGATGCCAAAAAGCAGAAACCCTGCTATCATGAATCTAATTATATAAAAGTCTTCAGCGTCCTCCTGAGACAGAACTGAAAGACACATCAGCTGCCAAACTCCCACAGATCCCTGCTGTACCCTGCAGCATGAGTCTCGGCAGGACATGAGGGCTCCCCAGACCCCTGTCGTTTTCTTGAAAATATTTTGTCAATTTTGTTGAAAGTCCAGCTCACCAGATCCATAATACTTTGCAGTATTTTTTCGTTCGGAAGATGTGTACCAGGAGCTCCGAGACACACACAGAGAGCAAAAGCAGGGGGACGAGGAGAACAGGGGAGGGGAGAGGAGAAGGCATCCATCTTGAGCGAGAGCAAGTATTAACTATTGGAATAAATTATGTTTGTCAGTCAGCAAAACACTTTGTGAACTACTGCACTGTTTTTAATTAAACTTTTGGAAAGTTATACTTGATTTTATAAACAGTTGCCACTGGTTAATTTTTGGATACAACATTTTACAGATATTGAGCTAAAATTTGGTGTTGTAATAAATGAGACACATATGGGGATGCGGTAACTTGGTGGTCAGTGCCGTGGTCTTGTAATCCTGAGGTTGCGGGTTCGAGCCTAGTGTCAGGAAGGACATCCGGCGTAAAATTTTTCATACGAGTTCAATCACTGTAGAAATCCCTGAAGAAGGGAGCAGCCAAAAGAAATTTACTAGTAGATGAGACACATCCTTAAAATGCACTCCGAGTACTAAAGGCTGGTTTGTGATCCATGAGAAATACCTAAGGTACTGTACGTCTTGCTAACACGTGTGAAAAGAATTGCATATTTTTCTACTCACTCCCCCAAAACCCTGTTATGCCCCCAGTCAGAATTAGCTTCTTATTGGGTATGTGCCGAGCATTGTGCGATTGGCACAGCAGGTGTGGTGCAGCGACTTGGGACCATAAAATCACAGGTATGATTCCCCGCAATTCCCATAAGTCATGGTGTCTTTGAGCAAGACACTTTGTGAACTTGTGGAAAGAGATTGAGGAGACAGCACGGAGACACAGGTGGTTCACCATGACTGTACTGACAGAGAGGTAGTGCACACTTGGTGGGGCAGTGTAGGTGCACGTTCCAGCACTGTCTCACTGTCTGTCAAATATGGTATCTTTGAGACAAATGTACAAAATAGTGCTTCTCCCTGGTCAACAAAAGAAATACCAGATTTTCGACCAATAACTCCAGTCATCATCTGAAAATTAACACTCTGATGACTGCATTGCTTGTGTTGATTCTGATTGCAAGTGACGTGTGCTGCAGTGGGTGGACAGTGGGTTACCCAGCGGTTTCTCTTTGAATATGAGTAGTCTATGCAAAAAGACTGTCTCAAATCTTGTCAGCATGATCCGATGTCCTAAAGTCTTGTAAACTATAACCAGACCGTAACAAACCCTTAAGAGATCTTGCAACACACGAGACAGCTTGAAGCATCATTTACAAAGTTTGAACAAAACGTGTATAACTCTTGTCTCTTCTCATCATAAAATGACTCTAAAACTCTGAGATGAAAAATAGGCATTCCTTCAAGGAATCCTGGACTTTTTTAAGTGGTTTATGCACTTTAGATGACCGCTAACAACTAAAGATTTATTTTTGTTCTTATGCGAGCGGACTCATAGGGTTTCTATTCATCCTCTGTTCGTATCCTCCCTTCAAAACCAAAATGTTTAAAGCTGTAGCTGAACCAAATCTCAACATTTATCTCAGCTGTGTCCATCTCTACGCATTGGTCAACTTAACTGCTAAGAGACTGGAAAATGGGGGGGGGGGGGGGTGTAAAATAAAGTAACTTTATGAATTTGGCAGAGATGAACCTGTGGTGATGATAATTATTTAGCCATGCAAAATCCATAGATGGTCTATTATGTGGAGTTTGATATAAATGGTAGTGTAGGGCAGAGTGTGTGGCCGATCATGTTCATAATGAAGCAGTGGGCAACCTCAAGGATTACAGAGATTAATGATGCACTCACACAGACTCACACTGGACTCATTGTACACGCATTTTTTTTATTTAGTCGTCTCCCTTCAATTATTGAGTGCATGCTGACTTAGCATACTTTGTGCTATGTTAACTATTAAAATGTCAAAACTTTCAGCTTACTTGGGACATTTGGGCTGACTTCTGGTTTTTATAACATTTATAATTTTCAAACAATTTTACTCTACTTACTGATGTTTTCCCCATAGTAATGCATTCTCTCTAATTTCTTGGAAATCATTTATCTCTATGAAATCTACTTTAGCATACTAGCTTTATTTTGGTCTCTTTTTCTCCTTTAAAGCTTTTATTACTTTCAGACACTTTAGAAATTTGCTACTTTCACTTTTCACTTTTACATTTTGCTAGCATAGTGCACTTTTTAACTAATAGTTTGTTACTTTAAGCCTGTAGCTAGCATTTTACCATTTTAAGCTACTTTTAGCTAACTTGATTTTTAGCTGCTACTTCTTATTTTTTCACTAGCATTTAGCAACTTTTAGATTTTAGCTACAGTTTGCGCCTTTTAGCTAGCTTTTGCTACTTTTAAATTGTATGTATTTTTATATTTAGCTGATATTTTGCTACTTCTATTTAGCAATTTGGATTTTTAGCTTTTATAAAGTGTTTTGCTATTTTTACATTTAACCTGACGCGTTTGCTACTTTTAGCTTTAGGCTAGCATTATTTTACAGCTTGCATTTCACTTATTTTAGCTTTAGCTAATACTTTATTTAACTTAGCTAGTGTTTTGCTTCTTTTAGTTTTAACAATGCAGTTTTAGCTTTTTTTTTTTTTCACTTTAAGTAAAACCATTCAGCACTTAGCATTCAGAGAAAATACATTTTATTTGGTATTCAATACATTTTAAGACTTTGTTGGCGACTGTGGTATTTTGTATACAGTTGTATCGTAATTTAAAACAAAAGCAAGTGTGTGTAAGCAGCCGGTTCAAGTGACTGCATGTGTTCAGTGGGAAGGAGCTGAGACCTACATGAAAGCACAGATATTATATTTTTAATCCAGATGCCACACACAAACCTCAGGGACAGCTGTGACAAGACAGATAATTCACCGACAATGACAAGGATCAGAACAAAAACAAACAAACAAACAAACAAAAAAAAATCACAATTACACCCTCAACAAATTCGCCATTTTGTTTGCTCTTCTTGAGGTTTTTTTTGAAAGAAAAAAAAAAAGATGTCCCAAATCAGAGATCTGAGCGCTTGCGAACTAAGCTTCCATTTACTCTGATGGCAGGCCTATTAAATGTGTGCATCCACAGTGGTCTCTTTCTAGTGGTGAGTGGGCGGCTCTGAGTCCTGCAGTTGACAGTTAGCAGCAGATTCTGGGATCAGTTTTTCCGCTGCAGCGGGACTGATGTGGGCTGGAGGAGGATGTGGATTTTTGTAATGGATCATTGTTTAGATTTGAGGAGAGGGTGTGTGTGTGAGTGTATGTGTGTGTGTGTTTGCACACTGCTCCATGCAGCAGAAGAATCAAGGATTCAGGAGCAGTCTTACAGTACATATATGCATGAGTGCAAACAAACATCTGCAAAGAAAACAGATTGCATCTGGGCACATTTGTTACTGAATTAACACTAAATCCATGACTAATACACAGAATGGACCATAATGGACATAGTAGCAGAAAAAGGTGGCAACAATAAGTTCCAAATCCACAAAAAAAAAATAGCAGCATTCTCCCTTGGTTTTTATTGTGGGTATTTGGGACCTGACCACTTAGCACCATATGTGACAATGGAGTTAATGTTCCTTTATAGTCTGAGAAATGTGTCTGTAGCTGCAGTTAGAACATCTAAAACAACTTTAATAGATGGGACATCTACAATTGTTTTACACTGGCTGGCTGTGTCCAAAATGGAATAGGCTATTTGTGTTGAATATCTCCTTATATATTTATTACATTAAAAAAATAATAATTTGATCTGTGGCAAAAAAAATGATGCAGTTGGAGAGGTCATGGATGTAGTTGGAGTGAGGATGACTCGCTGTGGCGATCCCTGAAGGTGGAACAGCTGAAGCAAGACGTTTTTTGGCAAAAAAAAAATAAATAAATAAAAGGTCACTAATTGTGTTTTGTCCACAGTGATGTTTCATTGGAAACTATCCTTCACATGACTTAGATATGAGTGCACTTGTTCAAATCCAACAAAAATGAAATTTCATTCAGCCAAGAAAAATAAATAGAAAATATATATTACAGTATGTTGGTCATTTGATACTGGTGTTTGAAATACTGCAAGGCACACATTTTTTTCCACATCTCTCTTTGCAAATGTTCACCATTTAGATTTAATGCATAAGCTTTAAATTCTTAGTGTGACTGGTGCAGAATTGTTTTGCCCAGTTCCAATGCTTTCCCATGACAGCAAATGAAAACCATGTTCTACAAATGGTTATGAAATTCATATTTGGCACAACTGATGTTAACCTATTGGTCTTGTCTTCTGTCTGCAACAGTCCCATTTCTGCATGTGGCCCTTTAGAAAAAAAAAGTTGTCTACACCTGATCTAGACTGGTATTATTTTCCCACATCTAAGTCAAAGAGATGTTGGACGTGCAAGTAGGCTAAAAGTGCAAAACAAATTTGATTGTGTGTGGAAAGGACATGGCTGGAAAACAGGGTAAACCAAAACAAAGAACTAGAAGAACAAAGACTGGAAAACTTGACATAAAGTTCAGAGGTGATGTGACTGCAGCAAAACACACACACACACACACACACACACACACACACACACACACACACACACACACACACACACACACACACACACACACGCCTGTAGCCACTCCACTTACCTAATGACTTGAACACGTCAGGTCCGGCGTATTTTCCATCAAAATAGACTGTGTTGTTTTGCGAGTCAAAGGCACGGCACATTCTGACAAACACAACTTCCAGAGAGCCTGTGGAGACAGACGGGAACAACAAGCCAAATGTGAGTTTTTTTTTTTTTTTTTATCTCTTTCCAACATCAGTCAGGAGTGCAAAACGCATGATTATGCTTTGTGCTAATCTTCCGCAATATGAAAAAAAAGCACTTTGAAATAGAGAAGCTTGTTGTCAGATTTAAAAAAAAAAAAAAAAAAGCCTTGGAAGATGAAAACATCATTGACAGAAAGCTGAGCAAAAATAAGGAGTAACACCACTTCTTAGTTTTAGCTCGAAATGCATATTAAAAGATACAATGTGTGGAAGGGGATAAGACAAAGAGTAACACAATCTATTGTAGCCTCTCAGGAAGATGTTTCATTATTTACTTTGGTTGTTTAAAAGGATAGTTAGGATTCTTTCCACTAGGCTTTTATGGAAAAGTTATGAAAAATTAATATCTTACCTGCTGTAGATAGCTTTTTGAGTGACTTCAGTTTGGAGGAATAACGTTTAATTTGGACTAGTCCAAGTGGGGCCAAGCCCAAAGTGGATAACTTCTATTTAACAACAAGTTGACTCTTAAAAATATAAAAGTGTTTAATGTTTACTTATGTATTTTTTATATTTATATAGGTAATTTATTTGTAATTTTTTTTAATAGTTACCCTTTATTTATACAGGTAGTTTTTTTTTTATATTTACCTTTTATTTATACAGGTAGTTTATTTATTTTTTAATATTTACCCTTTATGCAGGTAGTTTATTTATTTTTATATTTACCCTTTATTTATACAGGTAGTTTATTTATTTATTTTTTATATTTCCCTTTATTTATACAGGTAGTTTATTTATTTATTTTTTATATTTACCTTTTATTTATATAGGAAGTTTATTTATTTATTTATATTTACCCTTTATTTAGGCAGGCAGTTTATTGATTTAATTTTTATATTTACCCTTTACTTATACAGATAGTTTATTTTTTTTTTTACATTTACCCTTTATTTATACAGGTAGTTTATTCAGTTATATTTTAATATTAAACCTTTATTTATACAGGTAGTTTATTTATTTTTTTAATATTTCCCTTTATTGTATAAATAAAGGTAGTCTCAAGTCCGTTGCTTTCAACACCAGATCTGTGTTTGGTCGTTATATTTATTATCTACGACAATGTATTTTTTTTTTACTTCATTTTGTATGTTGCCTATGTGTTGCCTGTTGTTTGTTTGTTTGTACAGCACTTTGGTTGGCCTTGT
>JAVCKU010000031.1:1629434-1639526 GCA_032273985.1 Hypsolebias coamazonicus
AAACCAATTTCTGAGAGCTTATGACATAAGATGTCATGGTCCACAGTGTCAAAAGCTTTAGACAGGTCTAAGTAAAACAAAGCACAATAATACTTAGCATCCAGTGCTTCAACAATGTTGGTAAAAACCTTCAGTGAAGCAGTTGTTGTGCTGTGTTGTTTTCTAATACCAGATTGATGGAGAGCTAAGATGTTAAATGGGTCCAAATACTTTTCGATTTGAGAATTTATCAGTTTTTCTAGAACCTTTACTAAAATGCAGAGTTTAGAGATTGGTTGATAAATGTTCATTGATGTGGGGTCACCTCCCTTCAGTGATGTGGGGTCACCTCCCTTCAGCATAGGTTGAACAAAGGCTGTTTTCAAAGCGCCTGGAATGGAACTTTGGCCTATGGACAGGTTAAAGATGTGGGACACAGGTACTGAGATGATGAGGGGCCAGCCTTGAGAAATAAGGTGGAAGTTCATCTGGTCCTGCAGATTTTTTAGAGTCTAGACCTTTTAATAATTTATTAACCTCACTGACTGAGAACGATGAAAGTGAAAAGGTGTAGTTTACTGAATATTGACTTGTAGGAGAGATTTGGTTCGTAGATGTTTGGCTTTTAGGAGAAGTAGCTGACCTACCATTAGTAACTGTGGCAAATAAGAAACTAGAATGAACAAAACATTTGTTGAAACAGTTCAGGATCTCGTGCTTATTTGACACAGGAACAGATTTAACAAGAAGTTGTGATAGGAGGTCAGATGTTTGGGAGTTGCTGGAGAGAGATTTGATGGTTTTCCAGAATCTTTTAGGATCATTTAGATTTTTGGAGGTCTGAGATATGAAATAGTTAACCTTTTGCAGCTTTGATGGAAGTTGTGCATTTATTCCACTGTTGTTGAAAATCTATCCAGTCAGTGTACGAGACAGATTTTCTTGCTACAGCCCAAAAGCTGATCTCTCCTGTACAGAAGGTCAGTTAGATCAGGAGAAAACCAGGGGTTATCTCTTTCTTTTATTCTAAACTGGCAAAAAGGAGCATGTTTGTTTACAAAATAGATTAAACTATTTGGAAATAGTTTCAAGCAGTGTTCATGTAATCGGTTAATATAATATGATGCCAAGTGAAGTGAGATAAATCCCATAGGAAAACCTGTTAACAAAAACTTTTCAAATCTCTTTTTTGAATTAATCTGGGTTTAGAGTGAGAAGGATTAGTGTATCTAAGAGCCCCAATAACACAATGATAACTCATATCATTAGCAAACACACACTTACCAGGAAATTTAAGGGGCGTATTTGTTAACAAGAGGTCTAAAATGGAAGAATCGTTAGGCCAATGCTTGTTTGGCCTGATGGGGTTGTCAATGTGTTGGATCAGATAAAGTAACCGGCAACATTCCTTGAATTTATCACAGAGGGGGTTTGGCTTTTTCCAGTCAACATTGAAATATCTGGTGATGAGGATTTCTTTGACTAGTAAATTAACTAGGAAATGTGACAGAGAGGACAGAGCCTCAGGGTTTGGGGGTTTGGAGTGGGGGGGGGGGGGAGCGATAACGTCTCACTACATATGAGATCTGGCCTCCATTCAAAGTGATATTTACTACTAGGGCTTCAAGTTGGTTTGGAATTGTTTTGGCTGACACCAGATTAGAATCCAGGCTTGCTCGGATGTTAATCGCACCCCCCCCACACACACACACACACACACCTTTTTTTTAGACAGTCAGAATGGTAGATGTTAAATCCATCAATTGCCAAGTCCTTATTCAAGTTAGAATTGTTTAGCCAGGATTCAGAAATTCAAATTACATCAGCACCAAAAGAACAGACCCAAATTTTTGGCATATCAAGTTTTTTTTTTTGGGAGACTCTGTGCGTTAACATGCAACAAATGAAGACCTGACATGTTTTGAAAATTATTTTGTCTGCTGTAATGTATGAAGGGACCAGGGTTGGGCTGGATCCCAGAGAGCAATAACAACGTTATTATTAATTTTCTTGTTTTTTTATTTTTTTATATAATAAATGTACAATTACAGGAGTTAATATTGTGATACTTAACACCCACAATCAATCCATGGTGAGAATAATTTATAAAGGCCTATATATATTTATATATATAAATTTATAAAGGCCTATAAAGGCATTACTCAGAACCCAAAAAGAGTGAAGTATGCAGGAAGATCCAGATGTGTTGACAAGATTCAGTGACTTTAAATAGTCAGAGATCTGAAAATGATGAGGATGGAGCAGAAAAGTTTCAGAGCAGACAATGTCATGGTTCAAATGGACCAACGAGCCCAGCATGGTGGACCAACTGCAGTTTGAATTGGACCGAGGGGAGTTCCAGCACCCTGGTGCAGACAAATCACTCCAGCTGCTTTCATGTTGAACAGATGCTGGCTCCAGAACCAACAGGCAGAAGCAGGCAATCCACATCAAAGAACAAAGCGAGCTACCAGAAAATCCACTCGTTCTGGAAGGCATGAACCGGGCTCAGTTTGGATCAACAGAGATCTGATCCAGATGAGAAAATAAACCTTTAGACAGAGCCCTTCGTGGGTTCAGGGTCTATCCGAACAAAGTTTAAAAGATAAACAGACTGTACCAACAGTGTGAACAGATCCTTCAGCTGACCAGCTCGGAAATCGGTGGTCCCGTACGGATCCAGATTAGTCCAGGTCAGGTGGGTGCAGATAGAAGATCAGCAGAACTCAGAGGCGGACGCTAGTCTTCCTTCGAGCAGCTCCTCCTCAGCACTTCCTGGCACGAGAGGCTTCTTCCTGGCAAGCAGTGGTCAGACTGACTGTAGAGGCTGGAGTCGTCCATGGCTCGGATCTATTCTGGTCCGGTTATGTCAGGCTCCTCCGCAGCTGACAGCAGATCCCACAGAGGTGGCCGGTCCTTCGATGAAAAGTATCAGGCTGCCCGCTGAGGCTGAGACTGGCTCGGTTCAGGTCAACTTCCCCCCCACGCCCAGCTCGGTTCTGTTCTGGTCCAGTTCCGTCAGACTCCTCTGTGGCTGACAGCAAAACCCTACGGAGGTGGCCATCCTTCAATGAGAAGTATCTGGCTGCCCACTGAGGATTAGACCAGCTCGTTTCTGGTCCTGTTCGGGTTAACTCCCCCACAGCCGACATCAGACACCCAGGAGGAGCTGATCCAACAGGCAGCCAGCACAAAACCACACAGCAATCCCGATCGGAACCTAGCAGAACCAAAGAGGTCCGGATGGAAAGTCCGGTTGGAGTCCTGAGAAAAAATGCCAGACCTTTGGACAACATCTCCTGCGCTAGAGGGGATACCTGGCCGACATGCTGTGCTCTGAGTGGCCGATGGGGTGGAAGCGGTCCAGGTCCTGGACCGAAAAAAAATCCTGGATGGTACCGTTTGGCTCTCTGAGGCCACTGAACACCGACGTCCAATGGAAGAGGGACCAAACTTTTAGTCTGGTTCGAAAACAATTCCATTTAATGTTATTGGACTGCAGAGAAGCCGGGGGAGCTGCCATTCTTCAGCTTGCTTGAATTTAAGTGGTAAAGAACAAATGCAGAGGGCCTACATCTGAAAATGTGTCTATGTTTTTACACTTTGCCTGCAATTTTGAGTCTTCAACAGTCATAGAACAATGAGATGCTGACTTTTTGGATTCAAGATTGGTGTTAAATGAATTGTTATGATTTCTGAAGGTTAGTGTTCAAGGCTGTAGAGATAACTCAGAATACTCAAATATTTTAAAAAAAGTTTTCTTTACAAAATAATAAAGGCTGTCAAGGCATCAAAACTACTTACAAATAAATGCAACACTGGAAACTCATGGAGGCATGTGATAGATTAAACTAGAACTGGCTGTAAAAAGCATAACAAAGGAATAAAGTGAGGAACACAGGATATAAATGTACCCTAATTAATGTTACAAACACCCAGGGAAGAAACAAACAGTGGGTCAAATTCATGTTCATGTAAACAGCTAGTTTTGGATGTCAACAACAAACTGGTTGATCCACTATGAGAAGGTGCTATTTATAAGACTGAGCTGAATACAGCACCTCAGACTGAGGAAGTCTTTCGGAGGAAAGACAAAACGTTTCTATATATTTTTTTTGTTTTGTTTTGTCTTTTGAATGTCCAGAAGACCAGACTTTACTTTTTAAAATGATTTCTCCATGTTCCTCTACTCACTCCCTGTGTCATCCCTGCACTTCGTGTACATTAACGATTCTTTCTCCTCTCACACCAACAGAGGTTGTGCAGCTGAGCCTGGCAGATGATCAGCGAATCAGCGTCTCAACGGTAACAGTGGGCCTCAGTGCCGTCCTCACCTGCTCCATCCAGGGAACTCTGCGTCCACCAATCATTTGGAAGAGAAATGGCATCATATTAAACTTCCTGGACCTAGAGGACATAAATGTGAGCACACAGTTCTATTATTTTCCGCATAGTTAACGTTGATTTGTGTTGCAATGCTTGAGTGGAAAATAAAACCTACAAATACAGTTCACCTGCTTCTAATGTTATATTATCAGTCATTAAATGTCCGTTATTAGTCGTTATCCCCATAGGATGCGTTCCTTAAGTCCCTCCTGTACCTCTGAGTAGGTTGAAAGGTACATTATTATCGCTGATAATAGAGTCAGGAGGTTAGATTTAGGGTCAGTGCTCTGGGTCAGGTGTAAGGTTAGGTTTAGAAAAAGGGTTGAGTAAAGCTAACAAAAAAGCTTCCAGTTTTAGACGCGGGCAAAGCTGCATTTTCAGTGATAAGAACGTACCTTAGGTACAGGAGGGGACAGTCTGAACACAACCTATGGAGATGATAACAACAGATAACAGCCATTTAATGGACTGATAACATTTGATGCAGCTATACAGTGAGTGTTTTGTGAAGTTTTCCCCCTCAACCATAATATTTGTAGGCTAACTTGGTCTTATGTATAAATGTTTAACTCTTATATCTGACACTAATTGTTCAAAATGATTATTATAGATCTTTTAGGTTAATAAAAATTAAATAAATTGATGTTTGCCATAAATTTTCAATTCAAACTTAAACAGATCTGTTGACAAACCTGATGATGATGATGCTCTGCCACAACTAATTTCATATACTGAAATACATCAATTTGTTTAGCAAACATGTTTATTCAGAAAAACATGGAAGCGAGACATAGCATTCACGTTTCAGTGTTTTTATTTGACAGAGTTCAATTCAAAAAAGATAAAAACATGAAGGTGTGAGTGAGGTGTGCTTTTTTTTTAAATAAGAGGCATCTTTGATGTGGCAAATATAAATGTTTTACTAAAGAATAATGACAGCTATTTTAAATGAGTTTGAACGTTACTGATAATCAAAATTAAATGTGAAAATGGCATAAAATCTGTTGATTCCTTTGGGTTGAGTGGATGGATGGACAAAAATCAGAGGAACTAATGGAAAAACTGATTAAGTTAACTACAAAATAACTAATTACAAAGCTGCAGCTGAATTTTTGGTCACTACATAAAATCATTATATCCGTTAGTTGTGATATTCAATAAAAACCCCTGTTTAAAATGCAACGTGTCTGCCTAATTTATATTTGGTCAATTCTAGCAGCAAGGGGCACAGTGGGGAGGCTTCTTCCACTGATGCAAAACAACTAATAACCCTTTTAGCATTTAAAATTTGATAATAGCAATGCTGCTGGGAGCTTTTACTCGCTCTGATATTTTGGCAGTTAATTTATACTTACAACATTGTTTCTCTAATCTCAACGCTGTAAGCCATACTTAAAAAAAAATTGAACATTATTAAAATTTGTATGCTAAATCTGATAACCAGCAAACAGCTTCACAAGAAATGAACAGAAACAAAGTCTTTAGAAGACTAGAACTTGCCAGGCAATAGATTAAAATACAATTTTCTTGCACCCTCCATAAAACAGAACAATTAACTCTGTGCTTAACGAACTATGCAGCCAACACGCTTAGATGCATCTGCACAGGTGACAGCACAGGGTCAGCATTAGCGTTTTTCTCCACCAGATCACAGTTCACTAATTGCGTGTTAATGAGCTGCATGTTGGTCAGCTGTGGCCATGAGCAGATAAACAACGCTGAGTGCTAAGGTCGAGACAGGATGAGATGGAACAGCAACTGAGATCTCTCGGGCCCTTGACCACACATAATGGATTTTCACAGAGTTTAGCGATCTGAGTGGAGGAGGGGGGAGAGGAGCACCTGCTGTCTTTGACTTTTTTCATTTAAATCAGTGAAAATCATGAAAGATAATCGATGTCAGGGTAATTTATGGAAGCACAGGAACATTTATAACAGATGGCAGGAAAGTACACATTTGAAGCGGCATGCCAGTTTTTTAGTGGTAAGTTGGTCAATCTGAGTACACAATTTCCTTCCACCCCATGTAACACATGTGATGTGAATGACAATAAAGAACCTTGAATTTCGGGGTTGAACAACAGTGTATAATGCTGATATGAGTTACTGGGAATGAAAAAGAAAAAAAGAAAAGGGGCATTAGGTAACAAGACATCCAAATTCTAGACATAAAATTCCAAATTCTGACATCTAAATTCTAATTATTTGTAAGTTCTGGAATTGCGCTGCTTGGGGTGGCTGCATTTCTAAGTAGCTGGAAACTTTGATTCCTCCTTTTCTGTTTGTAAATCAGATTTTTTTTTAGATTATTGTTTCCTCTGATATTGGATGCTGTGAAGCTGGAAGGATTTTTACTGAAACTTTTTTACTTTTGTACATATATTATGATGCATAACCATCCCAACAAGGTGATTTTTACAACCGGGAGCAGCAGATTAACATCTCAAAAGCTCAAATAATATCTCAGCTACAGCCCCAAATCTCAAATGAGTTGAAAAGGAGGTGCTGTGGATGCATTTCCATCTACCTGCCAGCTGTGCTCGAGTGCCTGACCACTGAAATCCTGGAACTAGTAGGAAATGTGGCTCGTGACAGCAGAAGGACGGGATCATCCCGTGACACCTGCAGCTGGTTGTCCACAGAAACGAGGGGCTCGGCAGGCTGCTGGGAGAAGTGGCCATCGTTCCAGGAGGAGTTCTGCCTGGCATTCGGGAGGTCCTGTAGCCCGGGGAAATCGAGAGGCCAGACGAGTCTGGGTGGACAGATAAACCGCATCTATGGCCAGTTTCTGCAAATCTGCTGTGGGACGGACCTTTACAAGAGATTCTTCCTGCAGCCATCAGTATCTATATTATCTCTTAATAAAACGAGGATAACGAGCTACAACATTTAATTTCCAAAAGTTTAATGTAAATGTTAATATATTTTTTATAATAGTATACCCTAGCTAATCGTTCGAACATGATTAGTGTATATTGTAGAGGGATGGGACTCTAAATATGATGCATGTTGCATTAACCATCATGTCAGCATTTAAGGTATTTAATCAGCAGTTATACAAGGTGCCTTCAAATGGGTGTATGATAATGTCCAAAATACATGCATCTCTAAACATCATTGGTTAGAACAGTAAGACTGCAGCACTAAAAGTGAAGTGTGTCAAACACATTGAATGACCCATTTCCTTCCACCAGAGACTTTTATTTTTCTACTGTCCAACAGTTTGTATGAGTAAACTGTACACACAATGTGGCACAGAGGTGAGAAGAGGGAAAGGACTTTAATTTCCTGTCAAAGCTCACTGAGTGTTTTCTCCTGCAGAACGGTGCTAAAAAGAAATAGGATTGTTCTCAAAAATTTTATTTTCTTTTGGCCATTTATTTTTGCACTTGAAATAGTTCATTTAAATCCACACCCAGATTTTAACTTGTTCCGCATGGTAATAAAATCCAACACTTACTTTTTTTAAATGTGTCTAAGGTGATATTCTTTTTATTTGAAAACTCAAACTTTCCAAACTGTTGGGTTCCCAAACCTAAATTTATGTTTACAGTAATCTGTGGTTAGATGACTGTTCTTAAAACAAGTTTCTTTCTCTGTTTGGTACGTTTGTGCATCATAAGAACATTTCACAAATCAAAAGATGCTATACAACATTTAATTCTACATCTTTTACGATTTTAAATTTAGTCTAAAACCACTGATTCTTAACAAGTTCTAGAAACCCTCTTAACAAAAATGACCTAACAATGATGTCTTCACATCTATCGTACCCGTAGAGCAGCCCGTATGTCAGAGCTTATGTTTTCCTCGAAGCACCCACATTTTACTGCCAGATTAGAGTCATAACCCAAATGGCCCATTCAGTTTAATTGTCTTTGTCGGTCTCCTCATATCTCTTATGTTAATACTAAATGTTGAACTTTAGCTAAGCTCTCCCATCCATCTTACAAGAAAATCCTTTAATATTGTTTCCATCGTAAAGTGACTCCCTGTTATGTCTCATTAAAATCTGAAGTCTTCTCGAAAGAAAGCTGCAGGTTTCTGGTTTTAGCGTCATGGTGGAGCTGCAGCAGGACTCGTGCTCTACTACTTGGTGGGACAGCAGATATTTAATGCCTTAATCCACCCTAAGTTGGGGCTGGAACTCCCCGGTGATTGCCTCATGCTGCACCAACAACAGTGGCGCCATTCATCAGCCTAATGGGCTTTATATTTTTAACCCTTGCCATTTATCAGGCTGAGGCAGCGTGATGAGGGGAGGGAGAGGGATCAAACTCCCAAATGCCTGCTTCTGCTCAACAGGGAAACCATTGATTCATGGTTTCTCTTCCTCCTCCCATCACTCTTTTTCTCTCTTGTCTCTTCCCATCATTCCCTGCTGTCGTGTGCCGCCTCTTCCACCACACTCCAAGCATCGTTATGCATTCTATCACGCTACCTTCGTTTTGCTCTCGCTCCCTGTGGATGTTCCCTGCGCCCAATTCTTCACCACTATTCCCACATCTGCACCCTTGCTCTTCTATTTCCCCATCTTCATCGCTCCTCTTCATTCTTAACATAATTCTTCTCTTACATCTTCTCCCCATATTGCAGGACTTCGGGGACGATGGCTCGTTGTACATTACCAAGGTGACGACAATACACATGGGCAACTACAGTTGCCATGCCTACGGCTACGAAGACCTCTATCAGACACATGTGCTGCAGGTGAATGGTCAGTAATAGCTTGTTTATTTTTTTAAATTTATGAAGAATGTGTTAAACTAGTTTGTAACATTTTCTAGTTTTGCAGAAAGTGTTTTTTTTTTTTTTTCATATCCTATGAGCAGATACAACAATATATATGTGGTAAAAATCCCAAAGTTAGGGTTACAAACTCTTTTACACATATGAATAAGAACAAAAAATGCAAATATGGATGCTAATACTACTCTGGAGCGCAAAATATGTGAAGCAATTGATACTTTAAATAATTCCAATTCCACCAGGGATGTGTGGAAATTAGTTTTAATTTTTTTTTTTTTTTTCTTGTTCATGATCACAACACCATCTTTAGCAACAAGTCCTGCTAGTCTAAGTGTCTGCCATAAATCTAACTACCTTGCAGTGTAGCAACATTTTCAGATTTGACCTAATTCAGTGCAGCAGTGATCATGAAGTCACTGCACAATAACTAAATATGGCTTACAGGTTCATTTCATTTAGCCTACTGAGTCCTAAAATATTATAAAATTTAAAAAAAAAAAAAGAGCAATTAGCTTGCTCCCTCAAACATGAGCTCAGACCCAATCTGAACACTGGCAGAAAAGCTGTTGTGTTTTGCAGGAGTTAGTCGCACATGAGTTAACTGTTAAAGTACCGTATTTTTCAGACTACAAGGTGCACTTAAAATATTTTAATTTTCTCAAAAATCAACAGTGAGCCTTATAATCTGGTGCACCTTGGTGCACAACCTCTGGTTGTGCTTACTGACCTTGAACCGATTTTATGTGGTACACGATGCTCAAAACTCTGTCAAAAATGTTTTAGTTTTGCTTAATATGCCTTATAATCGGTGCGCCTTATAGTCCAAAAAATATGGTAATATTTCTTGGCTCGAGTGTAGCTAACCTCAAGTTAAAATAAATATATATATATATATATATATATATATACACACACATATATATACACATATATATATATATATATATGTAAACACATATATATACACATATATATTTA
>JAVCKU010000031.1:1727337-1738670 GCA_032273985.1 Hypsolebias coamazonicus
CACACACACACACACACACACACACACACACACACACACACACACACACACACACACACACACACACAGTATATATGTGAGTCTATGAGTAGTTCTTGGAGGAATGTTTAACTTGTTTCTTGAGAACAGATTGAATATGTGAAAATGCCTGATTTTCTTGAACATTCTTCCCTATTCAGCTCATTAAATGTTTGTTAGGATAAAATTAGGCTTTTCACTTGAGACATCCAAAACACTAAGCCTGTACTATTGATGTATGAACAGCTTGTTCCCTCAGAGTCTTTGCTATTCAGTCTGGATTAACAAACAATATTCAGGCGTTTTTCTGCCATTTGCTCACCCACATGCTACATATTGGTCCTAAGTGGTGATACTACAAGCTGCATGTTTGAGCCTGGACTGAGTGTTTTATTTTCTCCAAACGTAATGCCCATACAAAAGAAGTTTAATGTTGGTTTCATGCACACAGTATTTTTGTAGCAACCTGTTTGTTCATGTGATTCAAATAGAAGAGTAATGTTGTTCATTGGTCTACTGAAGATGAGGTCATATTCTTCTTCCTGATCTCTTCAGTAATGGTCACAGCTAACCATCACCTTCTTTTCCTCCTCTGTCACACCAACCTTCTGCAGGCCCTCCAAACTCCATCTATGAACATCTGGGGTCTTTTTTTTGTCTCGTCCTCCCTGGCTGCTCCACATTCAACACCCTTTGGCCAAAATGTCCACACTGACCTCTGCACACATCCAAACTTCAGCCTCATCTGTCTTACTTTGTCTCAGAACCAACCAGCCTGAGCTGTCCCTCTGATGTAACCATTTGAATCCTGTTTGTTCAAAGGACAACATCCTCGGACACCTCCACCCTCGCTTTAGTCTGAGTTAATGGCAAACAGAGATGAATAAATAGATGTTTTTTTTAATACACCGTGCATGTAAACATCTGGTTTCTTTCCCCTGATCGTTTCAGATGTCAGTTTCAGTCATGACTAAAAATAGTCATCATTTGTGCTGTGTATGGCCAATATTCATTTGGACAGTAACAATCAGGATAAACTGTATAACCTTACTGAGAGGTTTCCTCTGAGGAAAACAAACGAGGTTTAACAAACTACAAGTTCTTGTTGAAACAAAGACAAACCATCTGCTGAGTCAGCACAATCTGAGCTTTACACTAATTAATGGACCAACAGCATCACTTTGATCGCAGGCAGAAAGACAGTAATTCACCCCTGTGGCTGAGTTTTAATCAACTTTTACAATGTAGTGAGCTGAGCTGTAATCACAGGAGCTCCTCTGGTTCTGTGTCACCGTCAGACAGAGTCCTGATTTCCTCAGTCTCATCGTATTTTTATTTGTTTATTATTTACAGAATTTCTGACTGATTTAATGAACCTAGGCTTTATCTTTCTGCACTTCCTTCTTCCTGTGAGCCCTGTCACTCTCATGCAGACAGTTTGCAGCTTTAACCAAGCCTCAAACGTCAAATGGGACTAAAACTGAGCATCACTGCGTCCTCACCTGTTCCATTTGACTTCCTCTGAATGCATTCAGTTCAAAATCACTGCAGGGTTCAAAGATGCAGCTGAAAAGTTGTATAACTTGTACTTTGAAGATTAAGTTTACGCACATCTTTAATTATTTTCTGTAGAAGTGGGAAAATTATTGTTCTGAGACTGCAGCTTTAATAATAATAATAATAATAATAATAATACAGGAGGGGAAATTTTCATAAAAATTACTAGTTTAAATAGTTTTTTCCTCATCTGCATGTTTAGCCGTGTCCAAGCGTAAAATTAAAACTCATGTTCTCCCTCTGAGCTAATCATTTCTCACTGCTTCATCACATCTACCTGCTGGAGAACTGTATGAAAAAATACTTTTCTTTTACTTAATGCTTTTCATGCAACATCTTTATTTTATGGTATCTAAAAAGAAAAACGTATGAAACTGTCCAAACTTAAATCAGGACTGAGCCAGACACCTGAGGCAGCACCCAGGAGAAAGAGGAAAACACGTCTGAACAGACAGGCTGATCTTTTTCATTTCATTTCATTTCATTTATTTATTCATTTCATTTAAAATATAAAAAATTCCATACAATAAAACAAATGATACACAAATCAAAATGAAAGATAGCAGAAGAAGAATAAATCTTATGATGTCTGCTCCTATTATCCTCAAAATATTTTTGAACAAAATATAATATACAATAAAAGCAATTCTAAAAAGAAAGGGAAAAAAAAAGCAACTCAAACAACAGTTCTTTAGATTAAATTATACTTCATCATACACCTTCAAAAAACTAGCTTTAATCTTTATCTTAAATATATACAGAGATCTGACATTTTAAGGTCATCCTCCAAACTATTCCATAAACCTATACCCTGGATCAAGGTACATCTTTCCTTCAAGCAAGTTCGAAACCATGGCTTCACAAACATTTCTGTCCCCTTTAAGAAATAACAACTCTCTCTTTTAACAAATTTAGTTTGAATATTTGAAGGTAATGCATTTTTGTGAGCCTTATACATAAATATTAAAATGTTGTAATCAGCCATTTCATAGAATTTCAAAATTTTCAATTTACAAAACAATATATTTGAAAAATCCAATGAGTCCTTTCAGCAACCAAATCCATTTATTGATCTGAGGAAGTGAAGCAGAAATATATGGACAGTAAAATACCAAGAGCCTGTTCTCTGCCAAAACTGCCCAAACAAGAGGCTTGTGAGCACCCCCCCACCCCCCCAAAAAAAAAAAAAAAACTTGTGCATCGTGGTAAACATTCCCATCAAATAATGAACTCGATACGTGCCCATCTGTGACCTGAGGTCAGCCATAGTCAGATTTAATTACATCTTTTCCTGCAGCTTTTAAATGTGTGGAACAATTCAACAATCATCTGAGTCATCAGATAAAACATGTTTGACCAGAGGTTTCATAAATAAAAAATAATTAAAAAAAGGTATATTTCTTTAAAAGTTCCTCCAAAATCTTTTGTTTTTCTTAATTAAAAACATCTTTCTTTGTCCAGGATGAGAAGTCAGGAGACTATGACATTCTTGTAACGAGCTTTTGCTTTGTCTCCAGCATGTAATCAGAGCTAAATGGAACTTATTATGGAACTGAACCAGGTATTTTGTTTTGATGAAATTTTGTTATTGAGTTAATCATTTCAGCCCTAATTTGGTCTCATTAAGTTGGGCATGTGCTAAAACAAATGTAGAGAAAATGTTACTCATTAAAAATAAAAAGGCATTATGGCAAAACGATGTGCACAAAATGGTGAAGTCCAAGAAACAATACGTTTGTTTTTAATTACCACACTTTGCTTGCATGTGAATCTAAATTGACTTTTGTATGTGGTATAATATTTTTCTTTGTCATTTAAACGAGACCATTGAAAACTAATTAATGACTGTCAAGAACAAGCAAAGCTATTTAGCAGGACTGATTTATACCATTACAATCAGTGTAGCAATGTGTTGCAATGGTGGCAAACGTATAAATGAATAAACACAACATTGTTAGACAGGTAGGAAATTGTTTCCACTTGAAGTAGGTCATATCAGGCGAGGTATCTGCGATGATGCAAACTCTTAAAGAACAGGTTTAGGATGTTACCATTTCAGACTTTAAGATTTAGCAAGAGTATACATTTGTCTGTGCCTATAGCACCCCCCCCCCCCACACACACACACACACACACTTCTTGAAATCATGCCCTTTCTGTAACATAGATCTTTGTTCTCGTAACCTCGTATCCTCTTTGTAACATCTCAGAGCTCTGCTGCACCCATGGGAGCAGGCTTTCTCTTGGCAAGCGGAAACTTTTTCTTCACATGACAAGGTTGAGAAATATGACAATGACACACAGAAGCTGGTGCCTCTGCTGGTACAAAATACAGAGCGGAGGTCTGACCGGCTAAACCACTTTGATTGGAAGAACAGCTCGTCATCATCGCTGCAGGAGAGATGTGACGAAAGGATGCTTTTTCTGTCACGCCACATTATGTAAATGACAGCCCCTGTCAGTCAACCATGAAGAGTTAAAAAAAAGGTGGAGAACAGGAGGAGGAGCGAGGGATATATGGACATGGTGGTGGGGTGCACTCTCACGCTGGTCAGTGCACTTTATTGTCAATTACAAAGCAGGACCATGACAGGAAACTCACCATAAAGCCAAAGAGCTGTGACCAGAGACTAATTGAAAGGACAGACTAATAATTTGCCTCTTTTTCTTTGTTCCATCTTGACTTAATGTCCCCCTCTCTCTCATATTTTTCTTCCTACGTCTTCTAGTTCCCTCTCACACCTTCTCATATTCTCATCGTTGCATGTCATTATTCCTGATTTCTCCTCTTTTGTACCCAGTTCACCGTTTCATGCAGTCATTTCTCTCCAA
This sequence comes from Hypsolebias coamazonicus, assembly GCA_032273985.1. Taxonomy (NCBI): domain Eukaryota; kingdom Metazoa; phylum Chordata; class Actinopteri; order Cyprinodontiformes; family Rivulidae; genus Hypsolebias; species Hypsolebias coamazonicus. The sequence goes on from JAVCKU010000031.1 coordinate 1,731,745, forward strand.
ACCCCAAGGTCAACGAAGTGAAAGATATTGACATGAATGTGGCCTTCCCGTGAGTTATAATAATGGCTGTCCCTCCTCTTGAACCCCTTCACCTCACCTTTCAGATCTGAGAAAAACCAAATGCCAACTCTAATTTTCCAAGGCTCCATTAGCTCCCCTCCAGTAACTCCAAGAAATGGAAAAAGACTGAGATTCACTTTATTGCACACAAGAAACTTTGCTCTCAGGATTAGACAGTTGCTTTTGTTATACTACATAACATGCCATTTAAGGCAATTAAGTTTGCACTACTAACTTAACCTTCATGTTTTATCATTTTAGTGTACACTTCCAGTTGCTGTTTTGTAAGACTTTTAGACATCTGTCCTTTTATAGAGTAAAAAAAGGCATATTTGAAAAATCCATGTGCAAACTATTAAGCAACATTTAGTGCAAATACCATACTATACCATACCATACCAAACCATACCAGCTTTATTTATAGAGCACTTTAAACACCCACAGGACCAAAGTACTTTTTGCAGTTCTGTGAAAAGGTATAAACAAATAATGCTTTACATGTTGTAAACAATTATTTGTAGCTATGTATTATTAAAATAAAGATGTAATGCAAAACTGACCACCATGTAAAGGTTTGTAAAACAAACAAAAAAAGGCATTTTCATGAAGCGCTACAAATCATGGAACCCGAGTAGTTTTAAGGTTGCAAAAATTACCTCACCTGCTAGGATGAGCCAGGTCAAAACTAATCTTTTGCTTCAAACAATATTTGAACCAGGTATCGACTGCTTGGAGAATAAATTGTTTACAACCTGTCCACAGTACCGCTTTAGACAGACCTGAACTCTCAACAAAGTTGAAAATACAAGTTCATCAGTTACAAACCAGTCACATTAATGATAAAATTATTGCAAAATAAGAATAAAAACATCACATCTCCAAAAATCTAACTGAAATTGCCAGTTTATGAATATTTGTGTTAAACAATGAATGGTTAAGACAACTCTTTACAGCTCAAGATAAAAGCAGAGGATGTAGAGGATGGTAGTTACAAACCTGTCAGCTAAAAAGGAAAGAATCAGTGTTCCCACTGGGACACTGTTTGGCCACTTTAAAAGGCATGAAAGCAAAATAAAAAGATAAAATCTAGGAAAGCTAATCAACAACATAGTCTCAAAGTGTTTCACAATCTCTATTATAGTCAAACAGCTTGTGTTCCCAGAGCTGGCCAGCTATCAGGTCAGAGAAGCACACAGTTTATGTCTTCCATGAACGTTGTCGTCCTTTGTGCAGAGGGAGATATGACGACAGGTTACTGTGAATGAAACTCGAACGGGATGTCCTTCACTGCCTGCTGCTGAGAACAGATTCAAAAAATATTATTTCCCAGAACACAAAGCAAAGTCTAATTCAATTTGATGTTCAGCCAGGTAAAACGTAGATTAGCGTTCTCAATAGAATTGATTAAAATGTATCCTCATTCATGTAGAGCAGTCATTTGCATTGGCTATAAGAAATGTGGACCATTGTAACATCCTTTTTTTTTTTTTTTTAACCCACTTTTCAATTCAGGGGGAGCTGGTCTAGCTACATCAAGAAGTGGTCTTTTGGTGAGAGGCAGAGTCCACCCTGGACAGGTCACCAGTCCATCATGACGACTCAATGCCCTCTCCAAACGCATACAAAAAAGTTGTCTTTCACAAAATCTATTTTACTGTAAGCAACACAACAAATCATGAGACTGAGTCACTCTCATATGATGTTACCCATTGTTATTAATACACACTTGACATCCAACAGGAAGTGCTCAACTCAACTCCTCCCCCTTTCTTCACATAAGACAATAAAATTAATCCTGCATTACAATGAACTCTAGTGTTTCCATCTGCACCTTTTTAGAATTTAATTGTTGGCATTTTTATAGTCTCTGTTATTTTTACATCTTGTGATTCTTGTGTATGTTCCTTTGCACTGAAACCCTGGCACAACAATGTCCTGTGGGATCAATAAAGTTCTATCTTTTCTTATATTTCCCTCTTATGCATAATGGGAACAACCTCAGACTCATGGTGTCAGTTTACAGCCAGTAACTAATGTAACATATGCCAAACCAAACCTGAACATTTACAAGAACAACCCATTTCCATACAGAACCATCGTAAACAGTCATAAGCATTGCACACATAACTGAGACAAGGCTACCTGGCGTCCATTGCAGCTCACACAGTCTCTCTGGGACGCTGCAATATTATAATAAGGTTCAATTATTGTTTATTGATTTGCATCTCCAAATCATATTGATTCTGTTCGTAACTTTCATGGACATAATTTTCCGGTACAGCCAGAGGGCGGCGGGAGTTCAGTTTGGTGGCCTCAGGATTTCATCTCTGTTTGCAGATGATGTGGCTCTGTTGGCTTCGTCATGCCGTGACTTTCAGTTCTCACTGGAGCAGTCCACAGCTGAGTATGTAGCAGCTAGGATGATGATTAGCACCTCCATATCTGAGGCCATGGTCATTACCATGCCCATGAATGTACCACACCGCTTGGGTTCAGATCAGAGAGGGTGTTCCTCCCAGTCTCCACCCGCCCCAGGTCACTCTACCGTTGCTCACACAGGCATTGAAGTATCCCAGTAGAATAAAGGAGTCCTCAGCTGGAGGACTTTCCAGCACCCAAGCTAAGGACTCCAAGAAGACCAGATACCTTGTACCATCATTTGGCACTTAGGCACAAACAACTATCAGATCCCGTCCCCCCACCTGAAGGTGATGGGAAGTTATCCTCCCATCCACCGGTGAAAACTCTAACAAGCATCAAAGTCAGTGGGCTATGAGTAGACCCAGCTTGGTGCCTCTTGCCATGGGTAACTCCAGAGTGGAACAAGGTCCAGCAGCTCTCAAGCTGGTTCCAGAGCTCATGCTGTGTATTGAGGTGAGCCCACTTATACAGTTTCTAGTCGGTACCTCTCAACCTCATGCCCAAAGTAAGGCTTCTTCCCTGCTAAAGAGGTTACGTTCCATGTCCCAAGAGCCAGCTTTGGTAAACCAGGGTCACAGCACCAATGCTCCCACCTTTGTTCACTGCCCATGGCATCATGAACTTCAGCCATATGGCCCCTCCTATAGGTAGTGGGCCTACAGGAAAGCAAACCCATGTTGCTCTTTCAGAGTGAGCTCGACCGGGCCCCATGATTAGAGACCCAGTTACCATACACTCGCCAACAAGTCCCTCCCCCAAGTCTGGATCCACGGTGGGGCCACAGTAACATGTCCAAGTTCCTCATTTGTTTTTGTCCATACAAGTGTGTTTAATCGCACTTTGTCTAGCCTGTCAGCCAGGACCAATCTGGCTTGGACGATCCCTACCAGGGGCAATTACAATTTATTGTTTGCATGTAAGATTGTTTTTGTCATGATTTATTATTACATCCTCCTTAATGATTAAACATCCTGGACAATGCCCTAACACATTAATTGATGAAACGTGAAATTTTAAATACAAAAGTCCCAGGGAAGTAGGGTGAGCATTTTGGGATGTCTGTAAGCCAAAGCAGGATCAGTGACGGCTGTGTGCGTGTATGGTTAGTTTGCAGTACGTGTCTCTGCTCTGAGCACTTTGAAATGAAGAGGGGCTCATAGCTGAGCTGCTGCTCGCTCAGTTGGGAACAGCGCTTGACCCCCAGGCTCACTGTACATCAGATGAAGTGTCAGTTTTTGCCAGCAGTGGGACAATAGCAACATGTTGGCCATACAGTGCATTAAAAAAAAAAAATCAACTTTTTTTTCCCCCCCATTTCAAATGCAAACAACAGTCCTTGATCCCCTCCCCCACCAGCGTATGGTTTGTACACTTGTGAAAATGGTGAAAACTGAATCACCCCTTGGGTGTTCTCTGTGGTGTTACAACTGGAAATACTGTCAGCCATATTTGCTTTAAAAAAAGGGCATCCAGACAGAGGCACTCCCTTATTTTCCAGATGGATAAACATAATGTGGTGAAGACAAGGAAGCCAGTGGCTTGGTAAGAAGTGATTTGTTCAAGATTGGGCCTGCAACTCTGTTTTAGCGCACATCTAAACAAAGTTATATTGTTCCATATCAGTTTACGACACAATTACAAGAGGATTTATGTGGTGACTGTCCCGAAGCTTTGCGTTGAATGTAGAGTTTACACATAGACGACTATCCCAGCAGGAGTGCCTGCTGCCTGCACACCTGGCACAGCAGGGAGGAACAGATTAGGATGGCATATGCAGCAGTTACTGGATAGCTTCCTCTAATGTCTGTCCTGGGATAGACCATAAGCAACAAATAATCTTGTCGCATACCATTTTGCATATGCCTAAACTACATACTTACACATGCAGAAAGACGGCATAGACTTGAAAATGCAAACAGCAAAAGTTCTTGTGGTCAGCCTATGCTCAGCTGCCTACAGATCTGTAGTTTAATGTATGCCAATATTAACATAAAGCAGAAATGATTTGTACAAGCACAAATATGTTTACAGTCATCAGATAGCTTGTTGTAAATTGCTTTAAATGGTGCAAATTTGTTTTTAAAATGGCTTTAATCGATACTGAGGTGCAAAGAGGTCTGGTAAAAGACCAATTCAATCTTTTAAACACAATAAAACTACTTTGTAGTAATCTTTGTTATTCTTTTTTTGCAACACTAACAGAATTATCTGTTTGCTTAGGAAATTAGTTCAAAACAAGTGCCAAGGAAAATAAAATGCACAAAACTCAATGCACTTTTCAAAATATTTCAAAGGCAAAATGTGTGAAAACTTCTAAACTGATAGAAATTAGCATCTTTAAATCTGCATGTGCTGGTCATCTTTTAATTTTTCCCCACCATCTATTTCAGCTAATATGGTAAATGTCTAAACTCTTTATTTGGCAGAAAATATTTCCACTATTTAGGAACGGAAAAGAAATTATGAATCTTAAAACTGAAGGCCTAAATTCTGACAGTCTCCGTGTCTTACCTAACTTTACTTGTAAAGCTCCTTCTCTGTTTTTCCTCCTATAATTTACTCAGATGACAGGAATATGACAAGAGAACTTCCCTCCTGCTGTAAAGGTGCAGTGACACATACATGGTGAAAATGTGGCCAAATTGCCTTCCATATGCCATATCGCAGCCATTTGAGCCACTTAACTTCCACATGCAGCCTTACGAATACATGTTACCTGTCCTCATCAGGAGTTGTCTCTTTCTTAAGCAGCCTCACAGCTCTGACCTTTTCCACTGAGAGGGACGTGTAAATTATTCTTAATTTTTAAACCCTGTTATATTTTTGCTCTACTTTCCTTATCTTTAAAATGGAGATCTGCACTAAACCTAATCCCCAATCAATCCCAAAGAGGCAGAATCATACATCATACTTTTGAGTGTATAGATTTCTCATATCTCAGTACAGCGGTCAAGATGATGTAACAGATGTGGACTCTGAGCACATTTCGAGCTGATTCAAGGATATTCAATATGGCATTTTTACAAGACATTTGAACAGATTATTAAAATAGATAACATAACATACCTTGAATATGTTGTGATAAATGTTTTCAGTGGACTGCTGCATTTTATCAGCAGGGATGCCATTGTTCAGGAGGATAAATGAAAAGAGCATGAGGAATAAGATGTCATTTTCGTCCCTGGGTAAACTAAACCCTCCAGTGCAGTCCCACATGTGGTCTCATGCATGATGGAGGTAATAGTTGTAGTCCCATGTTGCCTCTTGCTTGTATACTGTGACTTATTCACATTTTGCATGCAGGGAACATGATTTAAAGTCACTATAATACATTTGTTAGGCTACACACAAACACTTAAAAACACAATTTCAGCAAGCTGCCTCATGGTCTCTTGCCATGTCCAATGGCGTGACCAAGCCTTTTGTTTTCCATTTAAACAGCATGATGTAAAATTAAGAAGAAACTGCAGCTCAGAAGGGCAATAGACTTGAAAATGACACTAAAAAGACTACCTTAGGCTTTTGTATGGCCATGATAACAAATAAATAAGTTTTCTATTACACAAAACAATTTCAACTCTTTACCATAGCCTATCAATCGATTGTCTTCACCCTCTTCTTCCTTTTTGGGTTGCAAAGGTCACTGGTGTCCATGTCCAGCTATCACTGTGCGAGAGGCGAGGTACACCCTGGACAGGTCCCAAGTCCATCACAGGGACACAGAGAAAAACAACCATTCACTCTCTCACACCTAAAGAAAATTTAGAGTTACCAATCAGCCCAACATGCCTTTTTTTTTTTTTTTTTTTTGTCTGTGGGACGAAACCGGAGTACTCTGAGGAAACCCCCGCATGCACAAAAAAAACATACAAACTCCACCCAGAGAGGCCCCTGGCCGGGATTTGAACTGGGGCGACCTGCTCGATGAGAGGTGGCACTTCTACCAGCTGCGCCACTGTGATATAATAAAATTGGGGCCAAGGTTTCCACGAACCATGGAGATGGAGGATCTCTCCAGCAGAAGTCAGGGAAGTCAGTGGTTCTCTTTCCATACAGTTCTTCCACATGGAAGTCTTTGAATCAATCACGTGAAACCATTTCTCAGTGGGAGATTATTCAAAATGAATATTCCTAACATCAACTTCATGGGTCAGAGAACCAGTCAGAGAACCATTCTGTACAATCTATAAAACACAGAGTTGGTAAATTTACCTGTAAATGTCTGCATTTTGACAACTATATTAATTAAAGTCATGTATTACTCAAACAGCCATTCCAAAATGTCATGTAAAGGCTGTCTGGTAGTAAATTAAAGCCTCATCAAATCTGATAAGGTTGCAACTAGAATTCCTCTTTTATTTATTTATTTATTTATTTTTATTTCGAACAGACAGAAAAGACAATCAAGAAAGAAAATGAAATAAAATAGGATAACACAAACTAAA
>JAVCKU010000031.1:1788938-1808429 GCA_032273985.1 Hypsolebias coamazonicus
CCCCCCCCCACACACACACACACACCCACACACCCCCCACAGCCCCCCCCCCCCCCGCCCCCACCCGCCGCCCCCCCCCCCCCCCCCCCCGCTGCTCAGCACGGCCACGACTGCAGTCTTGATCCTCGTCACGGGGACGATCACAGCATGTGCCGCGTACCCTGTACGACATCAGAGGAGGCACTGCGCATGACGGTGTGTCAGCGGGTGGGAAGAGTAGACGGCTATGCAGATTTCGTCACACGCCCACGCCAACGAGACAAGAATGGGTATTCTCAGTGAATATAAATCTGCCTTCACGTCCTGCTTGCATGGTATTCAAAACAATTTATTTTCTTCTAAAAATTAAAGTCAAGTGTTTCATGTGTCAAACTCGAGGCCGACGGGCCAAATCTGGCCTTGGTTAACATCTATCTGGCCCCTCAAGATGATATTTTAAATGCAGTTTCCCCTACCATTATACCCCCGGTCAACAACTGCTGGCACTGATGTAGCGTTAAGCTAGCGGTGCCCAGTACAGACGCACTAGCTAAAAAGCTACATAGGTAGCGCTGCATTTCCCTCACGCTGAGCCTTCCCTTCACCCAGTCGACAGTTAATGTATCAACTGAAATCGGCCCGCGGCTTGGACCACGTTTTAATTTTGGCTCCTTTTTGTAACAGATTTTGACACCCCCTGGTTTATTTGGTGCTAGATATTTGTAGATACACAATCTAAGTAATCCGGTGAAACACAAATTTAGTCTACCTGGTTAATAAAACACCTAAAAATCACATATTCTGTGTCCTGAAACATCACAACAAATTAAAATAGGGTAAAGTTTGATAGTGCAGAAATGTCAAAACAAAAAAACTGACAGCACGGTCCAAGTAATAAATAACTTTTCAAAGGAACTTGTGCAAACAAGTTTCTCCCCAGCTGTGTTTTATAAAGCAGCCGTTTGATTGGTTGACACTGGTTTACAGGACCAACAGTCCAATCAATGAAACTGAGCCATATTTCATAAACTAAGTCAGCTTTGTACAGCGGAGCTGCCAAGGTGAGACAATTCTTTATAAGGCAGAGTGGCCTAAACAAGGAGGGGCAATGAAAACATCCGTAGACAATAAAAACAACTGTATTGTTTACCCAGCCAGATTAAATGGCTGCCGGCGTGAAAGCCGATACCTTTCTCCCAAATAAAAGGCGAAGCAAGGAGTGTTGTAAATGTGAGATGCTAATAAAAAGCTGTTATTTTTTACGGCTTCCAGTTTTTGGAGTTTTAATGAGGAAGGTATGTAATTGGAAAGCAATGGAGGGAGGCAAAGGAGGAGGGGTGAACGGCAGCAGATGGTGCACAGGAGGTTACTTTGTGGCAAAATCTGTGGTAGATGGAGATAAAAAAATAGCAAAAGAGCAGAAAACTTGTTGGGTCCTGACAGAGCGGAGCTTTTATCTGATTTGTGAAGACTAGCAGGATTTGGATTGTATAAATCTAGAGCAGTGCTTTGGTACAGTAACAGAAAAATAAAACACCGACATGATGATATGAGACTGTTTAAAATCTTAAAAGTCCTCTGTTGCGCCGTTCGAACAGTACCGTATTTTCCGGCGTATAAGTCACAGTTTTCTTGCATAGATTTGTCAGTCCTGCAACTTATATGCTGAAGCGACGTATATACGTTTTTTTTTTTCTCATATTCATTTCACAATTTTTGACAGATGCTTTAACTTTCTAAGAACTGCAACAGCAAGTCCTCCCATGCCTGCTCGCTTCACTCTGCTGGAGCAGGCGGAGGAACGCTGGAGAGCTAGCGGCTCCAGACGCGATGGATGGCGCAATGCTGCCCAGGCGAAATGAAGCTGTTTTGACCACTAAATAAACACGATGGTGGGGCTGTCACGATAACAAATTTTGCTGGGTGATTAACTGTCTCAGAAATTATTGCGATAATCGATAATATTGTTTGAAATTTAACAATAATTAATTGTTGAAAAATGGGAGGGAGGACCCTTGACGTGACATGGGGGACACTGTGATTTCAGCTCCTTAGCATAGCATTTTTCACACAAAGCTTTTAATAAAAAAAAATCAGCAAACAAGTTCTCAGCTTCTTAGCTTTTTTACACGAGGGCACGGGGTTCAACCGTGAATTTTGGAGCTCGACAAGATGGAGGTTTATTCCCGAGGTTGGCCTTTCAGCTTAGCTCGTAGCTTAGCTTCTTCTCAGTTTAGCTGCTTTAAACGATCTAAAAAAAAAAACGTGATTTTGGACGGTTAAAACCCATTTTAAAGAGAAACGGAGGGGTCAGTGAAGAGCACGGGAGTTGAGCCATGTCTTCAGTAGAAAGAGAGAGACACGAAGAAATGATCATGTCGTTAAAGAAAACGAGGTTGATAATTTTCCTTCATCATGCGATTAATTGACTTACTGTTGATCGCGACAGGCCTACGTGACGAGTCAGCCGTGATGCATAATAAATGCGACTTATACGCTGAAGCAACGTACATATGTTTTTTTTTTCTTTATGATGCTTTTTTTTGACTGATGCGACTTATACTCCGGAGTGACTGATACGCCAGAAAATACTGTATTTTTCATTCCCTAATAAAATAAAGTGTAGAGCCCCTCCAGAGCCAAATGTGCCATCCATCCCCTTAAAACTCAAATTCTGTTCATCTCATTATGACTTCCGATTTACAAGGACTCTTTTGGACCAGAACTAATTAAGCAAATTAGATAAAACGAACTGAATCAAAGCTAATTACCTTGTGCTGGGCTGGCTGTAATCAGCAGTTAAATGAGCATTTAACGCCGCCGTGCCCTCAGCGACCTCGGCCGCCGTCGCAGCAGTAGGGTTGGAAGCGAACGTGGTGGCAGCGGCGGCACAGGTTCTGTTACAGCGGTCGTCAGGCCCGGGAGCCGGCACCGAGTCGACTGAACAGATACTGGAGCGGGAGGAGATCTCGCTGTGGCTCGAGTCCGACAGGTTGTCCATTTTAGCGCCTGGGAGGGCACAACCTGAGGAGGAGCATCGGAAATGTTGAGATTTACAGTAAAAGCAGATGAAAATGTAGAATCAATGTGAAAATGCAAAACAAACACCTTAAAGTTCTGCAAATAAAACGATTGAAACATGACTTAAAGACAAACTTTAGACTTTATGTAACTGCATAAACTCAAAGGAACTCACAAGGATAAACTACATCTGTCAGTTACAAATCGTCACGGATCTTGTTTTGTATTTTTCTTTGTTCGTGGTTAAAACATCGACGTGAACAGAACACCTGCTTTGACACGCTTACAGAAACGTAACAAAATGTAAACGATCACACGTCGGGGGTAACTCAGAGGTCAACCTGAACTGATTATTCATCTGCGTCAGATGTACAGTTTTGTCTCTGAGCGTCATCGTTTCCTTTAAACACTGGATGCAAACTCTCAGGCGTCTCCTTTCTGTGGACCATCGGAGACCTGAGGCTCCTGCGCTTACGCAACACTTACTTTTGTGCCTCAGAAATGAAACGCCATCACTTATAAAAACACAGAACATTTGAGTTTTTTCAACTGGTTCAGTGTCTCAGACGGTCTTTCTCCTGGCGTGTCTGTCCCTGCACAGCCACAGGAAGGGGTTGGGGCTGACTGACCTCCTGGCTCTCTGCTCTGTCTGTCCTTTTGTCCCATTCTGAGGTTCAGATTGTACGTTTTTCTGCAACGGCTTCTCCCTGGACTGACTCCTTTCCCTCAGTGCCCTGAAAGGTGACATCAGCCTCGCCCTGATGGGTGACACGAGAGGTTTTGGTCTCGTGAAATAGGATTGGGGAGGAGGTGGAGTCACGAGTCCTGCCTCTGGATGACAGAGTGGAGATCTATGAGCCTCCGTACATTTCAGTGCTGGTGTCCACGGTGACACCGGCTCTGCGTCTGCCTGAGCGCCCCGTTTTCTCTGCTGCCTGGATCTTCCTCTCTGCTCTGATGAACACAAGCCTCTCTGAGCTGCGTCTATCTCCTCGGTTATTTCTTCCAGCTCTGCGTCTCTTTCCCTGCTGCTGTCTCGGCTGTGCCGACTGGTCATCAGCAGGATCCTCTTGTGGAGAAGGGCCCCACCTATGCCGTAGCTGCGCAGGCTGACGCCGGTCTTTGTGCTGGCGTCGCTGGTCAGAGACGACGAGGATCCCGACAGGTTCATCTGGCTGGAGTTCTGGGACTTTGTCGCGCCTCCAACTGAAACGATGACAATCAAAGTGGAAATGAAAGACGAGATGAAACAGTCTGTAACAAGAAAATGTTCAGCAATAAGGGGAAAATGGAGAGCTCCCCCAAAAATATTACATTTTGTTAAATAAAGAACGCAGCTGATGAATATTCTTCAGAGAATAAAATGTAGGAGACAGTAGAAGGTGCAACGGTTTGGTTGCAGACCTTTGCGTGGAGAGCCCTGAGGCGACACCGTGGGGCTGGAGTGGAGCGAAGAGACGGTTGAAATGGTGTCTTCAGACGGCCTCTTGGAGCTCCACTCGTCTGAGGAGCCCACTGGAGGTTTCTTCACCACCTGGGGAGAATTTGAATCTGGAAAAAACAAAGGGTACTTATTTATTTTAACAGATTGTAACTAAAAACAGCTGTTAAAATCAATTATAGGTTTATTAGATGGTGATTTTGGACATTTCATTTCTTTACAACAAGCGTGGAAAAAAGCAGCTGATCGTTTGCTGCTAATTAAATTTAGCACATTTCAGCTGTGCTTAAATCAGTTGTGATATTGAAATTCCCAATTAAATAAAAAAGGTAGAAGTTAAAAATATATTTGTATAATTTAATATAACAATAACTAGAGAAATTGCATTTCCTGTGAAAATGCAGTGTGAATGCTTATTACTGAAACGTTAGCTAAATGTAGCTGAAATGAAAGAACAAGCTTAAATTAGCAAAAGAAAACAGCAAGAACACATATTTGCTGGATTATGTTTAAATAACCATAAAAGAGCATAGGAGTTGGGACATTAGCTAAAAGAGCTGAAATTAGAAGAAAAAAAAAAAAAGAAGAAAATTAGCTGAAAAGGCAGAAAATAAATGACCAGAAGGAAGCAGAACAAACTGAAATGAGCTAAAAAAATAAAAAAAAAGTGGAATTAGCTGAAAAAGCTAAAAATACAATGAAAAAAACTAAATAGTAGCTGAAAGGCAGAAAAAGCTGAAACTACCAAACAAGCTGAAATTATCAGAAAGAAGTTAATTTGGTTAAAAGAAGCAGAAATTACCACAAAAATATTGAATTAATCTGAAAACAGCGCAAATTATCTAAAAATTCTAAAAAAAAAAAAAAAAAAAAAAAAAAAATAGGTAGCTGAAAAAGTAGAAAAAGCTTAAATTAGCGGAAGAAAGCAGAAAGAACATGTCTGCCCAATTAGGTTGAAAGAAGCAGAAATGAGCACAAAAAAGTGAAAATTATATGAAAAAAGCTGAAATTGGGAAAAAAAAAAAAACAGCTGAAAAGTAGCTAAAAAGGCAGAAAGATGCTTAAATTAGCCGAAGGAAGTGGAGAGAGCACATTTTTGCTGACTTAATCTGAAAAAAGTTTAAATGGGTGCAAAATATGTGGAATTAACCGAAAAAGCTAAAATTAGCATAAAAACAGCTAAATAGTAGCTGGTATAGCAGCTGAAGCTGAAACGCAGAAATAAGCTGAAAGGAGCATAACAATTTGAAATTAGCAGAAAAAAGTTAGAAGAAGCACAAAAATGTTTGGTTTAGTTGATCGAATTTGAAAGGACCACAAAACAGCTGGAAAAACGGATAAAATTAGCTGAAAAAAGTTTAAATTTGAAAGAAGCTGAAGCAGAACAAAATGTGAAAGGAGCAGTAAAAGGTTGTAAACACATCTAAATATTTTATGAATGTAAAATGAGCTCAATTCATTTCCTATGAAGAAAAAAAAGGCAGAAAAAGTTAAATATTTCAAAAAGCTAAAGTTGCACCAATACCAAAAGTCATAGCAGGATGACCCTGAAAGAGCTGAACGTTTTGATTCATGATTTGTTGAAATAGCACAAAAATTGTGGAACAAGAAAGATGTTTGAAAAACATACAGAAGAAAACCGGATCACAATAGAGTGGCTGCTTCATGAACATTCACACAGTAAAGTTTAGTGTAGGAGTGCTCACTCGGCGTGCCCGTGTCCTTGGCCGTGCTCTTCTTTCGTAGAGGGTTCAGTGGTACCTGGACTTGGAGGACTTGGGATACCCTGTTCTGAGCTTTCCCCAGGGGCAGGGTGGAGCGCTGGGACACTGGAGACATGTCCGACTTATTGGATCTCCTCTCACTCAAGTTTTTGCTCACTGGAAGAAAAAAAAAAGATTTGAACGATAGATGCTTCACTTCTTGCAAACTTTTCTCTTTATGGTTCAGCTCAGACACTCGGAAAGAGCTACTTTAGCTGAAAGGAACACAGCAGCAGAAAATATCTTGTGAGGAACATTTCTTTTCAAACAACGGGAGAAATTACACCATTAATTTTAAATACGTTTTTAAGATTTGGATAGCAAGTTTGCACATATTTAGTAGTTAAATTTAAAAAGGTACATGTTAGTTTATTCTCTGTTCATAAAGTTATGTTCCAACAGCTTAGCATGGAAGAAAGAAGGATTTCAGAACAAACTGAAAATCTACCGTAGTCTAGATGAATGTTTTCAGACTTTACAGCAGTTCATGTGGCTGCAGAATGTCTGCACAGCCACTAGAGGGCAGTGCCACGGTGATGAATGAAGAATTGGTTCTCAAACAGACCATTTTTTTTCAGTAAAATCCTCTTTAATCTCCACCAGTTATCTTTCAGAATTGCTCTCAAAGATACAAAACATGTTTTACTGAAAAGCTGAACAATCTCCTTTAAATCTTCAGTTCCCCAAAAGCAAAAGCTAACTTCCAAGGCGCGGATCAAAGTGTTATTTAACTCATATTTCCTACTTCAGTGTAAAAAAAAACGAGAAGTTTGACGGTCAGGGTGTTACTCACAGGTGTTGTTAGACGTCTCGCACTGCAGGGACATGATCTGGTGTTTCTCCTCATCTGTCTCCACTGTGAGGTTAGAAAGGTATTGTTTCACCTTCCTGGCCATCTGAGCGTCTTCGTACAGCTTCTTGGCGTTCAGGAGGGAGCTGCGGCGCACTCGCTTCTTGTGGGCCCCGCCCTGCACGTCCAGGATGTTGGAGTTGGTGCTGCCTTGACTTAACGACCTGATAGATGAGGGAATGGTGGAAAGTAAAAGCGGAAGTACGATAAGGATGAGGTGAAGAGAATGGTAAGAGGATGAACGCAGGTAAAAAAAATGTGGAAATAGAAAGTGAACAGGTAGATTGAGGGAGAGAAAGGAATAAATATGAATGAGTATAACCACAAATAAAACAGGGAGGCACACAAATACCAATTTCACTACAAACTCTAAGTCTTTGTTTAACTGGGACCATGCAGCTGGGATGGAGGCAGCACTCCCTAACGTGCCATGCTGTCACATTACAGAGCAGGACATTCTGTCAGATGGAGGCAAAAAGGGTTAGGGAAACAAAAGATGCACAGTTTTTAACGAAGGGATGCAAATATGAACATGAACGATAACGAGGCGTATAGTATTTGGAATTACTTGCCACATTTTACTGTTGTGTTTGTTGTTTCTTCTTTACGTTTTTACAACTAGACTACTTTGTTGTACAGTAGTCCCCCACTAATTTGCGGTTCGACTTTCGCGGACTCTCACGGTTTTTCAAAGTAAAACTGAGCACGAGGGGTGGAAAAAAGAAAAAAATGTATATAACAACTTTAATATTACTCACGTGACTGGGACAGTACTGGATACAGTGAAAGGTTAACAAAAAAATAAAATACTTTGGACAGGCACCACCATTTTGTAGTTTTCTCTCAATAGGCCTACACTGTATTCCTGCTCATAAGGACTACATTTCCCAGAAGCCAACAGTGCCCCACCCACAAGCCTTGTTTCCTTCTGCTGGAACACTAGAGGGAAAGTTTTGATCTGATCAGAAAAAATTTGGCGCTTATTACAGTGACTTTGGTGCCCAGCGGATGCAGAGAGCCGCACTGAATCCACCGAACCAGACCAGAACCGGAGCAGAACCGGAGCAGAACCGGGCCTCCAGACCCATCGGTGAATCCTGAGAGCTGGTAGCCAGCCCACAAGGACTTCTGAGCGGGACGAGCGCCGCTGAAGGTCCGGCGCGCCATCCGGAGCCCATTGGGTCATTTTTCATCTCTTTCAACCAGCCCACGAGGACTTCTGAGAGCGGACGTGCTGGTAAGTAAAATTTAGTAGCTACATATAAGGATGTTGTTAAAATTAGTAGGTTTAAGAGCTTAGAATATTTATTGTACATGGACTGTACTTACATAGCACCTTTCTATCTTATTTCAAGATACTCAAAGCACTTCACACTACAATCTGTGTCCTCATTTACCCATTCATACAGCACTCTACTATAACTCTACAAAGCTAATTGAACAAATCATTCTAAAGAGACTCATCAGTGTTTTATCACATTCATACACTGATGGGACACATATCAGAGGTTATGAGGGGTTCAGTGTCTTGCCCAGAGACACTTCAGCATGTGACTGCTGGTGGATTCGAACCCCCAACTCTCACATCGGAGGACGACTGCTCTAACCACTCAGCCACAACCGCATTGTGGACTTGGCTGCTGCAGGGTACGTTTGCAGAAATGGAACAGAGTCAGACCAGAACTGAGAGCTGTTGATGTTCTGCAGAGCTAATAAGTAAAATTTAGTAGCTACATGTACAGTACTGCATGTATGTTGTTAAAATGACATCGTTTTAAGAGTTTGGAGCATTGCAAGAGTTTCTAAAGCCTTAAAATATATATAAATACTAAAATAAATATAACATTGCTACTTTGTGGATTCTCACTTATTGTGTGTGTGTGTGTGTGTGTGTGCGTGTGTGTTTGGGGGGGTGGTGTCTGGAACCCAACACCCACAATAAACGAGGGACTACTGTATATAAAATACATCAAAATGTTCTACTTGATTAGGAATAATGTGCTATGACTTTTACTATTCTTAACAAACAAAAAGAAACAACTCATGAAAATCCATTGAGAGCTTTTTAATTCATTTATAATGTTTTTGTTGAAATCTACTTTGATGTCATTTCTCTAACTTTCTCTTCTTATGCTTCATTTAAATACAGTTTGGCTAATTTTGGCTTTTAGAATTTGTTTAGCTTATTTGAGCTTACAATTTTGCTAATTTCAACTCTCAGCTTATGTTCAGTAGTTTTGCATTTACTATAAGTTTTAGGGAAGAAGGATTTCGTCTGATAAGTATATTATTGGTCTGTAGTTTGTGTTTTATGTCTTCAATGCACTGCATCTCTCTGAGTTTAATATACATCAGTATATTGTGCAGCTGCATTTAATTCCATCGTGGTTTTATAAATAAGCACTAACTAGCTTAAATTAGCTAAATACTGACTCAGACATACAATCTACTAAACATGATGGACAGTTAATGGGTCAATGATGGACTTCAGTAGGATTCATGTAAAATGGGCACTGTAATGGAAGGGTTACTCCTACAGAAGCATGGGCAGACATGTTCAGAAATGGTAACAGAAAACATGCAGAGTTTATGGCTGTGGGGGGGGGGGGGGTGCAGCGGGATGCCGGGTGGATGGGATTTCAGCTGAACCAAGCCTTTAACTGGTAACCAGGACAAACTTACCCTAAACTCTTCCACCTCTTCTTCCTGCAAGCAAGAGGCGTGAAGATTGAAGCGTGACTTAAAGACAAGTTCAAAAACTGAGGAGGTGGAGGAGGAGGAGGCGAGACTGTGTGGAGTTCATGCCACCATAAACAAACAGCAAAATGACTGGAAATGGGAGGACACACCATGTGGGGCTTTGGCTCCTATTGAAGTGAGAAGTGTGTGAAATGGCCTGACATGTCTTCAGACTCACAACAGAAGCATGTTTAAAAAATATTTGTCTTCTGTGAATTTATTTTAGAACAGACTTCCTGCATCACAAAGTGGGTGATCTTTTCAGGACGTGCTGAATACAGTGACTTGCAGTATGACTGAGTGCCTGCAGGGGGCAGTCATGCACTGCAGCAGTGACAGACTGTGACAAGACGAACAAAACGGGGTGATACCAACAACACACTGCAGCTGCCATCAATTCCACCTCCAGCTCCATTCACTCCGTGCCGTGTGTTATCAGCAAAGGAAGGCAGTCCAAACACCGAGAGGCACGGACAGAGGAGGAGGCGGATGGGAATTGATTGGACTAGACTTGGAGTGCGTGCCCGATCCCACTAGTGAGGGATCCAGGTTGGCCGGTGGAGCTATGACAGGTGGTGCCCTTTTTGCCAACATTTGTAAAAATCAAATAAATAAAACCTAAACTCTGTCGTACGGAGACGTTTTGCTGCAATCTGAAGGTAAACAGGGAGAGCGTGTTTCAAAGACACACCACCACAACTTGTCTCACTGGTCATGGTACGCTCACTGGATGCTGTTGAAAACGTAAACCAGCTTATATCTGTGCGAGCGCTTTTCCCGAGAGCGCGTCGGCTCAAATAAAACCGCATCAAGTCTAAACCGACCAGTTCACACAAACTAACCTCTGTCTGAACATGAGCGCCGGGTCCATGTTGGCCGAGGTCATTCGCACCACATGTCTGATCTCCTTGGCGATCATCCGAAGCTTCTCGAAGTTCACGAGGCCGTCGACGCTGGAGTCATTACCTGAGAGGAGCAGGCAGAATAACGTGCACACACACAGGCAGTAACAACGTATAAATGATTAATATCCGGGGACACTTTACAAAAATATCATTCAAAGTAAAAGTTCTCTGTTCTGCTGTTCTTTTGTTGTCATCGCTCCAGGAGATCAAACTCCTTCTTTCATACTTTGTTACCTTGAGCAATCTGAGAATGATTTTTTTTTAGCTACGTGCACAAAATAGGGAAGTTTTCAGTTTTGTTACCAACAAGGCCGCTGTGATTCATGAAATACTGAAGCTTTAAGGGAGAAGTTCGTCCACATAGTTTTGACCTGACTCAGTTGGTCAAGTTAAAAACGCAACATGGGGAAGCCTTCAGCAGAAGTAAGTCCCTGAGACAAACTTTGACTTTTCACATGGCACACATGAAGTGGGCGACCTTAAACTAAGAAGCTTTCTTCTGCTTCAAACAGAAAAGACAACTTGCTCTGTAAACCTTTACCTTCATGTAGGAAGGTGAGGTCCTTCTTGACCACTGGGAACAGTGGGATGATGGGCGGCTGCATGCTTTGGCTGCTCAGCACGTTGCGGTACTTGGCCATGTTCCTGGACGGGTCGAAGACGTCCTGCAGGTCTCTGAAGAGCTTCTCGTACTTGCTCGGCAATTTCTCCCACGTGCTCCGCAGCCGAGCCACCGGTGCCAAGTTCAGCCCGCTGTTTGAGAGCGGGAGGAGGTGGAGGGAGGGCGTGGAGGAGAGGAGCACAGAGGCAGAGATAGATGGGTTACGGTGAGGAGGCAACATGAGGGTGAAGTGAAGAACAAAAGTTGAGCTTAATTTCAGTGTTTAATATCAACGACTACCGCATTTTCCAATGTACACGTCGCATCAGTCCATTTATGTTTCATAAAGTGGAAAAAAAAACAAATGCGTAGCTTTGCCGTAGAAGTCGCACAGCGAGCATGCACGGGAGGACTTTAACAATAATTTAACAATATTAACACTTAAAAAACAATTATTTTGTTTGCTTGAAATTCTAGTAAAGGTGTGTTTCAGTCTGATTTTTCCTTAATAAATGCACTTTAATGGTCAAATCAGCTGTGTTTCAAAAGCCAATACGCAGAGGCACGCAAAGGGATGACTTGCTGTGCATTTCTTCGAAATTTAACAAGATAACCACCTAAAACAATTATTTGTTTACTCGACATTATAGCAAAGGTGTGTCTCAGTTGAACTTTTACTTAATGAATGCACTTCAAAGGTTAAATCAGGTGCATTTCGCCGAGACGGCGCGGTGAAATGCAGCTAATTTGATGGTTGCTCCAGGCAGATGAAGGAGGCATTTTATGGCAAGCCGACTGTGCCACTAATAGCCACTTTTACCTATTACATGACACAATGGCATGCCATACTACTCAAGTGCCATCTAACGGCTGAAAATGGTAGTGTTCAATATTTTCAATGTCAGAATTAATGACAATGGTCATATCTCAGCCAAAAATCGATTTATGAATATGGAGAAAAAAAAAGTCGCTTCAGTGTATGAGTCACTGGGCATGCAAATTATGCAATAAACTGCGAAAAATATGGTACATCTTTTTTCTTAAACTCCCTTATTTTGTCATTTTTGTTTCTACTTTTTATGCTGACATTTTTAATAATGAAAGCTATTTCGTTCAAATTTATTTATTTTTTTTACCACTAAATGAGAATTTCTTGTTGGACTTGTTTTAATCAATAAGACTGTACGGTAAAAACAACGCAGAGAACTTTCAGCTGCGCTCACTAAACTCACTTTTGATTACATGTTTCTATGAACTGAGGGATTCTTTCATTTCTGCCTCAGAACACAATCTTCTTCAAAACTGAGATTAAAAAAAAAATAAAAATTCACAGCTGGTGCTCTCTTTTCTTTGTCATTCTCCAACTGATTGAAACTGAATGAATAACTGAGACACGAGCAGAAACAACTATTTCTGGAGGACAACTTCAAGGTAAAAGATTTTACAAGCTACCGTGGAGATTAAACTCTAAAAGTAAAAATTAAAAAGGCTGGGGATTTTCAACCAAGTAGAAATGTTCTGCATATAGTGAAAGATTTTCTTAAATATCCTTCAGGGTTAAGGGAGAGATTTCTCACCTTAATGTGCATTTAAAACTCAATTAATCGAAAAGTCAAAAAGAAGGAGGAGGATGAAAGAAGCTCTTAAAAAACTAGCTTCTTGGGAAGATTTCTGTGGTCAAAACACAGCTTTTTTCCAGAATCTGTGTCAAAACGTAGGAACAAATGCTTTCAGACCTGTTATAAATCAAATGGATTTTGTTTGGTTTCAGACTGAGTGAGGCTCACAGTAAAAATCTCAGCATATCCCCGAGTGTCATGTTTCTTATCCACACAGCAGCAGCAGCTGTGCCCCCGTCACCCAGCAGGTTCTGCATCAGAGAGCCATATGTGCAAAGAAGTCCTGCTGGGAGGAGAGTAAAGGGACGAGGAGGTCAGACACTTCTGCTCTGAAATACCTTTTACAGCCGTGAACAAAAATTAATCACACGGCTGCGCTGCCCAACAAGTAGAAGGCTTAAAAAAAGAAACACTTGTCCCTCATGCATCACAAAAAACGAAGGTTGTAGAGCAGTGGTCCTCAAACGGCAGTCCGCGGTCTACATCCGGCTCGCGAGCCCTCTATTTCTGGACGCCACCCACTTTCTGTCCGGATCCTGATCCGGGAAAACATGAAAGTTCTTGAATCTCAGTCCTGCATGTCTGGATTTTCCAGGTCTGAAAACAGTCACTGTGTGACTTTGGCTCGGCTAGCACGTGCTAAAGAAGAGACAGCACGTCGATCAGCTGAGAGTTCACTGCTGCAGCGAGAACGGTATTAAGAAAAGAAGAGGTTGTTTGAGCAGCGGTCTGCTACGTTTGGCTAAACATGGCTCCAAGATCACCAGTAAAAGAAAGGTGGACCACGAAAACCAGCAGTTTAAAGAGTAACAGACTGAACAATATGCGTTTATGTTGTTTATTTTAACTTAATTTTTGTTTAATTTGAGTGCTTTGGGGTCATTAGGAATGAGCTACGAGTGTTTCTGTCACAGCAAAAGAGTGCAAAAGCAAAAAAATGTTCAAGGAATTCCTGCAAAATCTAGAAAAAGATGGAAGCTGTGGTATTTGTGTCTGATAGAACATCTCATCTCAGTGAGATAAATGTGAAGCATGAACTGATGTAAGCATTGCTTTCCACAGAAGACTGAAGGTCTTCAAATGTGACCTACAGGTAGGCTGTTCAATATTTTATACCACGCATATTATCTCCATTCTACTCAACCATTTTTGATCATTTATGTTTTATAATCAAAACTTATTAATCCTTTTGTACATTTTTAACCACAGTTACTCCACTTCCCAAAACTTATGGAACAGACCAAAGGAAAGGAAGATGATCCCTGCTCAACAATGAACCTGGTCAAGAACGAGAGTCGACTCACAAATGAACACTTGCATCAGCGTCTTCGCCTGATCGTCACTCCTTTTGTGCCAGAGCTCAAAGTTGTGGTAAAAGACACCACATGCTATTTCTATTTACAGTATTTGTTTACCAAAATTATTCTATAGAGGGGCTGAATTTTTGTTAAATTGAAAAATTCAGTTTGATTTATTTTAGCAATTATTTAAATTTCTGAATTCCTGAGTTCCTTGAATCTTTTTAGACTTGCACATTTTTTTCCGTGTGTGACCCTTTGTATTAATATATAAAAAACTAAACCTCACATATTTGCTTTCAAATTTTTTTGCAGGAGTGTCTTTTTCAAGTACCATCAGCATCATCAATCTTAACTGACTTATATTTAAATGAAAATGATTAGGGATGCACGATATTGGATTTTTTTGGTCGATATCTGATATGCCAATATGTTAAAACTTATTTGGCCAATAACCGATACCAATACCGATATTTATTCCCTAGACCTACTTACAGAGACTATATAGCTTTCGCTGCTGTGGAATTAAAATACATTATTCTGCATGGTCTTTGTCAATTTGGCCTGTTGTCAAATGCACATGGCAAAAAGGGGTCTGAAAATGATGTAACACTTCAACTTGATTATGTTTAATGTCAAATTTATTCATGACATTTACTTTCTCTAACACAACGACAACACTTGAACAGTGCAAATTTGTAAATTTTCACAAATCTAAACTCAACCTGTTCACAAGCGACAAGTGAAAAGTACATAAGTAGTAGTGCATTAATAGATATACAGTACTTGACAGTTTCTTAAAAAAAAAACTTGTAACAGAAGCCTTTGATATCAGTGAGTTTTTTTTTATTTTTATGGAATGGCCGATGTCCGATATTTAACTTTATCGCTGTCTTAAAGCAGAAACATACCTTTTGAAAGTAACATTTAACCTCTTCTGAATGAGCCTATGTCTCTGCTTTGTGCTTATTACTCTGTACAATAAGCAATTGCACTGCTCCAGGAACAGCAAAGCGCTTTGCAATCTCTGCATAATTGCAGTTAACAGGCAGCATGAAGGTCAAGTCAAGCCTATAAGCATTTAGTGCTTCAAGGCACACATTTTTACATTATATTTCATGTCCAAAAATAGCTGCTAGCTTGTTTGGACAAGTTATACCTGTCAACTGCCAGTTTATGTAAACAGTTGATGTTTATTTTTGAACTAAAGCTTAAAATTACTATCCCCTATGGATGCTAGTCATGGCACGTTTATTCCAGCTATGTAGTATTCACAGCTCTTGTTGACTCATACATTTTCTAACAGCTTCACTGTGAGTTTTATGACATAAACCCCTTATACATATGCAATAATGATCTCTTTTTATGGAAGAAACTGCCCTTGCTTCTTCCCTGGTGTCTGTCTGTGTGCTGCCATTGGCCTGCAGCAGCCAAATGTGTCCCCACAGCCGAGAGGAAAAATACCAACTGTGCATGTCGTAATAGCCAGAAAACTAATGTGGTCCAAAAATTTCCTCTAATAAATGACAGCCCTATAAATCCAGCCCTTATAGGCTCCTAGAGAAATGGAGAAATGGGGAATTTTTGTCTTTTATAATTTACTCATCATGTTATTCCCCTAAACTTATTGCATAAGACGTCTTCTTTCATTTCTTCTTTTTTATTTTTCTCCTAATTTTTGTTGAAATGTTTTCTGATGAAGAAGGTCGCTGGCTCGAATCCCGTCAGGGGTCTTAATGGGTGGAGTTTGCATGTTCTGTTCGTGCATGTGTGAGTTTTCTCCGGGTGCTTTGATTTCTTCCCACAGACTAAAAACATGCATGTTAGGCAGATTGGTAAATTGTCCTTAGGTGTGAGTGAGAGTGTGAATGGTTGTTTGTCTTTCTCTCTGTGGCCTTGTGATGAACTGGAGATATGTCCAGGGTAATGTACCCCGCCTCTGACTGCTGGACATGGACTGAACTTTTATCTAAATTATTTTGAAGATAAGGTATGTGCATGGATGATGATATTTATAATTTGATGCTATATTTTCCCCCTTATGCATGTTAGAACATTTATCCTCAATCAGAACACTACTTAAGACATAGTTTTTCCATCTACACTAACAAGTCATCGTTCATCCTCTTTAATGTCGCTGCTACTTAGGTGAGTTTTTTTTTTGTCTTCAGAAAAGTAGCCAGGGATAATTTTAGACATTCTGTTTAAACTGCATCTCATCCCAGTGAAGATAACTGCCTGCACAGCCATATGAGTGTGAGCGCTCACTTTGTCTCCTTTGTTTTCTTAGATGCTTTTTTTAAATTGAAAATGCAACTGAAATTAAACAGATTGTTGCCTTTTTATAATTAACTAGACTGATGTATGTTGTGAAATTGATTGTTAATAATGTATTTATTTTAGTTTATTTTAAATGCATTTTTTCAGACTTTTTGTAGTGTGATAACAGAAAAAAGCAACTTTGAAATAAAAATAGGAATTGAAATGCATGATTTAGGAGCAGAAATGTTATAAAGAATTTTCAAAGGCTGCTTGAATACAATTGATAAGTAGTATGGTTATCAGTATTATTACTAGAGAATTTTAATTGAAAATGCCACTATGTTCCTTGTACTGCCTTCTATCTGGAAACAAAAAAAAGCATTCTTGATTTGAAATAATATAGCTTTAAATGTTTACCAAAGAGTGATTAAAGTGATCTGTTCATGCTTAATCTCACCACTTCTGCAAAACCTCACATTGTAGGTTTCTGTGGGGTTGAAATATTAGAGATTATTTTTGGAGTTAGTGACTACACTTCCTCTTCTAAGGTGAAAAGAAGTGTGGTTTCAGTTGTGAGATTTTCAGTTTATTAGAGTTGGGGGGTTTCTTTCAGTTGGTTTGTCAGACAGAAAATGGGGATGTGAGTACTTGTGAAACCTCAACAATCACCTTAGAATGTATCTTATGCATGCCTTAAAAAAAAAAAGGTGTTCATGTCTTTTAAGAAATGCACCTCAATTTTCATCATGGAGTAAGTATGTGGGAACACTTGACATTCATACATTTTATCTCAGTATTCAGCTGTAGCAGTTTTGTTGCCCAGTAAAGCTAATTTAACTATTATATTATTATTTTATTATGAATAATAATTATTAAAATGTTTAGTCAAGCTGAATACTTTCTAATCTGTGTTTTTTATTTATTTATTTTTTATTCAGGAAATGAAAACTGTAGATAAATGAGCAAAACTGCTGAAGTCCTACAAATTCTTTCACATCACCAAATGTTCAAACATCGAATCAGAGTTATTGACAACTGGTCTGACTTTTTTTAATTAAACTATGATTGTTAATTGAAAAATCTGTTGCATGCATTTTCAAGCTAGTTTCAACACCATGCCATTTGTCAAATAGTTTTTGATTGCATAGCTGTGTGTTGAAAGTATTTTAGCATTTTTTCAAAATATGGTTTAGTATATTTTGGTACTCTATAGTTATACGTAGTAAAAAAAAAAAAAAAAAAAAACTTGGGTAAATCCGTTTTCTTAATTTCCATGCACATTGACAAAGTTACATTGACATATTGGCTTAACCCAACATGAGCATGTGCACTGTACTATTTTAGTTAACAATTTTAAAAAAAGCCTCTTTGTTTAAGTACAGTCTCCTTCTTGTTTGAAATGTGTGTAGGGCGCCTGTGTTGTGCACTACAGTGGTGAGGGTTTCTGGGGAAAATATTTGCTTTCTTGCCCATATCCTATCAGTGATCTACTATATGCTGATTTGTGCAAAGCTTACATTTTTGTGGCATCAGGATGGAGTGTAGAAAACCCACTGCTCTCAAGATGCTTATGCACACGTCCCACCATGTGACTCTTTGACGTCTGTACCAAGTACAGTAGTCCCAGTCTAGTCCTATTGTAAGAGTATGCGTAGGCTGGTAACTTGTTTTGGTATTTATTTTTTCAAAAAGGCTGTAGCTAAAATCCATCACCTTGCTTATAAATTTGATGTGCACCATATTTGTCTCACACTAATTCCTAAATACTACTACAGTATTAGGTGAAAGTAAAGCAAACCACAAATGGCTTTAAGGTATTGATATTGGGGATACTTCTGTAAACTTGGCTTAACAGTTTTGAAATGTCCTGGGGCTTTCAGAGTTTGTTAGGAAAGCTAAAGGTTTAGTTTTTTTTTTTTTTTTTTTTTTTTTTTTTTTTTTTTTTTTTTTTTTTTTCTTATTCCAGAATATTTTGGATTTTGCCATCATTGGTTGTTCTGGCCAGACCACCCAAGGTTAGATCTGGCAACCTCTAAGTAGATAAAATGTGTGGGCTGATGATCTAGGTGGGGTTCAAAGGAATAAGTCATGTCTTTCATAGTTATTACGCACAAGTAGATATTTGCTTTCAGATAGACAAATGGCATGTTTCAGCAGGAGCAGCTCTTGGTAAGACTACTTGCATCTTATGTTGCTGTAAGTAAGGAGCCATGATTAATTCATTTTAAATTTAAAGGACTTGCAATATCCATGTACATATACATATGGACAGTGAAACAGTTAGCTGCTACATTTTTCTAAAGTTTGTGACAAAAGTGAAACTTTCTACATTTCAGTACTAATCTTTAGAAAAGTATGTTCTAACATGGTTTAATGTTATATTCATGCCATTTTGAATTGTGGTTATATGAAGCTTTAATATCAGCTCTAGATGGCTCTTTGAAGGCTTTCATTTAGGATAGATAAAAGTTTACGTCTGGCAGGATTAGCATGCTAATTGTTAGTCCTTTTGCATTAAAGCGTCCATCCACCCATCTGTCTATCTGTCCATCCATTTATTTTTATTCACTTCTTGTTCGGGAGTTGTCGTGGGGGCAGCAGCTTGAGCAGAGGCCCAGACATCTCTCCAAAGCCTCTCCCAGTGCATTCCCAGACCAACAGAGAGACATCTCCAGTATAGCCTAGATCAGGGCTCAACTGGCGCCCATTTATGGCTCATGGGTGACTTCAGTCCGGCCTGCTTCATTAAAAAAAAAAAAAAATCAAATAAATTAAAAAATGGGAGGTTCTGGGTTTGAGTTTTGAGTTCTGTTTATTGCATTTATGATTCAGTGCAATAAAATAAACAATTTTAAAAGGCAACAGATCATTGTAAAACTTGGTTTATTTACATAATGACATTAATCGCTAGATGACCAGCCCCTGAGCTGCTGGCTTTCAGAAACTGTGACCCCCTGAGGAGCGGCTTCGGATGTTATCAGTCCATTAAATGGCCGTTATTAGTTGTTATCAT
>JAVCKU010000031.1:1840161-1852630 GCA_032273985.1 Hypsolebias coamazonicus
TAGCCAGGTCTCTCTTGTAAATGAGTCCTCGAGGCTCAATGAGATTAACCTGCCTAAATAAAGGTTGAATGAACAATATGTTGTTCCGGCGCTGGTTTTGTATACAACCCAGTGACAAGAATTCCTGCAGCGCCAGCACAACGTTATGTCACACGCGCTGTTGAGTTTAGATTTGTGATAATGTACAAATTTGTACAATCGAGTGTTGTAATTGTGTTAGAGAGTAAATGTGAGACTAAAATATAATCATAATGCAAGTCATAATCCATAAACATAATCCAAGTTGAAGTGTTACATCATTTTCATCCCCCTTTTTGCCATCTGCATTTAGTAGCAGCCAAAATGACAAAGACCATGCAGAATAATGTGGCATTTTAATTCCACAGCAGCGAAAGCTATGTAGTCTCTGTAAGGAGGTCTAGGGAAAAATAATGGTATTGGTATCAGTTATCAGCTAAATCAATTTTAACATAACGGCATATCGGATACTGGCCAAAAATCCAATATCGTGCATCCCTATTCACAATTGTGCTTTTATCTCTTGAACTATTTAGACCAGGGGCCTGTAACCTTTTTGATCGAAGAGTCATTTCACCCCTTGAATCAATCAATAGAAAAAAAAAAGCCACAAAACCTGCTACAACTGTGATGATGAACCGGTGGCTCATGGGCGACCTTGAGGTAGTTGGAGGGGGCTTTTCTGAACAATTGGGGTGACATTTTAAGACTAGTAATCAATTTTAACATTTACTGATATTTTTTAGATTTTGGGACAAAACTTAACTATGATGTAAGGAAGTAAAAACTTCTAGTTTCTAAATTTAGATGAAAATGAAAACACTGAACTCTGCAGGTCTACCTGGCCTATGTGAGGAGAAATGATCCCACTTTGACGTAATAAAGCAAAAAAAAAAAATAGTAGTGTCACTCAAACAGTTGCAGAAAATTTACAAATAGCCAAAACTAGCCTTTTTTATTGTAGGTATAAAAACCAGAACAATTAAATTTCCTGTATGTTTTGGTCGAGGCTTCATAACGTCGCAGAGGAACTAAAGAGCCGTATGCGGCCCCTGAGCCGCAGGTTGCAGACCCCTGATTTAGACCATCAGCAGGGTACTTGATGCAACAACAATACAAATAGGCTTTCAGATTAGCTCTTATTTTTAACAAACAAGAACACTTTTATACAGCTACGCACAGAAGACAGCTTAAAGATAATATCAACTGACATGCAGTCTATTGTGATCATTATGCACACCGTGCGAGACACGACTATATTACAGAGGAGGTATTGCATATCTTGTGGTCGTGATTGAAGAGAAAATGCCAGCACAGATAATGGAACAAGTCATTTATTGGGTGGAGGTGAACGGAGGAGGGTAAATTTGCCCTCGGCTCTTTCTGAAGCGAAAGCTGATATTTTCTCTTTATTGTCTTTTCATTCTTCTGCTCCTTCTCACCTAGAAAACCTCTAATTCACCTCTAATGTTCTTCTCGCTTCCTATACCTGCCAGATTGTTCTTTTTTCATTCCACTTGGGGTATGCCTTGTTCCTCAGAGATGATGAATGAGTAACACGTGAGGGACCGACAGGTAATCAACCACACAGAGTTACTTTGCTGCTGAAGGCAACTGTTTCTTACAGCACAGGGCTGTTCAGCTGCACTGCTCAGGGGGCCACAGTTACTGAAAGCCAGCAGCTCAGGGGCTGGACATCCTGCAGTTAAAGTCATTATGTAAATAAACCAAGTATTACAATGATCTGTTACCTTTTCAATTTGTTTTGTCGCATCGAATCACAAATTTAAAAAGAACCCAAAAGTGTAATTCAAAGAAATTACATTTCAAGATTTCCTTGCAATAAAAATGAAATGATAAAAATGATAATATTGTACTGTGAAACAAAATTAAAAACAAAAATGGCGCACTATTTAACACCAATATTATTCTGCCATCTCTGGCTTGCCAAATATGTATGCTTTTCAAAATAAAATAAAAAAGATGGACTGTTTTTGACGTTCCCTGAATGACCGACACGTCGCTGTTCCAGGTGGGTCCATTAAGAACTACGGTAGTTCTCTGGCGAAGCGTCCACGTCCTGCACAGATGTGAGCTTTTGAGCGGAACCAAGAGGCGGAGCAGAACTCAGCTGGGTTGAACGAGAGTGTGATACGTGTGCAACGTCTCCCTCATGTCATTTACCAAAGAATTAATTCACTTAATCCATCTTGTTTGTGGTTAACTATACTTTAAAACTAAATATAAAGCTGCTGTGCGTCCTCATCAATATTCCCCCGGTAATAAATCTGTTGTTTAATTCAGCTCGCGGGCGATCACACACTGATATCATCCGTTTAATTGTTATAAATAAACATTATTAACACCTAAACGCAGATATTTGTAGGCCCCAGATAAAAGCAAAGATGTGGTAAAAGATCATTGCACTACTTGATTTATTTACATAATGACTTTAATTGCTGTTTAATGCTTTTTATTCTTCCCCAAACTTACAAAGTATCTCTCTGCGAGGGTCCCTGAGCTGCAAAGCATGCTGGGTAGCCTTGTGGAAACTATATGCGCAATCTAAAAGAGTTATGTTGGTTTCTACTTGGATTATTGAGCATGCATCAGGATGTGTGTGCAATGGTTCTGACTTTATGATGTTTCTGAGGGTGGACATGGGTTAATGTTCGGTTCAGTTTTGGTTTGACGTTTATGTTGAAGTCGCCGTGATTGGCAGTAAACTGACACGACGAGACACAGGTTGTTCCCAGTACATATAAGAAGGAAACACCGAGTGGTTATGAGGTGGTAGTAGTGGTTTCTGTGAGGATTGTTGTCACTGGAGAAAAGACGTCACAGTGTGACGCCCGGACTCGTGTTGTGCATTGATGCTTACAGTGGTGAGGTGGCTCAGCTTAAGTGTTCTTCGGTATTAAATATTTACATGGACACATAAGGAGGCCTGTCTGACTGAAATATTTGCCATTTCAAATTTTTGAAGGTCTCACTCACAGATTTTTTTTCTGTTTGTATTTTTATTTATTTGTATTATATTTCATTAATTAACTCACCCGTGCAGGAGGTGGCCCGCGGGCCGCCCACCTGATTAACCCTGGCATAGAGTCTTTGGATATCTTAATAAATATGCGGCTAGTTTGAACTTTATCATATAAAATATTAAGAATCAAGCAGCTTTCGCGCTCTTTTTTGACCGACTGTTGTTGGCTTTTATTTCTTTTTTTTTTCCTTTCAGCCATCTTAAGCACTTTCTCTCCCTCCTTTTTCCACTATTAAACCACTTTAGGCTCTTTATTTTTCTTCCCCATCTCACCCTCATTCAGCCAAGTCGTTTTGACTTCAGAGAGGAGCCAAGAGCTTCTCTTTGACATTCAACATGAATCCACAGAGACGTACTGGAGCAGGAGAGCTGCCCATCAATCGACCTGACACAGACAGCAAGGAGGCACCAAGACGCTCGTGACACATACTTCCTATTCATAAATATATATATAAATGTTTATATTTGTGTGTATGTGCTATAGATGTGTGTGTTTCCATGCTCCCGAGCTTAGAGGCGAGCAATTCATTGCCATTTATCGCCCTGTCGCTTCTAATGCTGCTGTGTGGAAGCAAACAGGCAGGACAGAGCTCTAGTTTCTCAGGCATGTAACTTAATTAATTAGCTGTGTAGCAGCTCTGGTGATTGACGGGCTTTCACTGCAGTGGCTCGGCTCATACTTACTGCGTGTGTGTGAATTAGCTTAGAATAAACTAGAGATGGGGAGTGTGCATGCATTTGTGAACCAAATCTTTTTCTTTGCTCTTTTAAACTCTAAAGTTTTGCTTTTGTTGTTGATTAGACACAAGTTGAAATCAACAAATCTTTATAAAACACACAAAAATGCATAAAAGTAACAAGGCTTAGTCTTTGATTTGCATAATAATAAGATATGTTTTCATTGTAATTATGTTAATAGTATAATTATGATTCAGCAGGACAGATAATAGATTTTTTTTTATCAGATTGAATAAACATTAATTTAAAATCAACACAGATGTGTTAATGAAGAAGATAAACGGCACACTTTGCATATAATAATTACTCTGTTGATAAATCTGAGGTGGAACTGAAGCAAAAGTGAATCTGAAATGTTTCTCTAATGACTGTAGGATTTGTATTTATTTTCCTGTTTTGTGTTTCTCTGTGGGGGGCAGCAGGTACACACTTCAGTTTTGCAGATTGGGAGTCCATTCATACCTCTTGTTTGTTGTGCAGTAAGACTGTGCCGGCTTGTTCCACAACCTCAAACATCATGACGCTGCACAGGTCTCTCCGCACCGACATGGTCATGTTGGCGAAAGCGGGCAGCTGGTGCATGAACTCCAGCAGTTGTTCTGGTCGGTAAAGAAACCAAGAAACAGAAGCAGAAAATAAAAGCAGAGTGTTTATTTGCAAAGGATATGTATCCAATATATATTGTGTGTGGTATAACACCCATAAAAATCAGCATTTTAAGAAACTTAATCCCTTGCTTTTATCCTGATGTTCCTTAAAATCTTCTATAAAAAGATACATCTTATTTAATACATTACTGCTAAGGAACTTCCTCTTCCCTACTGATGTGCTCCGTCTCCTCAGCTCTGTGGCTGAGAACAGAGTGACCTTGATCTAATCTGCTCACTATCCTGTTAGGCTCAGTTTTTTCCTCTTATTCTCACCGCTGTTATCAGCTCCTTCTCTTCCTCTCTTTATATCTAAAATACAGCGGAGCTGGGTCTTGTGAACAGTTTCAAATGACCCCTTTATGTCCCAGGCTTAGAACTATAGAAGGTGTCTTTAATAAAATCAACACTTGTGCAAAATAGGTAGAATAAAGAGAAATTCAGCAGAGGTTATCGGTGCAAAAATAACATCTTAACAAGAGAAAAATATGACCCAGGTACTATTTATCATGCTTAAATAAGGTTGCAGTAAGAAATATATTACATGAACATGCTAAACTCATGAGTTGTGTTAGAAAGTTGACGATTGAATCCCCAAATTGACCAACTTTTTCATCTGATATGCTCCGAACATGTAAACCATTAAAAAAGCTTCTGCAAAATAAAAACAATTTACCATAGTCAAACTTGTTTTCATTCACGTGCCTCTCAAGGAAAAAAAAATACTTTTATAAAAAGTTTTTTTTTAATTGTTAATTTATTCATTTTACATTTTTTAAATACTGTATTTTTATTTTCTTTACATATGTTCATAAAGAAAGGAGAAAAAGAAAGAAAAAAAAACATAAAATGAAAGGACAGGAAGAAGAAAAAAAAATCTCATTTTACCTGCCCTTTTTTAAAAAACAGCAAACAAAATCAATACAACAACTCTACCAAAAAATACTATTAAATAGGCAAATTACCAATATAGTAACACAAGTCAATATTTGTCTACATGAACAATTTAATATCAAATTTGCATCTTAGCTTTAATCTTTTTTTTTTTAAAAACAAACACTGATTTAACTGTTTTCATTTCATTTACTAAACCAATAAAAAAATTTAATAAAAAGTTTGAGTGTTATAAACAGAATTTTCCAGATAAAAAGCATAGAGAAGATGTGCTCGTGTCAAATATTGTCTAACTTGTGTGGGATATAGTCCCTCTTCAGCTATCTGACACCAGGAAGGCAGTGAAAAGGCCAGACCCCCCACCCCCAGTGGGCACAGCAGGCCAGGCCTCTCTGAGCTCTCTGATGCGGTCACCTTCTTCCCCAGGACCCCACTCGTTCTCGCTAATGAGATGGTTTCTTTCATTGCCTGCTCAAAATTACACATTAGAAGGGCACTGCTGTTTACATATCAGTACAGGTGGTCTTTAAAGGAGGGAGCAGGTATAATGATTTGGATGATTGGTACTTTAAAACTGATAACACAGAAACATAAAAATGTGAGCCCAATGAATCAAATGTAACTAGAGAAATTGCATTTCCTGCAAAAATGCAGTGTGAATGTTTACTGCTGAAAACAGCTGAAATTAGCTATGCTGAAATGTAGCTGAAAATGAGCAAGCCTAAATTAGCTGAAGAGAGCAGAAAGAACACATATTTGCTGAATTAGGTTTAAATAGGCACAAATGAGCACAAAATTTAAGAATTTAGCTAAAACATGCTGAAATTGGCACATTAAAATAGCTAAAAGTAGCTGAAAATGCCGAAAGAAGCTTAAACTACCAGAAGAAAGTGGAAGGAGCTGAAATGAGCAAAAAATGTGGAATTAGATGAAAAAACTAAATTTAGAACAAAACAACTAAATAAGTGGCTGAAATAGCAGAAAAAGCTGAAACTAGCAGAAAAAAAGCTGAAAGGAGCATAACAAGCTGTAATTAGCAGAAATATGTTAATTAGGTTGAAAGTAGCAGAAAGTACCATGAACAACTCGAATTTATCTGAAAACAGCTGAAGTTAGCTAATAAATACTAACAAAAATAGCTGAAAAGTTAGAACACACTGAAATTAGCAGGAGAAAGCAGAAAGAACACGCTTGCTGAAAGAAGAAGAAATTACGACAAAATAGTGGAAATTATATATAAGACAGCTGAAAAAAATACAGTAATTAAAAAAAAATAAATAAAAAAAAAAAAAACAGCTGAAAAGTAACTAAAAGGCAAAAAGATGCTTAAATCACCAGAAATAAGTGGAGGGAGCATGTTTTTGATGAATTACGCTGAAAAAAGTTGAAATGTGTGCCAAAAATGTGGAATTAGCTGAAAAGGCTAAAATTAACTTAAAACAGATAAATAGTAGCTGAAATAGCAGAAAACGCGTAAACTTGCATAAATAAGCTGAACGGAGCAGAACAAGCTGAAATTAGCAGAACGAAGCACAAAAGTGTTGTAGTTATCAGAAATAATCTAAAAGGATCACAAAACTGCTGAAATTAGCTGAAAGTAGCAGAAAAAATGTTAAATTTGACAAATGAAGCTGAAAGAAGCTGAAACAGAACAAACTGTGAAAGGAGCAGTAAAAGGTTGTAAACAGATCTAAAGATTTGAAGGATGTAAAATGAGCTTTATTCATGTCATATGAGGGGGAAAAAAATGACAGAAAAGACTTAAATATTTCAAAAAGCTAAAGATGCACCAACACCAAAAGTCATGGCAGGATTGTCCTGAAAGAGCTGAACGTATATGATTTGTTGAAATAGCACAAACATTGTGGAATGAGAAAGAAGCTGAAAAAACGTACGGAAGAAAAATGGATCACAACAGTGTGAATGCTTCAGAAACATTCACTCTATTGATAGTGTCCAGATAACAGATGTAAAGTGTGTTAACCTTTTAGTAAAAGTCTGAGCTTTTAATTTGAAAAAGGAAAACAAGTTATGACAGGGAGTTAAACTGACCAATGTCATCGTCGTTGCGGTCCGCTGGATCTTTTTCCAGACACTCTCGGACAAGGTCTCGACCCAGAAGTGTGTCTGAAGCTCTCTCCAGGTCCTCATCTTCCTCCTCGTCTTCCTCGCTGTCAACTGCTGTCTCTGGAAGTCCAGAAAGGTCCACATCACCCAACTCACTCTCTGTGGCCTGCAGAAAAAAAAAGGACAAATTAACTCAACTGGCTTTGAACAAACTCAAACGGCATGATATTTCGTTGTTTTTTTTTTTTCTGTACTGAATCGAAAATGTATGTTTTTGCAAAAATATTTTTAATTGATTTGAAATAAATGAAATGAAAGCAAACAGACTCAAGCTCTAATTTCATCTATAAACACCTCAGACTTTGACATTAATATCAATGTTTATCATAAAAATGCTGATCTCAAGGCCAGCAGGATAGAAAATAAAATGAAGCACATCAGAGGAGACATTTTAAAATTCCATAAAAATCAACTAGTAGATTAGTTTAGTGCAAATACAGAACATGCAGACATACAAAAAAAGTTATTGTATGTAACAGAAACATACACTTTGTCTTTTGAATCAAACATTATGCAATAATCTGTTTACAGCTGCAACAGCTGATGAACAGTACAAAGCAGAGTTTTATTGTACACGTTGTGCGATTAAAGCTTTATTTAATGTGTCCATTTATTCTTCTTCTTTACATGCATGCTCCACAATCATTATAAAAAAGTCTCCAAACGAGCAGTTGCATTTGGACCAGGAACTAAACACGCTAAACCAAGTTTCTGCCTCCAAAACAGAAGCAAGCAGCTAAATATTCAAATCCAGCAGTGACAATTCGTTTCCCACCATATTGCTCCCTGTGGGGGGAGACAGACTGGCTGAGTTGGCTCTAAAAAGGCATGATGGATTTCAGCAGGCCAGGTGGGAATTGAACCATCAACCTGGAGGTGAAAGGACAAGCTCTCTTGTGGCGTTGCCAGGACTGCAGGCCATCTGCTGCCTTTTTGTCTTCAGAAGGAAAAAAAATATATAAAACTTGCAAAGTGTGCATGATTTTACAGTCATCTCCTTCTGCTCCAGTAATAATTTGAAATTTTTTTTTTTATTACTTCTTTAGGATTTTCCGTTTTTCTAGAACAGTAGGAAGAAACACTGCACTGCATTCAGGGTTCAATAACTAAGAGACAAGGAAGCCACAGAGAACATACTGATACAGTATAAGCGTTCATATTTTGCTGTGATAGTTATCAAGCAGAAAAATAAA
The DNA here is from genome assembly GCA_032273985.1 of Hypsolebias coamazonicus. NCBI lineage: Eukaryota > Metazoa > Chordata > Actinopteri > Cyprinodontiformes > Rivulidae > Hypsolebias > Hypsolebias coamazonicus. The sequence goes on from JAVCKU010000031.1 coordinate 1,848,822, forward strand.
GATAAATAAATTTGTCAATATAAAAAAGATGACAAGTTTGATTTTAAAATCTTTTTTTTTTTGAGTTTGAAAAAAAAAAACTGAATACAACCAGTGTTCCCCGAGGGAGGGAAATGAGGTACAACACATGAGTACGGTAGATTGCAACCTAAATTGGTCTTGCTAGGGCGCAGTACTGAGTACGGTATACTGAATGAATTGGAAAACTCACAAAGTAGAGACGTTATGTTTTAATACACACATCTATCTATCTATCGAACCGTGAAGTATCTAGGGACTAATGTACCATGTAAAAGTTTTTAACCACGCTTATTTTTTAAAATACGTTGCTTTCAGTGAGTCATAGTTTTTTTTTGTAATCTGTAAAACTGTGTCAGTAGTTTTTCAGGAGTTCAGTCTTTAAAAGCTTTTTTTAGGGACTTTAACTGTCTATACATATACCCGAAAAAATATTCCTCAAAACCACCTTATGAGTCAGTCTGGCCCTTACGATGCAAAACACAAAGTGATGTTCATTATACCCCTGGTAAGGAGACTGAGATCACTGAGGTCTCTAACATAGACTAGCAGGGTAACATCTTGTACATTGTGCAGTGGTTCCCAACCCTGGTCCTTGAGGAACACCATCCTGCATGTTTTAATTGTTTCCCTGAACCAACATAGCTGATTCAGTGATCTAATTACTTCCTCAAGTTCTGCAGAAGCCTGTTAATCACCCATCCATTCAAATCATGTGTGTCATAGCAAGGAAGCAACTCAAACATGCAGGATTATGCTCCTTGAGGACCAGGGTTGGGAACCGTAAGCAAACCGAAAGGTGCAGAACAAGGATGAAGTACCGTAAGACACCTTAAAATCTTGGTGCTAATCATAATAATTATAGTTTCTGAACTATAATTTTGCAATATAGTTCAGAAACGTTAGGGTATGTAATATTCTAATCGGTCTTCGCTTTGAGAGAGAGGTTATTTTGCATGTACATTTTGTTTTCATGCTTACTTTTGTTTAACTTCCCTCATCATATATGGTGGAACATGCAATATGAAAGGGTGAATCAGGAAAGATTCTGATGATGAAAGGGATTTTCTTGAATTTCTTGGTGGAAACACTACAAGATGAGCTCTCTAACGCGATACACTTCTCGAGTTATTAATTGGAAAATGGCTGAACAATTTTATAAAGATCATCAAAAGCAAGGTGATAGAGCTCTCGGTCCAGTCTAGTTTTCAGGCAGAGGCTCGTGCTAATAAATTAGGCTGGACAAGCTATTTAGACAAATTCTAAAATAAAACGGCTGCTCAGTCTTTCCTGTTTCCAAGCACTGAATGTAATTAATTTGAAATAATAGATTTTAAAAGGCAAGCCTGAAGAAAAAAAAAAAGTCAAAAATAAAATATAAACCATCGTTACACCCATGATAAATGACCAACATAACGAAAGAAAGAAAGATGTGTAATGATTTATTGAATTTGTTGTTTGTTTTTTGCAGCATCCCTTCAGCTTTAAACTGTAGTGATAGATGCTGTTTGTACTATCACCACACAGAATAATCTGCAACATGCAAACAAAACAATAGTAATTACTGTATGTGTTCATAATTTAACAATTTATACAAAATATTTGCATTTCATGAACTTCAGAGATTTACCAGTTCTTGGAGATGTTTTGTCATAAGTGAGAAGAAATGCTAAAAAGCCATTACAAGATATAAACATGATACTGACAGTTAAAAGTCCTGCAGGAAATGAGATCTTGACTTTGAGTTTTATAAGGCAGAAAAAAGGATTAACATTTTGAGATTACAGCACTTGTAAAACTGAAGCAATCTGCTATATTGTCAGTCTCTTTTCCCTTTCTCTGTGCCATTGACAAACTTTCTGCTGCTACAGAGTTTAGTTCATTTAGCAAGCAGGACGTGCCATTTCAGTCTAATACCACAGGTAGCACAGGGAGTTTTAACCAAATGTACATGTTTAGGAGATAAAGGACCTCAGATCTCCAAGACCCACTGTGCTTTAGGGCAGGTGAAGGAGAACAGAGAAGCGACAAGTGTTACAGGATCGTGGAAAAGGTTCAGAATGCAAAGTAGTCAAGAGATAAAAGGCCAAAGCAGAGGATTAATAGGAGGATGAGAAAGACTTGAGAAGCTTTGAAGCTAGAGGAAAACAAACCGCGGAGTGATCGGGTAGAAGAGTGGGCGATAACAAAAATATGAATGCACGGGATAAACTCTTAACAAAAACAGTCTGTTGCATTGACAGCTGAGGCCTGCAGCTGACTGGAAGGTTAGCTCCTTAAGACGGCTGTAAACAAACACGGGGCCGGGTCATGACAAGCTGATGGGATCAAATCCGTGTGATAAATACCTAAACTGAGGATAAAACGATCTGCTCCGTGTGTTAAACGTCTGACCCGGGTTAACCCGACTTACGTCAAACGCTCACAGACAAACCAAATAAGGAAGACTGTGTCATGTTTTTCTAACTTTTTTTTTTTGTGTTTGTTTCTTGTTAAGAATTTAGTTTCAAAATTGTTAAAACATTCAAAACAAATCAGTGCAGTAACATCTATATAAAAATAAAGCATTGACGAGTGCATTATCTGTCAAGGCTTATGATACACTCCAAAATCACTTTTTTTTAATTCTATCCATCTCTGCCTTATTTTATATTTGTTGGGGCGATTCTTAAGTAAGGAAACTAAATAATGGAAAATAAACACTTTTGTTTGGCTTCTACCTTGATGGAAGAGGAAAGTCTATGTAAATGGTTGAGTTTTGTTGTCAACTGTGCCCAAAGGTGATGCGGTTTTAAACTATAAGTAAACTAAATTTATTGCTTTCCATAATGAAATCCAGCACAAATAATAATAATCATGTGTACAAAAGAAGCTCTAAATCTATCTCTGACTATCTGAAACATCTTAGAAACATCTTCAGAATACTGCAATAAGCGCAACAACCAAAAACTTGTGTTAGGGCTTGTTAAGGTTGAAAGATGACGACTATTACAACGTTGGCTGCTAAGAAAGAAAATTAAAAGATCTGAGGGATTAAAATATTTAAAGACATGATCCTCGTGTACACTTTCTTGTACTATTGATTTGCAGACATCTAGACGCCCTACACTTAAGAGATTTCATTTCATAGCACATTAACTGAGGGAAAGCTGAAAAAAAGGTCACAGAAATCATAGCATGCACAAGTGGACCTCTTAATCTGGCAATAAATTAAACTGAAAGATTAGAAATTAAAAGAACATAAGATACTGGATAAGAAAACTGCTATTTTAAAAATAATGTTTTACTAGAATGTTATAGTTTGAAGATCTTCCAGGCTTCAGTAGAATTATTAAAGTTAATTTATTACCACATCATGTTATCAACTTTAATCTCTAATTCTACACACCAGTTTCAACACGTGAGGCATAATCTCCACTGTTTCCCTCAGCTACAGCAGCTGGGGAGTTAAGTGAACAAAAGGTTCCTGAATCCACAAAGCTCAGCAAATATAAGAACAAAAAAAAAAGTATAGTAGTGCAGGAGGGTGGACAGCTTTGGTTTCTGAAGAGCATTTCTGTCTATCATGGTGTGCTAAGATTCATAACTGGCTGTAATTTCCATATCCACCACTGCACCCTGTACTCACTGGTTACCTTCACGCAGACCCTCTCACTGATACATTTCCATCTTTAAATGACTTCTTCATAGATCTCCTCCTACATGTCGCTGCGCGAGTGCAGCTACAGCGTGCACTCTCAGGACATTATTACCTGCAGTGTCCCCTCAGTGAGGACTGAACTAGGCAAAAG
>JAVCKU010000031.1:1852730-1864738 GCA_032273985.1 Hypsolebias coamazonicus
GTACAAAGAAATAGGATCCATTTAGATGAGACGTCTGTTTGTGATATTTATATTGGGCTAAAAATGGAAGAACCAGGGACAGACAAGCAATTAGTCTGAGAACAACAAAGTCATTTCTGGACTTGGACCTTCACTTCTGCTTAGACTTTTATTTGTTTATTTACTTTGTATTTATTTAGAAGCAATCTGTGTAAATATATTGGCAAACCGTTCATGCCACTTCAACCCTTGCAGGAGGGAACAGACAAAAAAAGAGCAACAACAACCGCCTGTTTACTGAACACTCCTGCAGATTCCAGTTAGTTTGGTCATGAGCTTTAAATAAATAAATAATTTAAAATAAAATTAAATTAAACTGTATGATTCTTTTTTTCTGTTTCAGATGTGAACTATTTCTCACAATTTATTTTAAAATGCGCATTACATGATAAATCATCATCATCATCACTGATTTGCAGTCGTTTGTTTTGGACACTCAGGTGAAGAGAGGAGCTGAGCCGTCAACTGATCACCACCTGTCAGTGAGTTGGATCAGATGGCCGGACAGACCCGGTAGACCCAAACATGCAGTGAAGGTTTGCTGGGATCACCTGGCAGAAGAACCCATCAGAAAGATCTTCAACTCCCACTTACGGGAGAGCTTTAACCGCATCCCAGCTGAGGCGGGGAACGTTGAGTCAGAGCGGGCCATGTTCCATGACTCAATTGTTGAAGTGGCTGTTTTGAGCTGTGGCCACAAGGTTGTCGGTGCTTCTCACAATGGCCATCCTCAAACTCAGTGGTGGACACAGTGAGTTAAGGAGGCTGTCAAGCTGAAGAAGGAGTAATATCGGTCCTTGTTGGCTGGTGGGACTCTGGAGGCAGCTGGAGGGCCAAGTGGTCTGCAGCCTTAGGTGTTACTGAGGCAAAAGCTTGGACCATGGCCTCCCTGGTAAGGTCTGTTCAGGGGTACTGGATAAGCGAGTCCGATAGTTGGTCGAACCTTAGACCCAGGAGGAACAATTCAGGTTCCATCCTGGCCATGGAACACTGGACCAGCTCATTATCCTCACTAAAGTCCTCGAGGGGTCATGGGAGTTTGCCTATCCAGTCTACATGTGTTTTGTGGACTTGGAGAAGACATTCAACCATGTTCGAAGGTACACTGTGGGGGGTTCTCCGTTAGTGTGGGATTGGGGGGCTCATTGTTGTGGGCTGTTCGGTCTCTATACAAGCGGTGCGAGAGCTTGGTTTGCATTGTAAGTCAGGTCCTTTCAGGGCTGGAGTTAGACTCTATCAGTGCTGACTGTCACAATTTTGTTCTTAACTTTTATGGATAGAATTTCTTGGTGCAGCTGGAGGGATTCCAATTCTGTGGCCTCAGGATTCCATCCCTGGTCTTTGCAGATGATGTGGTCCTGTTGGCATCAGCATGCTATGAATTCCAGCTCTCACTGGAGCGGTTCACAGCCAAGTGTGAAGCGGCTGGGATAAGAATCAGCAGCTCCAAATCTGAGGCCATGGTCCTCAACCGGAAAAGGGTGGATTGCTCTCTTCAGGTCGAGGGTGAGATTCTGCCTCAAGTGAAGGAGTTCAAGTATCTCAGAGTTTTGTTCAGATGCATTGGTGCAGCTTCTGCAGTATAGTGGACTCTGTATCTGTCCGTTGTGGTGAAAAGGGAGTTGAGCTGTAAGGCAAAGCTCTCTGTTAACCAGTCGGTTCCTACCCTCACCTATGGTCACAGACACTCTGTAGTTACTGAAAGAATGAGATCGTGGACACAGTTAGTTGAAATGAGTTTCCTCTGCAGGGTAGCTGTACTCTCCCTTAGAGATAGGGTTAGAAATTCAATTATCAAGAGAAACTCGAAGTAGAACCACTGCTCCGCCAGTTGAAGTGGTTCAGGCATCTGGTAAGGAAGCTCCCATGGCGCCTCCCTAGGGGAGAGGGTCTGCCCTAGGGAGGTACTTCAGACATGTCCAACTGGGAGAAGACCCCGGGGAATACCCAGGGAACTCTGGAGAGACTGTGTCTCTTGGTTGGCCTGGGAACACCTTGGGGATCCTCCCAGAAGAGCTGGAATAGCTGGCTGTGGAAAGAGATGTCTGGACCTCCCTGATCAATTTGCTGCCCCCACAACCCGACTTCATAACAAGAGGAACATAATGGATGGATGGATGGATGGATGGATGATAAATCCTTACCATCTGTTTTAATGCATTCATTCATTCATGTTTATTTACATGCTTTTAATGCTTTATAATTCCATATACATGTACAGTACTTATCTATTAAACATGTATTTTTTTATAATATTAAATATACCAAAGTTAACTTTAAATACAAAGTACATTTATGGTAATAAATGTAAATGCTGACGTACTAAAGTTAATGCAACCATGTCAAAGGCAAAGGTTTTAAACAAACGTGATTCATGATGACTAATATGACACTCCAATGGGATTATTCTTTAGATTAAATAGAAACTACTAGCTAATAAATTTTCCACCAATAATCCAGTAAAACACCACTAAAGCATCATGACTCATGTTTATGTCTGTTCCAAACCGGACATACCCACAGTTTCTGTGAATGGACGGTGACGACAGACTTTTATGAATGAATGGGTCTTTTCGATGACACAATGAAACAACTTTATCAGGGAAATTATTTATCACTTCTCCAGGCGAGTGTGTAAGAAAGTGAAGATCGCTGTCAGCTGACCTCCAAAATCACAGGCGTGGAAGCAGAAATGAAAGTCAACTGGTTTCCATGGAAACGACAGTTTAACTCCATGTGAAATTGTTTCTGCAAAACTAACTCAAATTGCATTGAGGTCTAAATTAAACAGAAAAAAGAAACTATGAGTGCTGTAACAAACTTTGTATCTGTGAATATAGAATGAAATAAATTGTCATAAATGTAGTGTTTAAAAGCATGAGAATATAATGATTTAAATGTTGACAAATTTAAAATAGCCATGGCCACATTAAAATAACTACGCATTGTGTTGAGGAAGTGTTGATTAAATAGTTTTAATGACAATTTAACTTTTTTTAAATTTATTATAAACTCTAAACATATAATCAAACATTTGCTCTGATGTAATAAAAACAATTAGACTTTTAGGGCAACATGACTAAATTTCACACATTGTACCTTTAAATCTGTTAATCTTTATGTGGTATAATAAAATTTTAAATGTACACAAAAATTTAAATGGCTTTAACCACACTAAATTATAAATATAATAATGCAGACAAGTATTTTATTTTATTTTGAAATCCTAATTTTGCATAACTCTGCTGACCTGTGATATGAGTGACCTTGAATATGACTCATCATGTGGGGGTGTCAAACCCCCGCAGTTATATTTAAGTGGAGGGGAGTGGCAGCACTTCTCTGATGACTCCTGTGATGTCACGAGTTTCTCCATCCACAAAAGAGTTAAATAAAGCCACCTTGAATGAATCCTGGAGCGCTCAAGGAGACAGCACAGGGAAAAATCAAACCACTGTCACTTGTTTTCTTAACTAGCTCCAGTTTAGTTCTTGTTTTTATAAGTACTGTCACTATTCTTCTCCTGGCTTCTTATTATTTTTATTTAATTTTTAATAAATTGAGACATCGCTCCACTTTTTCTGTCTGATTGAACACCAGACCTCTGTTCCTGCAGACGTCATGCTCTGCTCGACACTGATGCTGGCTGCCATCGTCACTGCCGGTGCTCATGAAAGACTTCCTCCTCTACCTGTGAAAGGTGAGCCTCCTGGTCTACGTTTTCCAAGGTGTATTGTGGGGAGGAGCAACAAAATTATTAATGGATTAGGTTGAAATTAAAATACATTTGCTGAGCTCAGTGTATTGTAAAACAGCTAGAGGGGCCACTAAACGCTAAAGAACCTTCATTACCGTAATCTTTTCTGCTCCTTTTAGCTTCTTTCTACTAATTTAAACTTTTTATGCTCCTTTGAGAATCTTACTCTAAATTCAGCTTTTCAGCTATTATTTTACAAAATTTTCAGCTCATCTGAACATTTTTCGCCTGATTTTTGTTACTAATTATTGTCTTTTGTGCTTTTTTCCCCAATAATTTCAACTCTTTTCTCCTTTCAGCCTCTTTCCGCTATAAGTTCATAATTTTTCTGTTTTTCAGTTATTTTAGATATTTTCTTCTAATCTTAGTTTTTTGTTCAGCTTTTGTTTTTGCTAGTGTCCACCTTTTGTGCTTCTGTCTAATAATTTCAACTTGTCATGCTCCTTTCAGCCTCTTTCTGCTAATTTAAGTTCATTTTTTGTTTTATCAGCTACAGTTTGTTAATGGTAAGCCTTTTTCTGTTCTTTTCAATTTCATTTATGCTCATTTCAGATTTTTTTTGTATTCCTGATTTTCTATTTGTAATTTAGCTTATCCCTGCCTATTTAATTTTATCCTGCTCATTTCTGCTTTATTCAGCTTTTCTACACATTTCTGCTGTTTTCCTACAGCTCTCAGCTTTTATTTTGCATTTCAGCTGTTAGAAAATGTCAGCTGTTTAAATTCACAGTTCACAGACGAACCTTTTCAGCTGCTTTCAGCACAAATCATTAAGTGTTCACACTACAGAACATTTTCACAGGAAATTCAAATCTACTTTAATCTTTTAGATGGAGTGGTGGTGTAGAGGTTAGAAAAGGTGGACCTGTGTTCGGAGGGTTGCTGGTTCAACTCCTAGTACTGAAAACATCAAAATGTGGGTGGGATAGGTGAAGCACCCACACCTGCCCCCACCCTCATTTGCCCCACTCTGAGCCCTTGAGCAAGGCCCTTAACCCCCACCTTCTACACCCCCGGGTGTCCTAGACAGCAGCTTTCTGCTCCACAAAGAGGGCTGTGGTGGCTCAGTGGTCTGTTGTGGCAGGAAAAGCATCCAGCGTAAAAACAATTGGCAAGTCTTGGTGTACACTTCCCATCCATCCATCCATCCATCCATCCATCCATCCATCCATCAATCCATCCATTATTTTTTACTCTCTTCTTCCAATTTTGGGTCACGTGGGTCACTGGTGCCCATGTCCAGCAGTCACTGTGTGAGAGGCAGGGGACACCCTGGACAGGTCTCCAGTCCATCACAGGGACACAGAGACAAACGAGACAAACAACCATTCACTCTTTCGCTCACACTTAGGGACAATTTAGAGTCACCAATCAGCCGAACATGAATGTTTTTGGTCTGTGGAGGGGAAACCAGATTACCCAGAGACAACCCATGCATGCATGGAGAGAACAAGCAAACTCCACCCAGAACGGCCCCCCGGCCGGGATTTCATCTGGCAACCTTCTCGCTGAGAGGTGTCAGCTATATACCAACTGTGCCACCATGCCGCCTAGTTTAATAGGTACTCCATTTTTTTTTAAATTCTGGATCAGTCTTTGTTTCCGATGAGCCTCAGAGTGGAATAAAATCATCATTAACCGGTAAAAACATGTGGATTCAGAGAATGACGGTTTGAAGGAAGAAGCAGAGTGAAGGAGTAAAAGGAGGTCTTGCTGCACTTATTCACCCTACAGACTTAATCCTGCCCTAATCCGCCTCTTTTCCTCTCTCAGCGGGCCAAACCAGGGTGGTTGTGTGTGTGTGGGGGGTCTTCCATTCTTCTCATACATTAAGGATGAGAGTAGGGAGATTAAATATAAATGTGAAAGGTTCTTCAGTTGTACAAATGTATCATGCCAAAGCAGCTGGCATGATCATTTGGAGCATTGAGTGTTCGCTGTAGGAGAAGCCTGATCAGCAAATATATCATGTTATAACAAAGGTGTAACAAAAGTTTAGCCATGAGTAAAATCCAGCAGCTGAAGACAGTGAGAATTCATGAGGAATGAGCCAGGAGTGGCCAAATATCAAGTTCTCACCTTGTCGGGGTGTCTATAAATAAATTATAAGCTAAAGGAATACAGCTGGGTTGAACAATGTATTGTGACATGAGGCAAACAGATCATTTTGGAACACCGCTGATTTTTCCCACTGCTGCCATTTTAAATTACTGTATGTGTGCTAATGTTTTCATGTCGTTTGAGTCACCTGATGAGACTAAATGAAATCATTGTGGATTTAGTCAAACTCCAACTAAACAATAAATGGGTTAAAGCAGTTTACATACCAAATTAGGGCTTTCCTTATTTTAGGAATTTAAATGTATTTAAATAAATAAAAACCTTGCCAACATATATTAAAGTACAGTGAACCTGCACCTATTGCAGGTGTTAGGTTCTAGAGATTCCCACGATAGGTGAAAATCTGTGAAGTAGCAGTGTTAAATTTATTGTGTGTTTTATATAGGTTTATGGCTTTAGAAACCCTTCCCACTCTCTTTTAAACAATTCATATGCTCTTAAACACTTTGGCGATGGCAATGATGACGATGAGATGAATGTACAGTACTGTACACACAATATATAAAAAAAATCTGGTTTGAAAAACCCACAATACAGTGAAGTTGCAAGAAGTGAACCAAGATATAGCGAGGGTCAACTGTAATGTCTTTCTTGTAGTTCTCTTAAAAAAAAAAAAAAAAAAGCTCTTATTGCAGTTTAAGATATGGGGCTAAAAGCTCCGTTCTGTCTTTTACCTCCACAGTAAACTGGACCATAAAGCATAAACTGGTCATTTAGGTACAAGGGTCGTTGACTGATTTTCTTCAAATGCATTTTACAGCTGAGACAATGGATTAAGAGTCACTGGTCCTCGAGACTATAAAAGTATGTATTGGTAACACCTCGTCTCTCGAGCAATGAGGCAATGAAGTGGTTGATATGAAGAACCAAAAAGGGCAAATGAAGAATGGTGCAAAAAACACTAGATCTTGACGTTTAGATGCTTAGACGTTTTTCTTGCTTCATTTCTTGGATCTTATTACTGTTTTTCATTTACATTTTATTGTTGGATGTAACTGCGACCCTGTGTACATAATTCCGCCCCACCACATACACCCCATGTGGTACAAATGACAAATAAAGAACCTTGAATCTAAATATCATTTTGAAAATGTAACATTTGTATCAGATATTAACCTGATCAACAGTTTTAAGACTTGACAACGTGCTTTGCAAAAGACATAACGCAATTCAAAATCTGACTTCTAACCTACAAAGCCCCCAACAACCTAGCTCTATCTTGTATGTATTACATATCTTAATATGTGTATCTGTTCCTCTCAAACCCAGCCAGTTGTAGCAGATGATCATCCTGAGCCTGGTTCTGTTAAAGGTTTCTTCCTCATGAGGGAGTTTTTCCTTTCCACTGTCACCTTCATACTTGCGTAAGATGAGAGTTCTGTGATGAAGTTAAACTCAAAGCAGTCTGCTTCTCAGATAAATAATGTTATTAACCGACTTTTTATGTCCACGACTGTTTCTGTTCAGTGCCCTAAGATGACTTCTGTTGTGACATGGCACAATATAAATAAACTGAATTGAACTGAAATGAAATGAAAGACAACAAAATTTTAAAATTGCCAGAAACACCTGAGACCTAAATTGCAGATTAAAAAAAAAGAGAACATGTGGATACGAGTTACTTTTATATTCATATAGATATAGGTACTTTTTCACTTTTTGGTATTTCATTTTTGTACCCTTATTGCATGCTTTTAGCGAGTCAAATCAGTTCTTCTCATCCTAAGCATTTCATTGTACTGTTAACCCTCTGTTAACCTTGCATATGACAAATAAACACAACGTGAACTTGATTAGTGTGTGTGTGTGTGTGGGGGGGGGGGGTTGTAAAAACAGCAGAGCAAAGACACACACACACGCACAAAAAATGCACTAAGAAAAATAAACCAAAACTTGACAACAAAGAAAATAAGAATGACTAAGAACACATTTTGATGCATGAAAAGCAAAACAAAACATGGGGAAAGCAGAATGAATACTTAAAGACAAACAAGAGAAACAAAATGACAATAGAGAGCTTTTTTCTTTCTAGTAACTAGCACAAATAGTTTGTTAGCACAGAAAATGGTTTCAAAATTGACATTTTTAAGTATTAAATGGTAAATGGACTGTACTTATTTAGCACCTTTCTATCTTATCAAGATACTCAAAGTGCTTTACACTATAATCTGTGTCCACATTTACCCATTCATACAGCACTCTACTATTTCTATACAAATAATAATCAGTGCTTTATCACATTCATACACCAATGGAACACACATCGGAGGCAATGAGGGGTTCAGTGTCTTGCCCAGGGACACTTTGGCATGTGACTGTTGTTGGAATCAAACCCCCAAATCTTGCATTGGAGGACGATTGCTCTAACCACTAAGCCACAGCTGTCCCGAAGTATTATCATAGTCTCTCTTGCACAAGAGTCCCAACTGCTTGCTCTGAGAGACACGCTCATTTAAATAATCCTAACCACAAAAAAAGTTAAACGTTTTCCTAATTTTACCCAATAAACTTACTCTATAACATTTGTTAAACTGAGATGGTTTCCAAAAATTGAAAAATTCTGGTAAAAAAAAAGTCAAGAATCAAACATTCTGAATCTAAATGAACAGGTTACTCCTCCAGCAGCTCTACCACCGTATTATCTGCTCACATGATCACCATCTGATCTGAGTGAATGAACACTGAGGTCACTGCTGGAGGATCTGACACTAACATGGCTGGCCTGTAGATGTCAGCAGTAACAAACTGTCTTGATGTGACCTCAGAAGTCAGTCATCAATGAAACACATCATGCACACATGGATGCAGCTAATATGAAACATCTGCTTTAATTCAATCTAAACACATAACCTACATGCATGTTTGGATCTTGAAACAGTTATGCAAAATTAGTAACATATCTTAAGAAAAAAAGCAAGTGAAGTAATATTTATTTTTAATCAAAGGTAATTCCACGCAGTTGCCCTCATTGGGTTTAGTGCTTCGTTACATATTAAAACAGAGTCCTAGATACACAATGTCTTACTCTTAACAGCTGCTACAATGTTGATTTAGCTCTCACAGCAAGTTGCTAAACCAAAAACCACATTGCAGGCGAGAGCCGTGCACCTCTCTGCAGCCTAAATGAACTTCTCCTTTTTTTCATACAGCACTTAACTCAAAGCCTGGATCTGATTTCCGCTGGTTTTCAGATGTGTCTGCCCTTTGTCTTTGCATTAGCTTACTCTGGTCCATCTTGCTTGTTTCAGTAATTAACTCTGTCTCCTGTCTCTGTCAATCCTCCTGCCTCACATTAACCTCCACTCTGCAACCCCCACTGTCACTACTTCCTTCTGTTTCTGTCATCTCATCATTTGTCCCTCGCTCCATTCTGTCTATTTGTCGACATGTTCTCTCATTTCTCAACTCAAGTGCATCGAGCCACGCTGTCAATCGTGACTCAAAGTGAGCAAGAACAAATAAAATGGTAAAAAGGCTTCAAGACTTGCTTCAATGTCTGAAAAGGGACAGATACGCTAGGCTTCAGATTTAGCCCTGGAGAAAGCTTTGATCAATTCAGGCCAGGGTTAGCTCTAATATTAAGGAGTGAACAGTGACAGGAAATGCACACAAGAACAACAAAACATGAGCACAGATATATTTACGTGAAGAACAGGCCTGTCACGATAACAAATTTTGCTGGGCAATCAATTGTCTAATAAATTATTGCAATAAACAATAATATTGTTTGGAATTTGACAATAATTAATATTTTTTGTCAAATATAAGAATAAATGTTGATTTGTTTCAAGTGTAAAATCTTTTTTGACCACCGGATGGCAGTATAAGACTGTTTGAACTGAAGGATGGATAGTGAGGGAGCGATCCGTGTCTCTTTAAGAAAAATGGGAGGGAAGCCCTTTGACGTGACATGGGTTGTCTCTCTTTGGTTCTCAAAATGGCGGCCGCTCGGTGTGGTTTGAACTCTTTAGCATAGCATTTTTCACACAAAGCTTAAAAAAAAAAAAACAGTAAATAAGTTCTCAGCTTCTTTTTACAGAGAAAAATAACTTTTTAGACAAAGACAGAGGTTTCAACTGTGAATTTTGGAGCTTCGACAAGACAGAGATTTGTTCCCGATGTCGGTCTGTTAGCTTAGCTCATAGCTTAGCTTCCCAGCTTAACTGCTTTTAACAATCCAAAACCGAGATTTTGGATGATTAAAATGGATTTTAAAGAGAAAAGGAGTGGTCAGTGAAGAGCACCGGAGTTGAGCCTTTTGTCATCCAGTGTCTTCAGAAGAAAGAGAGAGACACGAAGAAACGATAAAGCCAACAAATACAAACGAGGTTGATCATTTTAATTTATCATGCAATTAACTGATTTGTTGTTTATTCAGACATGCCTAGTGAAGCAAAACATAACCTCACTTCTAACGATTCATGCATGACAACAACCTATGCAAACTCCCCTGCAGAGACTTTACTGCACGAAAGGTAAATACTTCGATGGGCTCCATTTACCACTCTGCCATGCTCCACTCCATCAATGGCCAGTTTTAGAGACATATGGATTAAGATACAGTGCAGGAGGACAGATGGAGACAGGAAGAAAATAGTCACCTGGTGTGTGTGAGTGTGCACGCCAGAAACAAAGAAAAAGTAGGCTAACATAAAAGAGAGAGAATAAAGGTGACAGTGGGGGGGAGGGGGGTGTATGTGTGTGTTTGAAAGAGCTTTTAGGTAGCAGAGAGGGAGGCAGAAACAATATACTAGATAGGACTGACAGTATGGGGTGGAATGAGGATGAAATGGAAGTGAGGCAAAAGATGAAGATAAAAAGTCCACAATATTGTCTTTAGATTTCAATTTCCCTTCCTTCTAGACTACCCCGTCTCTGGAAGTGTGTGTGTATGTGTGTGTAGCAGCTGCAGCAATGGGAGATGTAATGAATTGAAGCTGCGATTGGAGGTGACAACTGCAGAGACAGACATGCAGCAGAAAGAGGGAAGGAGAGAGAGAGTGTGCATGGAGTCAGCAAGGGACCACACGAGGAGACGAGTACTCAAAATATGTCGAGCAGAGAAGGCGGCGTGTGCACACACATACACTGCACACTTACTTTCCAGTGTGTCTCACAGCAACACTGCTTCATCTCCACCCAGCCCCATGTTTCCCCCGAAAGTTTTTTTTACGTGCAACAAAAATCTTTAAGCAAACCAAAGTGAACGGCGTCACGGCCGCTTGGCGTTAATTGTTAATCGATTCTGCTGCACTACAAATTAGAAACTGACTCTGGAAAAAAAAAAGGGGGAATGAAGCAGTCACTTCCACAACAAAGCCACTGTGCCTGATCAAACACCAGGTTTGTTTACGAAGTGTATTGAATGTGGAGTCAGTGTGATGCTCTGTCTATTCAAACATTCAGAACGGACCGCTGATCCTCCAGCCCACACACCGAAGCTCCTTTGGCAACTTTCCTAATTGCCCAGGATGTCAGTGCTGTTTAAGTGCATGACAGACGTTTTACTACAGTTAAAAAAGAAAAAAAAAAGCTGTTGATGTGTGTATGACACTGGTTGAATGTGGCTCGTGTGAAGCATTTTAAGTTGTGAATAAGACTCATCTATAAATTAGGCCCATTTAGGATTGTTTAATATTCCAATACAGTACTTCATTGATTGTGGGGACTGAGAGAAGTCTTGAGGTTTAGCTAAAGCAAAAACCATATTAGTTAATATTATTATTAATAGGTTAAGAATCTTTGGATGTTGACACTGCATTCTAATGCTCACTTTTCCTTTAGATGTGATATCACAGAAGGACAAATACAACACTTAGTCAATGTTTTACAACCCCAGTTTCTCCTTTTTAAAATGTTTCCCCAAAATCCCAACTGTAAACTTTACTTTAATGCTAAGAGCCTTTATTTTATTTTTTTATATTTTACTTTTTAGCTGGAGAAAAGTTAGCATGGAGCAAGCTATTTTGTGCAACAGAAGGACAGACTTAGAATTTCAAACACCCCACTTTTATATATAATTCAATGCAACATGTTTTACATGTTTATATGGTTTTGGTATAGATGATGTGCACACATAGTAGTTAGCATC
>JAVCKU010000031.1:1864970-1880071 GCA_032273985.1 Hypsolebias coamazonicus
ACACACACACACACATTATATATATATATACTGTATACTAAAAGCTCTTAAAAGTGGAGCAGCTTTTAAACCCTAACAAATGAGATGGGAATTGTGTATAGCAGCTTTCTAGATCTAAAAATAAGTCTTTCAAATGTACTACTCTCATGTCAGCTGATAAATGAAACTTTATTCTGAGATTTGGCAGGAAAAGGTTTGTGAGGCACAACTTTCAACAATCATTGGCTGGCAAGTTTCTACAATGGAGCAACGGCCATCAGTTGGCAGATTCGGCGCAGTGTTGTGCCAGTATTGTGACAGACCCACAGATTTTTGCTCCTGTTGTCTGATGAAGGAAGGAGACACAGTAGGAGCAAAGGACAATAGAATAAATGACAAACAAGGATGGAAAACTTATTAAACTTATTAATCCAACAGCTACTAAAACATTAAATAATATTTAAAAAAAAGCTCATTTGTGGTGATTACTGGGTTTAAACTGGCTGAATTGTGATTAATTCCCCACAAAGTTAGGAGCTCATTCAATCGTCTGGAGTCTTTCATGACTAAAGCGGTAACTGGCACAAGTTTACCTTCCCCTGCTGAGAAAAGTGCTTTTAACAAGAGGACTGAGAATTACTCCAGCCAGGGCGAAGTGGAACCTCCTCCCAGGTGGAGCCTGGAGTGACAAAGTGTGTGTAGATTTGAGTGAAATGAGGGTTTGGAAGCGAGGTACTTGACACTAAGTCAAAGTGTTGGCCATTTGTGGGAGACTTTTATATGTTTTATTTAATAGAATAGTAAAACTATGTACAGTATAGTCGCTACTTTGCAGTTCGTTTATCGCAGACTCGCATTATTGCGGTTTTTCAAAATAAAATTGGACATCCCACACAATTGGCTGACACATGGATGAGCCGCACGATCGGCATGGAATTTTTTGAACTCGAACAAATTATTAATTTCTATACGTCTTACCTTTCTTTTTGCATTCTGAACCTGTTTTATATCTTTAGAAACCATTTTTTTTTTTTTAATAAAGCTGAAGACTGCATGGGTTAATTTAGCTTTAATTGAAAGGATGCTATCCATGTCTGCTTGTTGAAAGGATGTTGCTGCAGTATTTAGACTTCTTTAAGCTATAGTTCACAGTCTTTGCATGAAACTTATGACGCATGAGCAACGTACAGTATTTAAGAAAACTATGAAGTGACACAACTGCTTGTAGACAAAAACTGGGATTTTAAAATATTTTGTGTATCTGTCTTTTTCTCAGCACGTCGTTTGGTTTTGCCAGTTGTTGTTTGAGTGACGGATCGCGTGTGCGTCATTGGAAGGCCTCTGGGCGTGTCTATCGGAACGCCTGAGGAAGGTGGGCCACGGCCAGGTCTACCATACACAAGAGGAAAAACACTTGGCTCTGACTCACACACAAACCAATGTGGACACACAAGCACAAGCAAATTGACAAACATATATCCAGTCACATGCAACCTCCTGGCTACCCCCTGCTAACAGATGCTTCCAGCTCAGCAGCCCAATCAACAGATTCTCACACGTATAAACACAAACACACACACAGCATCCCTGGCATCCTTTTACAGGTTGACCCAGGGTGGGGTTAGAGGAGCTGCTCCACCCTGTGGTTCTCCTGGGGTGTTTCTGTTCATGTTGGATCCAGTCCCACTCTTGTTGGTCCACTCACTTCAGCCCAGACTGGACTAACTGCGATCTCGGCACCGCGACCAGGCAGAATGGGAAATTATGGTTTTATTTTTAAACCAACCCTGAACTACGGAATTAATCAGATGTTTTAATATTGTGTTTAAGAATACTTAGCTCAATGCTACAAGTGCTAGATTAAAGTAAAAAAAAGGGTTGGAAAAAAGGATGTAAATCCACACTGCTGCCCAGATCCGAACACGTATTAAAGAAGAGTTTCCAGGACTGTGTGTCAAAGTGTTAGTGTTAATATCTGCTGCAGTGTTGGGAAGCACAAAAAAACAGAGTGCATATGTTAAGTGTGGCTTTCTTTACAGACAATTATCACCTGCCAGAACATGTGCAAAGGACACACCACTTGTCAGCCCCCCATCCACACGGTCCTCCTCTTTGTTGTACTCACATATTCACAAACACCCAACCACCTCATCTCGTATTTATAAATGCCCTTGAAAATTATCCAGTAAAGGCTCTCTCTCTCTGGCAGTGCAGGCTCACAAGAGGATGTGAATCAATAGTGGTGAGATAATGGGGGGATGAGTTAAATTGAGTGGGGTGGGGGGCCCTAAGTGGCTGAAATATCAGTTGGATGGTTAGGATGGGGGTGGGGGATGGCAGCTCATGACTAATAGAAGTAGGTGGAGTTTGCATATATAAAGAGAGGCTGGGTGGTAAATATGTATTTATTCATGTTCTGAGTAACACACATTTCTGACTGCGGCAGCGAGCCTGCATTTAAACCTGCGTGTGAGTCTGTGTGCATTTGTTGGTGTTTAACTGCAACTCAGGCTTCTATCACCAAGTTCAAGTGCCACATGCCAAGCAAATGTGTGCCGACACTAAAGGAGTGTGCTTGTGCTCATGAAAAGCTTCCATTCCAGTCCATTCAGCTCTGTAATGTGTAGTGGGGCTTTTCAGTGACTACGTTTTAGCCCATTATAGCTAATAGACAACAATTATGGTGGTCCTTTCACGCCGCTATGAACACTAAAACTTGTTTTTTCCCTTAAAGCATTAAAGTGAGAAAAAGTTTTTTTTTTAATAGGCAAATATATATCACTGGTAATTGGTGACAGTACAAAATATGTGCATGGTCAAACAGTGGTTTTATTCTCTGCTGAAAACTATTTTCCATAGTCTGATAACTAGAATCCAGGAATGACAAAAGGCACATAGAGGTTTAACAATCTACATAAAGGCAGTGTGTGCGTCTTTCAGCCTATTCAACAAAAGGAGAAATACTCAGTTTACAGTAAAAGCTTTTGCAATCCATTTTTTTAATCAATAATTTCTTGAAGCACGAGAAAAGGGAAACTACAAAATTGTCTGAACTCTTGTAAAAATGGAATCCCTGATTGTTTTAAACTGACCTGTACAATTCAACATATACCTAAATTTGAGCTAAATTTTTTTACCCCAAAAATATTACAACTGTAGGACTTCTTGGAAGACCAACTAAAGCACCTGTGGGGAAAAGATTTAGCAACAGTGTCTGTTTTTGTTAGGACCATATCATAATTTATGACTTATGAGAGCCAAGTAGGACATGGCTTGACTAAATGCAATCCATATTGATCTTTATCACCCCCACTTCCTGTGCATATGATATCCTAGACCTCCCTCGGCATGCTGAAAGCCCTCTCTCTGATCTTGCTCTGTCTCTCTGCTTGTGTTTTTGTCTGGACACCCCATCCCCTCCCCACCTCGAAGCTTAAAAGGCCACATTACCTTGACACCCTGTGCATTTTCAGTCAGTTCGTCTGGCTTCAATATAAGCGGGGCTAAGGTCAGAGGAAGTCAGCCACGGTCAATGTGAAGAGGTTATGGTATTGACTTCACCTGGCAAAGGTCCTCTTCATAAAGCTCAGGAATTATTCTGTTAAAATATGGCATGGTGCAGCTATGTAAAATTATGTTAGCAGGACACATACGTATCTGCTGATGTGGTAATGCAGAAGTGCATTTATAATCAGTATCTACTGGCTATTTTCTAGAGGTTTTTCCATAATTTCCAAAGTTTAGATTTGGAGTATTTTTGCTTTAGCTTCTTACAATAAACTATTAGAAAGTTATTTTTATTTTCTTATTTGAGGCAAAGCAAACCAGTTTAAATTGCAACACTAAAATAATGTTTGATGCATTGATACTTCCCTTTTCATTGTTTTACTTTGTTATTTTTCCAGTTAAATGCTCAGCATGTAGAATACACAGACACCTAGAGGCATTATTACAAAACTGCAACCACTGGGAATTCTAAATTAGTGAGTGAGAGTGTATGGTTGTTTGTCTCGTTTGTCTCACTGTGGCCTTGTGATAGACTGGAGACCTGTCCACGGTGTCCCCTGCCTCTCACACAGTCACAGCTGGACATGGGGACCAGTGATACCCGTGACCCAAAAAGGAAGAAGCAGGTAAAAGAAAATGGATGAATGGAATCAGTTAAGTATCCACTAGACTTCATTTAAATGAAATCATCAATCATGTGACTCATCCATCAATGAGGGAATTGTGCGTCATGTCCAATCTTATTTTGAAAAACCATGATAGAGTGAGTCCATGATAAACGGACTGCAAAGTAGTGAGGGACTACTGTATTTGATTTATGATTTTAAATGCTCTTTTCCATTCGCAGAGCAACATTTAAATATGAAAAGAACTCTGCGGTGCTAACTTCCCTATTAGACTCAACCATCTTGGCTCAAAACCTCAGCACTGAACAGTCAATAGACTCAGACTGCATTGGAAAATAAATATTCTCTCAATACAGTTTGAGTACTTCAATATAGCTATCTGTTCTACATTTGTTTTGATAATGAACAAATGTGCAGTGACTGGGGCTTAATTCAAAAACTAATCCTGGTACTTGAAACTAATGGGAGCATTCAGTTTTAAAGGATTTTATTTTTACATTTACAAAAAGTCTTACTTGTTCTGAACCCAGCAGCTCGCTTTTATGTGTCACTTATTATTCAAAGGACAATTGGTCCAGACAAACTGATAATGCCAATGTTCACCATGGGCCATTGATTGCTGAGGGAAGTAACACGGGTCCGGCTGAGGATGAACCTGATGAACTGTGACTGAATCATCTTCTTCTGAGGGGACAAGGCTCTTTGGAGTTCGGTAATGCATAACGTCTTAGCAAAAACTGATCAGATTAAAAATAGATAAGAGCTAAGATTAAATATACATTCAAGCAACTCCTACAGTACATCCTCGCTGGGTTCTTTAAAAAAAAAAAAAGTTCTGATTAGCTCCATTCAACCTTTTCCAATAAGTTTTAAGTCCAGTTGAATATTTAGCAGAAAAACAAAAAATAAATAAATAAAGACAGGTATGTGTAAAAAAGAAAAAAAAATGTTGGTAGGGTGATCTTTTTGCAAAGTTGCCAACGTTAAATGAACACAGAGCAAAGGTTTGAATTGTGAAGATCCAGATGACGTTGGAAGGAGTTGCTGTGATTTATAAGAAAGGAAAGATGAGATAAGTGAAGATATGTCCCAATGGGGGAACAACAACAGCAGCAACGCCAGGCTGGCAACAACAGGCCCCAATATTGATGCTTAAATAATAGATGGAGACCAAGAGATGGAAAGGTAGAAGGAAAAAGGGTGGTGAGCAAGTGGTATTGCACACAAAAAAAAAGTTCCCAACTGAACTCAGATTGGAGGGGAAGGAAAGAGGAAGGAAAAGAACAGAAAGCAGGAAGGCTCCTAACATTTTTGATAAGACCTCCAGGATAAAGACAATATTCTACTAAGGAGGCCAAGATTTAAAGAGGCAGCTCACATATAAATGTTACAATAAATGGTAAACATGAAGTTAAATGCATTTAAAAAAAAAACTGATCAGATAAGACCTTCAGTTAAAGAACTATGTTTTATTAGAGAGAAAAAAAAATATTGCAGGTCTAATAAATCAACATCTGGAAGCCCTTCTGGCATCACAAAGCTGCTCCACTAGCCCACATTTCAATGCATGTCATCTGATGCCAGATTTCCAGCTACACAGTCAATATTTCAATAACTATCCGCTGACGTTAGACACTAGAGTAGGCGATATGGTTCTCAGGGCTAAAGCTGATGTTTGGGAACACGACTTATATGGCTAAATAAACTGTGTTCGCAATGACAGCCCAAGTATGAGGTTATAAAAAAAAAGATTCATGCATAAAAGATGCTTATCGTGGCGATTGGTACAGATACCAAGAACCATCAGCCTTAAATTGAGTTTTATTTCCATGAAACACGGTTGCAAACTGAACAGACTGCATGCAGATATACAGGACTATTCATTTAATACAAATGTAAGTATACAAAAATAAATAACTGTCACCAATCCCAACCACTTTAAAGCAGACAGAAATGCCAAACCATTATATACAATAATTGCCTGTATTTCTGAATACAGACAATTATGATGCATGGGGGGGGGGGAACTCTATAGAAATTAAAATAAGTTCTTTACAAGATTTATTCTACTTATTGTTTTTCTTTTTAAATTTCCTTTCTACTTCAAACTTGTGAACTTCTAACATTATCTTAGGAACTTTAAGTTCCTTTGCAGGCCACCCTCACACACAACTTCTTTCCTTTAGCTTTTCTGGTGGCTTCTACCTCTTCAGACAGAGCACTAGCTGCCTAATGGGAGGAAAAGGAACACTTAATTAACCTTTACATAAGGTGAGCGCAACACAGATGCCTACCAATTAATATAGACGTGAAAAGAGGCTGTGCTCAACGCCACCTCAGCAGCTCTGAACAGAGGAAAATCATGCTCGGATCGACCAGGATCAACTTTGAGAAACCAGTTAAGACGGCGCAGACATATTTATATTGTTAATATAAAAAGTGATCAGGCAAAAGCTCAGAATTCAGATGAGATCAGGAAAATAAAAGGCCGTCAAAGGTCAACTAAAATGAATCTCTGCATCATAAAGCACCAAAAAAAAAAAAAAAAAAAAAAAGTACCAGTATTTGATTTATCGTGATTTTTGTTTTTAATGTCCTGGTTGAAGAATTAGTCCTTCAAATGTGTCATTTTCATTTGTTTGAAGTTACAGTAATTAAATAATTTATATTTTCTTAATTATTGTTATATAAAACAAACTGAAACATCATTAGGGGTTTTATGAAAGTGCTATATTCAAATGTCATCTGCCATTTTTAAAACCAAATGATTATTAAATAATAAATAAATAATCTTTCAGCTGCTCCCTTCTTCAGGGGTCGCCACAGCAAACTAACTCGCTTGGCAATTGTTTTTACGCTGGATGTCCTTCCTGACACAACCGCACACCATGAAGCTACCACAGCCCTCTGTGTGGAGCAGAGAGCTGCCAGCTAGAGCGCCTGGGGGAGCAGACGGTGGGAGTTGAGGGCCTTGCTCAAGGGCTCAGAGTGGGGAGGGAGGTATGGTTGTTTCACCTTTCCCACCCACATTTTAATGTCAGTTTGGGGAGTCGAACCAGCGACCTTCCAACTGCATGCCCACCTCCTCTAACCTCTGCGTCCCGATTACTAAATAATCAATAATGCTACTAAACCCTTCAGAAGCCCATCAGAGGCGTAAACAAAATGTTTGTTTACAGTGATATCAGCTTTTATAATGAACATCATACGGTAAATAATTTGGCAATAATCAGATTGTTGAAATCTGTCATGATCAAGGGATTGGCTCTCTCATAGGTGCCGGTAATAAAGACGACATATACTACACAAATCAATGTAAAGCTCATTATGAAACTATTTCCTTTTAAAGTAAAAGAAATGAGCACAACTTCTATAAAGTATCTCTTGAAAAATGAGCTTTATGGATCTCAGTTGAGGGACAGCGCTGGTCAGATAAAACATTTAGGACATATTTACTATGTTTCACATTAGACTGAACATCTTACTCTTTTAACTCATTTCATCTTCAGGGACTTCATTAGTACTTATTCTACTTGAAGCACACACAACGACACATACACACACACATAAAAAGACAAACATCTCTGAGGCTTCCAGCACCCAGACAGATGCTCCCCGAGTGACAGACATGCAGGATCCAAGACAAACTCATGTTGCAAGAACTGTTAGCTTTAATCATTTAAAACAAAAATAAATAAATAAAATGGAAAACAAACAAAAGGATAGGAAACCCTAACAAAATACATAAATAAATAAAAAATAAAGGATGCAAGCAACAAGGTTCACCGGAGGATAATTCTGAAAGATTATTTTGAGAAACTGAAACTAGGTCATCAAACTGTTAATTATACACACGGATACATCATTACCAGTTCGCTTTCAACTACTGGAAGCCAAAAGGCAGATCAGATGGATTAAATATATAGCCTAACAGTTAATCTGTGGTTTGTGACCTCATCTGCAGGGTTTAAACATATTTAAGCCCAATGCTGGTAACGTGGAAAAAAAAAAAAAGCAGAATTTATAGCAACAGGAGCACTGAGCCTTCCAAATATTATTTTTGGAAACATTTACCGTAAATCACTGTGGAGAGTTGGAGAATGGAAGGTGTAGCTGCTGAGATTAATAAAACAGTGCACGGCCAAGAAAATCTACTTCAACAAGACATAACAGCTCTTTATTGACATGCATAATAATGACTAGCAATAAGATTTTATTTTATTAATGTGGTTTATCTCATGTTTAAATCGATCTCCTCAGACAGTAAAGATTCTGCAAATGACTTCTGCACAAAACCAGTCATGCATTTGTCTTTAAACTAAATACATGCAACATGGACATGAATAAAGATCATTTTCTCTGATCCCCGCCCTTTTTCTCTTGATAAGCACACATACACACACACACACATGCACGCACAGAGGTGGCGGTATCCTGCCACCAGAAGAACCGGCCAGAAAAAGGGATTACGACATCGCTTACTTTGGAGGACCACGGCTGCAAGCAGTTGGCATAGCAACGGACCAGGAAAGCCATTTCCACAGGAGGGAGGGTGCCAGAGAGGGGAAGTTTCCCCTCGTTCGGCAAGAAATTATAAAAATAAAATTAATGAGAGAAAGGAGGGTGATGGCTGACGCAACACTCTTTGCTGCAAGTGGAGAATTCGACTAGAAGCTTGTTTGGGGGGGAAAGAAAATCCTGTATTAATTAGGTGCAAAAACAGAAAAATCAGCTTAGCAACTGCAACATGTCAGTAGGAGAGGAGGCTTTAAGTCGAGACAGATCCAATCAAATAAAGCTTTTTGTTCTCTCCTTAAACATTAAATCCAAAAACACTCCTCAAGAAGAAACACTGTGCAAAAAATATACAACTGCATCCAGAAAAAAAATGCCTGTTTAGAAAAGTGAAGCTTGGCAAAAAAAGTTGAGTTAATCTGATTAAAGTTCACTGAAAAGCTTGCTGACTCAAATTTGTCCTCTTGACGATTCGCTCCAGCAAACAGCTCAAAATTCCTCGGTTTAAAAATCAATATTTAAAAAAACAAAAAAAGGAGACATGTCTGCTGCAGCCCCGAGAGATGAAGCTTCTTGTGTGGCTTCAAGTCATCTGAACAGTCCTCTTCAGCTGCCAGAGAGCTACGTCTGTTTGTAGTTCCTCGTGCACCCACTCTGTATGTTTGCAACTCTTTATCTCTTCAAAAAGCTCCTGCAGCTCAGCTCCATGGCAAAGGGGCAGAGATCCTGCAGCGTTAGGGTTTCATCCCTAAGTTAGCGCTCGCACCTCACGCCGGCATTCCTTCTCCCCCCCTCCCAGCCGTGAAAGGAAGCTACCATGGATGGATGCTGCACTGTGGAGATCCAGCCGCTAATAGGAGGCACAGGAGAGAGTGGGAGCGAGAAAGGAGAAGGGAGGGGAATCCAGCTGAAAAAGAATGACATCACCTGTGCAGCGAGAGAGGGCGGGAAAGAGAGAGCGGCTCGGGGAGGTGGCTCAAATGAGGCAGAGCAGCGAGAGAAACTGCATTAAGTGGATTGGCTGCTGAGCAGATGCAGATGGACAGAGAGGGAAGAATGGGAGCGACAGAGGACAGCGAGGGAACATCTTTATTGATCTGCTGGTAACATAAAGCTCAGTATACTGAAGCAGTTCCCTCCCCTTTGTGAGCATGAAGCATAAATTATAAAAAAACAAGGAGGTGGGGGATAAATCATAGAGCCCTCTATGAGATACAAGGACAGACGCTGCTGCTATGATGCAGAATGAACTCTGCTCTGGAAGATTTGCAACACACAAGATGGAATCTGACATGCAGAAACAAAAACACAACCACACATAATGCAGAGCGTTCATGGACAAATCATCAGCTAATAAAAGACGTTAGGCTGTAGCTGCCAATGATTTGAAGCAGACGCGGGGTTGACAAGAACTACAAATAATCCTGAGTCAGGTTTCTCCCCCTCAGAGCACCAGATGTGGAAATCTGCTGCAGAAAGTTGGACGGACATTTAAGATGCAGAGACACTGGTTTGTTGGCCTTCCAGTTTAAATGAGATGCTGGTTTGGATTATCAGTCGTCCAGGACATGATAAACTGAAAAAAAAAAAATTAAAGCAACAACTGGACTTCCATTCTGTAGCTGAAGACAATTACAGGTACATTCCCATTCAGGGAGCGTTGTCTATTCAAACTCTCCAGGTTCTTCATGAGATCAAATACAACAGAACTTAAATTAATTTAAAATTAAGTTGACTAATCTAATTTAACTTATCTTTTTTGTTTCTAAGGAACTTACTTTCTTAATAAATAGTCTTTCCAAATCTTTTTATAGAGGTTTTCTACATCTGTCTTAGTGCAGCTCAGTTTGTGCAAACTTTTTCAAAAGCACTTGAGCAACACATGGCGGCATCGTGAAAGGTGCCGTGTCCTTCAGCTGATCTTCTGACAGCACTTAAAAGTACACAGTGCAGGTTATAAAACGTAATATGAGTTAAGTGATCCAACCAGGGCTGCAATCCCATTAAAACAGAGCATTTTGTTACTACAGTATTAGAGTATGAGGATTTCAACAGATTTTATGTTGCACTGCAGATTTTATTGCAAAGCGTCAGATTCTTTTTCCTGCTCTTCCCGCACCATGCTGCACCACTGCTTCCTCCGTCATGCAGATTGCAGCTTTTATGACTCTGAGACAATAAAGAGGATATAGAGGAGGAGGAACAAATTCAAAGCCCAACTATTTGAAAGGATGATTATCAATTAGAGTAGGAGAGCTGATTTAAATAGGAGAATCGATCATAACATCATCTTCAGTAAATCCTCATTGTGTTTGTCTTCTCTTTTTTCTAAATCCATAGTGTTTGTGTAGACTAAACTATTTCCCATGCATGTCCTTCTATAATATCCTCCTCATTATCTCTTGCATGCTACTATTTTTACTCCGTTTGCTGCTCTGAATCAGGATCTCTACACTCAATCCGCTCTCCTCGGCGCATACGAAGAGCAACGCACCTCCCGACTAAGAATGACATCACCTTTTTACTCTGCAGCCAATCAGACGCAAGCACATGGAGCCCTGCCTTCGGAGGAGCGCTATGTACACAAGAGAAAAAGAGAAACACAGAAACAGATAACTGGATACACAGAAAGAGAAAAACCAAAAGGTGCAAGAAGATAAAGCAAACCAGCCCCCATACTCATACACACACACACACACAACCCATTAAACCCTACTGGTCCACCTGAATGAAATTACCGATCACTGAATGGATTAAAGATTTCAGTCCTAATGGATGGCTTCGTCAAGGAGTGTATAAAATAAATGTGTGTTTCAGGATGGGACAGGCTGTGCTCATAATGTGTCTAAGTGCACCAGCTGCAGCCTTTTCCCTTTTGCATATACTGTATGTATGCACAGCTCGAGATCCTTTCCTTGGCATCAAAGCCACAGCCTTAATATACACACACACACACATACACACGGCTGCAGCTTCTGCTGCATTTCTCAAATAAATTTAAAAGGATATCAGCTGGATTAAAAATATACAATTCTGAGGCATCTTTAGGAGAGAACTA
This sequence comes from Hypsolebias coamazonicus, assembly GCA_032273985.1. Classification (NCBI taxonomy): domain Eukaryota; kingdom Metazoa; phylum Chordata; class Actinopteri; order Cyprinodontiformes; family Rivulidae; genus Hypsolebias; species Hypsolebias coamazonicus. Next base: position 1,876,656 of record JAVCKU010000031.1, read on the forward strand.
GAGGGTTTGCAAGAAGCCCCTCCCCCTAAAGCTGTGCAGAACTTGAGTGACAGTTTCAGATAATGAGACTTTCCTCACATTCAAAGGTTCAGATGAAGACTGCTGAGCAAAAAGTAGGAATTAAAAAAAAAAAAAAAAAAAACAGTGAGGTTACGATCGAAACTTTTCATCACATTTCTCATTGTCAACAACTGACAAAGGATACTGGTCAAGGTTTAATGTGCCTGCAAACTGAAAAATAACTCCCCAAAACAGTCTTAATATTTCTGGTTAAACAAATGACAGAATGACTGCTGATAAAAAATAATTAAAAAAAAAGTGTGCTATCATAACTTCAACAGAATATTGTCATAAACATAAACTTCACCTTCTACAGGTGTGCAGTGGAGAGCATCCTGAGCTCCAGCATCAACGTGTGACATGGAGGCTGCACAGCTGCAGAGAGAAGAGAGTGGTGAAGGCTGCACTGTTGGAGTCAGTCTCCACACCATCACAGGCATCTACACCTCCAGATGCAGGAAGAGGGCAACCTGCATCATGAAGGACCCCACTCACTCAGCACACACACCTTTTGCTCTACTCCTCAGGAAGGAAGTTGAGGAGCATTACGTGTCAAACCATCAGACTGAGGAACAGCTTCTACCCTGAGGCTGTTAGACTCATGAATCCCGAACCAGAAAAATCACTGTAATGCCACTTTAATTGATGATATGTGACTTTGTCTGTGCTGCCGATTACCCATGCTGCTGATTTCTTACCTTAAGCTGATATATTCATACTTTTCTGCTCACAACAGACTCGTGTTCTGGCTGCTGTTTAATACACCCATATTATATTACATTATTATTGTTTATATCTTAGATCCTTGTACACTGTTTCTTTATATACTTTACATTGTTGCTATTTATGGGTGTAACTGGGACCTTGACTACACAATTTCATTCCACCTCACTTACCACATGTGATGTAAATTACAACAAAGATGCTTGAAAGAAGGTAAACCCTCATTTTACACTGATATATAAAATAAATGACCAAAAAAAAAAAAAAAAAATGGGCAGAGATGATATATTTGAAGAGATCATCAATTTGTATATTCTATATCCCAAAATTACCCACAATATTAATACATAAACCTGAATATAGAGTAGCCTGTTTGATTTTTGGGAGAGGAAAAAAAAGAGCTACAGGGAACTAAAAAAAAAAAAAGATATATTAAAAACAAAAGTTCACAAAATACCAGAGGAACTGGACAAATATGTATTAATACCACAAGCCTTTAGAGAAGTTTTAGATATGTTATCTGTCAACCTTTTTCCTTTTCTAAGTAAACAGAGGGGGATTTTTCACAACAGCCAAAAGTAATGCACTGATGAGAAGAGCCCTGCATGATGTGGTCTCAACGTGACTCATCCTGGGCATCTGACCTGATGAATATCAGAGTTTATCAGTTTCACGCAGGATACTTTTGAGAAACAGAACACGACGACGTGGAGTCTGTGTGCAAAACACGGCGCAGGAAACACGTCACACAGGAAGCACTTCCTGGAACAGTCTGTCTGCTGTTGTGTTTGTGAGCATGTGGGGTGAAGTGAGGTGATTTTTTTTTTTTTAATGCATAAAGCTGAAAAAAAAAATGAGGTGAGAAAAACAATATTGAGGCTGGTCTGAAATGTTTGGAAAGAAAGAAGGGAGAGGTGAAGACTTTTTGTAAAGATGAAAAATAAATGCTAACATGCGCATCAATTTTGCCCCTAAAAGATTAAAAAAAAAATTTAGAATGAATTGTCAAGTCTCAAAAAGCAAATAACAGAAAGGAAACGGTGTCGACAGTCGTACATGCTGCAGCTTGATCTGGCCAGACGCATCACATCCTGTGTGAACGAATGCTCGTCTTGTGTGAATACTTGGGGTGGGGGGGTTCCTCATTTGTCATTCAGCCTGATGCTACAGGGAAGATTGGCCTCATGGGACTCCACACACACTCATTTCTATACATTCATGTTGCCATAGACAAGTCAGATGGAGTGTTTCTGAGTGTGTGTGTGTGTGTGAATACAGCTCACATCTAATCAGTTCTGTCAGGATAATCAAAGAGTCAGCTTACTAAAATCTCTGCTGGTCCACAGCACATGCAGACACAAACACACAAGAAGTGCACGACTGTTACCTCAAACAGCAGTGACTTGTTTATGGTCTGACACTGTGACCCTTCAACACAACCCACACTGTGTAAGAAGCAGCGTCACACACCACAGTTTGTTTGGGGCTTGAAACAACATTTGGTCACAAACACAATCTAGAAGTGCCACATTGACTACAGGACTACACAAACAGAAATAGATATACCGTATTTTTCGGATTATAAGGCGCATTAAGCGAAATAAAACAGTCAGACAAGTCAAACTTTATTCAACTCATCCACAGTAACTCTCAATACTGATCAGTTGTACCACATAAAATCGATTCGAGGTCAGTAAGCACAACCAGAATTAATACATAATGTGCACCAGATTATAAGGCTCACTGTCAATTTTTGAGAAAATGCAAGGATTTTAAGTGCGCCTTATAGACCAAAAAATACGATATACAGTAGTACCTTGTTTATTGCAGGGGGTTTGGGACCACCACCCCCCCACAACTTAGTATTTATATAAAGGCTTTATAAACCCTGCCACACTATTGCAATATTATAAACAATGTTTCTAAACTGTAACTGCTCTAAAAGAACATAGCATGTCATGATCTCAGCTCTCTGCCTCCTGCCGCTCTCTGCCAGCCCACTTCTCCACTGCAATCACACTCACCACCTCCCAATCTCCCTCCTTCTATATAAATAAACTATTTTAATTTAAATACTGTAAAATTTTAAATAAACAATTCATGCAGCATGGATTGTTTGTTTAAAATATTACAGTATTTAAATTCAAACTGTAGAGAAGAGAAGCGCAGCAGGACATCAAAGTGTTAACCCTTCACGCAGCTCTGCAGCACGGAGCAGAAATGTACTTCTTGATCAATTACACAGCAATAACTGAACATAGACGTTCTAAAATAATAAAATTTTACTTCTAACACTTATATTTTGTGATTATGACGATTTTACGATGTGACATATTTTGAATTTTAAGTTGGAAGACAAAAGTCAATCGGTGCAGCTGTACATTAAAGGGTTAACGAGCCGCAGGTGGCAGAGCGCGGAGATCATGACAGGCTGCAGGCAGGAGCTTCTCCCTGTACCTAATGATTTAGCACATGCTAAATCATTTAAAATAATGTATTTTAAATAAACAATCCATGCCGCTTGTGTGGCTCATCCATCAATCAGCCAGTTGTGTGTCATATCCAATCTTACTTTGAAAAACTGCGAAAGAGCGAGTCCGCGAAAGAGCGAGTCCGCGAAAGAGCGAGTCCGC
>JAVCKU010000031.1:1881834-1892035 GCA_032273985.1 Hypsolebias coamazonicus
TGTTGAAAACTTCATTATACAAGCTAAACTGAGCGACACCTCTGAGCTAAGCCAAATTTCAAAAATATTTTCTCATCAACACACAACATAAGCGGAAACCACCAATTTCCCCCAAAAAATGCTTGACCAGTCATTTTAATCTGAAGTGGTTTGAAGTAAAAATATAAATGAGACAATTATTTTAGCTTAGGTTAGCTGAGTGAGCTAACTATCCAAAAAGTCTTTGTCGCTCTTTGAGGCTTTCAGATCTGTGGATGCAGGCTAATTTTTCACATTAGGCTGACACAACCATGACAAAGCATGCCCGTGAGTCATGCGCAAGATTTACCAACCACAAGAGGGATGCAACATGAGATTTAACCTGATCATGAGCGGTGACATCAGGGCTACTTAACTAACAGCATGACGAACACAAACTCAGAGTAGAAAGATTTCACAAGCAGAGTCATTGTAATAAAGTCATCACAAATGAATTTTTTAAACAGTAGCCGGCAGTTTATGGCATAAAACTGTCCTATATGTCAAGGTTAACTGTAAATCAAAGGCGTTGAACATTTAAACCAGCTTTTACTTTCATATTTGGGGATTTTGCATTTGGCTAAGGTTGTGTTGTCCTTGATGGCGATATACTTGACTCTTTTGCAAAAGTGGCAAAGAATGAAGAACTCAGACGTCCTGCTTTCTGACTCGGGAAGTGAACAAACCTCAAACGTTGCAAGAGATGTCTGTACGTTTCCGGTGAGATGTGGACCAAAGCGTGCGTTTAAACAGTAGAAGAAACTGTGTCACGCTCCACAGGTATGTTCAAGACAGGTTGCCAAATTTCAGCTAGTACAATGCCTGCTGTACTGTTCTGTGCAAACAGCTGAGCCCGGTCTGAATTAATAATCCAGAGGTGCTGGAGAGCAGCCTGGCTGTAAAAGCCCTTCAAATGGGTTTCCCCTGCAAGGCAAGTGAAGTGAGGGGTTCGTCTATCCATCTTCCTCGCACGAGCCCCGGTGAAGCCTCTGCCATCTAAATGAAGTGACTTTCTCCATGTGCTTCTGAGCAACGTTTCTGTGTGTGTGAGGCATGAGGCGGAGTCATTAGCGAATCCAAGCAGTCTGTTTTCATATTGAGGCAACTGGCACGATTCTTTACCCAAACCTAATGAGGTTTATACTGGTTTAAGAATCAGGAAAAGTCAACCACAGGACAAAAATAAAAATGACAATATCAGTACCGGTGACTACATTTTGAACAGCTCAATGATTTATCCATGTCAATCTCAAGGGGAAACAATCAAACATAAGAATCCTGAAACACACGGTTGACTCCAAGAGCAAACGTTTTGAACAAAGATCTTGTCTGATCTATTAGCACTTGGGAGTTTACACAGTGATACTGCAACTCTGAGCTACTGCTACATCCAACTTTATCTCAGTGTTAGTAAACCTAACTGAGCTATATCCATGTTTGTGTATGCTAAAGTCAATAAGCTGTAGCATCCATCTTGAATCAAGTTAATTTCAAAAGTTAACCATTTGTAGATGTACATCCAGTAATTTCCTTAAAGTTCAATCAAAATGCACCCATTGGTTCATGAGATATTTTGCTAATACAGTAGACAGATAAATGAACACACACACACATACAGTCAATCGCCTGTATGGCTATGAGCATGAAGAATTAGCCAGTTTTGCAGCTCACTGGGGTCATTTCTGGATAAAACTGCTCTTTCGTATTCTCTGTATAAGATGTTACCAATGATACATTTTCTGTCCATCCCTTAGGCTTTTTATGTGTGTTATTCCCGTTAATTCATAGTTTCAGAAACTCCATTCACTCCAGAACGAGCCATTACGAGACAGACACACCAGACACCAGTGCAGAGCAGTGATAATGGATTACTGATGTTATTATGGTTCAACGAGACCTCAAAACACCATATTCTGATCTGATGCTAAAATTACAGATCAGGCTTCCTTGAGTTTTTTTTTTTTTAACTATGCATTTGTAATTAACCTGTACTACCATCAGATAATGGGTAATACTCAAAATCCATCGCAAAGAAAAGACAATTCACGCATAGAAAAACTCCACTGAGTGAATAATGTGACTTAAATTCAAGCAAAAATAAAGATTAGTCCAGCAAGAGCCACTGAAACTCATCTATATCCTGTAAGGTTTAACCGTAGTGAATAAACAAAGTGGTTCTCCAATTGTTAGCCAGTTATTTGTGGTTCCCATGATGCATCTTGTTATCCCCGTTTTTTTTTTTTGCCATCTGCCACCCACAGTGACAGCAAACAGGAGTGCGAACACGTGTGTGGAAACATCAAAATGACTCGCTTTCCTCAACACGACTTGTTTCTAAACAGGTGTCTGCATCAGGAGTGAATTATCTTTACAGTTATCAGCACACACACATGCACGCCAACAGAAAAATGTTGATCCATGTGGAAGGAGTTGGAGCAATAAATGTTACTGTAGGCAGACTTATTTGGATTGCTTCCTACCTTGTTGACATAATTCTGAGGATGAATTCAGCAGCAAAACATGAAAAAAGATGAGAAACAGAATGGAGGCAACAGGAAACATGCAAACTTGTGTTTAAATATATGAAACTGAAATGTGCTATGTGAACAAGTCATACTGAGGGATCTTGACATGTGTTTATGGCTTCTCCTGCTCTTCAGCTCTGCTCGGATTTAATCCCAAAGCTTGTAATTTTGCGTATTTTCAAGACATTTGCCATCTTTTACATATTGAATGCAGTCAGAAGACTAGAACGTGGTGGGATTTGGTGTCGCTGAAGGCTAGAAATGTAATTTTAAAAAGTGGAACAATCACCAAGACACTGCAGAGGCAGGTAGGGTCGACGGAGGACACTTTAAAGCTCTCCATTAAGCCCCTTTGTGACGCCCCAGGGAGCTTTGCAGGAGCTGGGTAAAGTGTGCGCTGACAAAAGTGTTGCAGTCTGCAGCTGCTTCTGTGTGAAGGCATTTGTGTATGTGCGTGGCAACGTGTGGCTTCTGATGATTAGCTGAAACTGTAACTGACACAATGCTGGCCTCATGATCGTATCAGAGGGAGGGAAACTCGGTCTCGCATAAGGGACACGCTGTACACGGCTTCAGTACTTTTCATATGCAGCTGAAGTAAAACAGCTACTAGTAACGACGACCTTCAGAGAAACCTTGACTGAATCCTCTCAACACAGTTACAATTTTTTTGTCTTCGGTGACATAGTGAAACCATCAAGAAAGGCCATCATCAAAAAGCTTTAGCTAACAATTTTCTATCCACTTGTGTAAAACTTATAATTTAAAGATAATAAAATGATTTTAGTGTATGTAACTGTCCATTTGCACCCTATTTAGAAGGAAAACTCAGAAATGATCAAGCAGAAACTGCAGCCATCCCAACTTGTATGACTTATCGCTTAGAGTGGAAGTTAGACAAGATGTTATAAGTAGGGATGCACAATGTTGGATTTTTGGCCAATATCCGATATGCCAATATGTTAAAACTTCTGATAATTAATACCAATATTGATATTTTATATATGTTCCTTTGTCAGAACATAGCCCTCTTATTCAGGCTTATTTGCTAAAAAAAATTGAATAACCGCTGTAAGAGCTGGTGACATATTTAATAACAGCCATATGCATAGCACTTTGACTTATTTAAATGAAAAGTGTTAAATGTTATTTATTAGCATTAGTCACCTGCAATGCTTGTTCACTTGAGGAGGCTTGTTCCAGGTTCCTAGCTGCAGTGTGGGATCCTCTGCAGCTCTTGTGCATGAAGGACATACTTTTTAAGTTCAAAGTTTTTGTCTATCCATTGTTCGTAATACTAATCATGCTAACGGGGCTAACACTTGACGTCCAAATGTCTGTGGTAAAACTCACCCAAGTGCTATCGGCTATTAGCGTCTCAATGATGTCGGAAATGACGGCTTGTAACTCTGGTGAGGCTACGTTGGAAAAATATCTCTGACTGGGGACAAAGTTGTAGTCGGATCTTTGCTAGATGTAACTGGGACCCTGTATACATAATTTTGGTCCACCGCATGTACCACATGTGATGGAATTACAAATATCCTTGAATCCTTGAAGTAGCGAGGCTCAACATACTGTAGCCCAAAAATCTTCGGAATCCAATATCCTCAAGCAAAAAAAAAAAAAACTTCCACACCGCTGACATTTTGACTTCTTCTTCTCTGCTGTGATTAAAGCAAGTAGGAGCACGTGACGTCATTACGTTGTGCTGACACTGCAGGCATCCATGTCACTGGGTTGTCATACAAAAACAGCGTCTTTTATATCGGTGAGTTACTTTGATGGAATGGCCAATATTTAACTTTAACGCTAATATTGGTCGATACAAATACCATACCAATAATATCATATACAGTATCCCAAATTATCATTCGCGTCACATGTGGTACATTAGTTGGAACAAAGTTGTGTACACAGGGTCCCAGTTACATCTAACATTTAGCAAAAATATAAATTGTATAAAGAAAAAGTAATAAGGATCTAAAATATAAGGAATACACTAAACACTAATAGTGCAAAAACGATACGCTAAACAACAGCAGCATGAACATGAGTCTGTGTGAGTAGATGAATATGAATGAGCACAGCAGTATGAAATAATCAGCAACATGAGATCAGCAGCATGAGATCAGCAGCATGGATAATCAGCAGCACATATCAACAATCAAAATGACATTACAGTGATTTTTATTTTTCACAGTGATAATCCTGATTAGGGATTTATGAGTCTAACAGCTTCAGGGTAGAAGCTGTTCCTCAGTCTGGTGGTTCTAGTGGGATGTGAACAAAACCCTGACAGATGATGATTATAACTTTTTGCATTTGCTGTTAAAACTTTCAGGAAAATTGGTAAATGAATTAAATGAAGTGCAGAAAGGCCAAGCCTGTTTTAAACTGTGACATTTATATTTAGATGTGCTCACCAGAAAACCTTGAATTATTTAAACAGAAAAAAACAGCAGACCTTTGGTGCACTAAGTGGGATATGTAAAAAAAGCAAAATGAAATGTGGAGAAGATAAGTTCAGAAACAAGCACATAGCAATGTTTGCTGTTATGTCCAGTAAAAAAAAAAAAAAAAAAAGTTAACATTCTACAAAAAGCACAAATAAAAAAAAAATTGTTGTCATTCAACAAACTAAAAACAATGCTGTCATCACATATTTCTACACAGCAGTGTCCTAAAAGTGTTTTACCTCAACATAAGACTTCCAGCTAAGGTTTTCAATGTTTTAATGGTCAAACCATGAGCCTTTAAAATGAAAAGACTCCTACGGTATTTTAACTTTCAGCAGTTTTATTTATTTATTTTCACTTGAGGTACTAAATGGAAGAAAATTTCAGGCTGCATAAATTCAGAAGTTATTTTTAATTTCATCTCACAGGACGCGTAAAAATTCCAGGAAGACGTGTTTGTGATGTAGACGTTGGGACGTGTGCCGGTAAATCTAAAACAGGGCAGAAGCTAATAATTAAAAATGTAAATTAAAAGTGTTTCTCTGGTCACGCTGCTTGTAGTGTGGGAATAATCTGTATCATATTGACATGCCTGTTCCAACACCTCCCTGGACAATTCTCCCTGACACATGGAGGACATTTCTGGCCCTCCTCCTCTCACTGTAATGGAGGTCGAATGCTGCTTTTCCGCATTTCTGCCCACATTAGCAGCTTCAGTTAATTGGCACCATTTACTCAATGGCATCGCTCTAGTTTGTAAATTACTTTTACAATTGTCACTAATTATCAAGCTCAATGGGTGGAATTGGCGCGATTGGTCCCCAGTGGAGCAGAAACACAACAGGCGGAGGAAGGATTAAGACTCTGGGGGCAACGCGAAGGGCTGGCTAGCTGAGGAATACAGTAGCACCACACGCTAATCAACAGAGAATTGCATACAGATAGTGCTACTGCGGCACTGAATCTCTGAGCTACATGCCTGGTGAACTATGCCTTCAATCTCAAGAGGTAGCCAACAGTTTTTTTTTGTTGTTGTTGTTGTTGTTGTTGTTTTGAGCTGTTGGCTGAAGTCAACTAATGCAAAATAATAAATACATAAATAAATAAATAAATAAACCCATGTTGGATTTTATTTTAAATTATGTTTGGTTTTTGTGTGCTAATGTCCTGTTTTTTAACCACAATCAGAAAAATAATTTATTCATTCATTCAACCTTTATTTATACACGTTAGTCACATTGAGACACGAGTATTCTGTCTAGACTTGTTGATCATATACAATAAAAAAAGTAAATAAAAGTAGGGATATAAAACAAACAAACAAAAAAAGCTACATTATAAAACAAAGTAAAATACTAAAAACAGGAACATGTCTGTATTATTATTTTTTCCACTGAACGTATCAGTTGTTTAAAATCCCTTAAAGAAATTAAATTGGACAGTTTCGGATCTTTTTGCAAGGTGTTCCACGTTACAGGAGCGGAGTAAGAGAAGGCCTTTTTGCAGAGTTTAGTTCACACTGAGGGGACACTGCAGGTAATAATGTCTTGGGAGCGCACACTATAGCTGCACTAACAACATGACATGTAGGAGGAGATGTATGAAGGCAGCAGACCAAGGAGTAATTTAAAGATGAAAATGTACCAGTGAGAGAGTCTGCATGTAGATAATGATGACCAGTTGACCAGTGAATACAGGGTGCAGTGATGAGTACGGTTCTTACAGCCAGTTATGAATCTTAGCACACCGTGATGGACAGCATCCAACATCTGTAAGCTTCTTGTAGGAGCGTTATGTAAATAATGTCCCCATAATCAACGGCCAGTAGGAAAGTTTCAGCTATAAGGCGTTCCCTGGCAATTATGCTAATTGTCTTGGCTAAAAAGGCTAAACTCTGTGGCTTTTATTAAAGGAGGCTGATATTGATTTTTTTTAAATATATATAAATCTATATGTTAGGTACCATTATCCTGATTGCAGTTGACACGGTTGTAATAGTCACAGCAAAATGAAGCCTCTGCAGAGTGGATATAAAAAAAGGAGTTTCAAAGAAAATTCTCTAAAAGAACATGTTTCTAATTCTATTACTATAGTAGTATCATATAGATAAAAAAAACATGCTCATAAAATATATTTAATTAGAATTTTAAGGAAAACCAATTTATGTTCTACAAAAAAAACAAAAAACTAAATCTCAAAGCAACGCAGATGAAGAGTGCATTGTTTAATAAAGGAAAACGAACAAAACATATACATGAGCATGCATCAGGGTATGTACAAGAAGAGCAATAAATAACTAATTAATTAATTAATTAAAATAGAAATCACCAAATAAGTGCTGTGTCAAAACTGCACATGGCATTTAATATTTTTATTTGATTTTTCCAGAGCTTTTTATCACATCAACAGCCATTTCAGACTGAAGACAACAAGGGCAGCACTTTCCACTTGAAGTCTTTGGTTTCCAGTGGTTTGGAGATGCACAGTTTGACACTGTGGTGTTCTAAGCCCATGAGGACCTCAACATTTGATCTGTGAGCTCCAAATGTACTTTCCAGCTATAGGTTCAATAATAAAAGCAACGTATAAAAGCCTGTGCAGCCCATAGACACAATAGACACAAAGAATACAGCAAGGCACAGAAGGGAACAAAGAGGTAAAAGTGATTCTGCGTGTCAGTGTTTGAATTCCCTGAACTATATAAAAACAGAACTCTATGGTTCTATCAAGGATTCAAAAAATAAAAACAAAGCAGTATCATGAAAACAAGTTCACATCCAACCTAGCTCAGCGTTTGTGCTTCCAAAGAAAGCAATAAATATAAAAAGATATGTTGCTGGTATCATATTCAAAAATACATGCAGACAATTAACTTCCCACATGCCTGCTACTAAATGAGATTTGAAATATCTATCAGTGACTCTCTGTCCTCTAGCTGAGATTTCATATTCAGCTGAGACATTTAATGTTTCCAAAGTGACTCTCAGAGAAGTCAAGCAGTGGTTTCAGGCTACACCGGGTTTCCTAAATGTTCTGAAAAGAGCCATTCCACAGAAAATGAAGGTTGAAGTGTGCAGTAATGGCTGAGCAAGAGCTCAAGGTGTTTCCCATGTTCTTTTTGTTACAATACAAGCTTTAATAGGGTAACAGTTGCCTGAATCTCATCTACTGAGTACTGCTCTTGTTTTAGAACAGACTGCTAAACTGGTACCAGTCTTAAACTCATTTTCTGCTGGTTTTAATGTTTTTTTTAACTTTTTTTTTTTTTTTTTTTTTTTTTTTTACTTTTGCTGAAATGAACTGGATGCATTGCAGGTCACAGGAAAGCTCATGTGGGTTTTATGTCCCTTTTGGTTTCGTACTGGGGTATCTGCTTTGTGAGTCTGTCCCGCTTGATAATAAGTTTGGGTAACACTAATAAACTATACTTTTTTTTTTAACAACTGAACATCATACAGCCTCTAGTGTCAAAACAAAACAGAAAATAAAAGCAGCTGCATGGTAATCTTGACATAGGCGACCCTTATTAGAATGATAAATCAGAAGCTGCAGGTGTATATGGATTTTCTCAGTCCAAACAGTTCTATTCTTTAAAAATACATTTGGTCCACTAAAAGGCACTTATACATATTTATAAGGACTTGTGTGCTTTCACGTCCCGAGGGGAACACTGTGATTGGGCCACACTTGGCTGACAGACAGTGCAGCAACATTTCTGCAGATAACATTCTCCATCAACTTCCACAATAATGGAGAACGCTCTTGATGGAGCTGCACGTTGCAAATCTTTGGTTTAATTTTTAAAGTTGAGTTTGAGAAAGCACTGCAAACATTAAGAAAACAGAGTTATACTGCAGGAGCCAAAACATATACAAAACAATAAGGTCTACTTTGTGCTACACTCATTCAAAGAAGAAGTAATAGCTGCATGTAGCTTCTCCTTTAACAATTGAAATAATAAATAATATAGATGCTTGAAACTGTGCTCAGTTTGTTAACGTATGTTTATGTATGAACAGATCACATTCCTTTACTGTCACTTGGGATTCCCCACAGACCTAAGAAAGCTCCTGCTCTGAAGCAGGATCTAAAACATACACACTAAATGTAGTTATAAAGTAAAGGACAGACAACGGTACTGCCAGTGCAAAACTAAAAAAACTAGTGTGAACACCCTCATATATTAATAAATACTGTGGTTTGGCCCAGAGTGGGCTGAAACTCTATAATTAACAATTGGAAGAAGTTTATTTCCATCCAAACCTTTTCAAATGAACATATTGCTTTATGTTTTACTGTAACCATTAATGAGGTAGCACAAAGCAATTTTGATCCTATGTGTTTTATTTAATATATCACAGATGTTTTGTTTTCTGACTTGGAGAAATTCACTCATATCCTTATGTATCCTCCTAAAACCATAGCATGTACAAAGACAAAGTTTTACTATGAAGGGTAGAATTTGACGAAATTAAATAAATAAATACATAATAATTAAATGTATCATTTAAGTATTATGTTAATTTAGTTTTTTTATTAAATGTATCATTTACTTGTTCATTGCATCACAAAATAGTAAAATATACAACTATGGCAAACTATTAAATACACAAATAATAAAATGGCCCATGAAATAAATAAATGTATCTTTTAAATGATGACATTAAATAATAAAAAGTCATTTTCGACATTTTATTTAAAAACAGATTAAACTATTTCACTGTGTATTTATTTATTTATTGGCTCCCGTGCAGCAGTGTCATCATGAAATGATGTTAACTGTCAGCCTCACTCATCAAACATTTCATGGGGCATTTAATTAATTAATTGTGTGTTTAATGATTTAATTGTATATTTAAGGTCAAGGTTTCTTTATTGTCATTCACATCGCATGTGGTATAGGTGGTGGTACTAAATTGTGTACACAGGGTCCCAGTTAGATTCAACAAAAGTATAAATTGTAAAGAAAAAAAAACAGTGATAAGATCTAATTACCGTATATGAATTAAGAAATACATTAAAGCTAAAAATATGCTAAACACTTAATAGTGCAAAAACAATATGCTGTTCCTCAGTCTAGTGGTTCTACACTTAATGCTCCTCAACCTCCTGCCTGAGGGGAGCGGGGCAAAAAGTTTGTGTGCTGGGTGAGTGGGGTCCTTCATGATGCAAGTGGCCCTCTTCCTGCATCTGGAGGTG
>JAVCKU010000031.1:1946731-1961995 GCA_032273985.1 Hypsolebias coamazonicus
AGATTTTTGTTGTATTTTAATCAAAACTAACCGACCGGTAACTCATTTTACTTAATAGGTAGTAAAAAAAAAAAAAAAACTTCACTTTCACTCGTTGTTACTGCTCGTCCGAAAAACAGTAAAAGACGCTCAAGTGTGACAGAAATCCAAGTATGTGCGACCTGCTGGGCTGATTTCGGCACATTTTTACTAAAAATAAATATCCAGCTTGGTAGTTTGCGTTGGTCATGTCCAGGAGTTCAGATTTTTAGATGCCTGCTTCCCGACAGAGCGGAGCGTTGACGACATCTGTCCGGACATGGTGATGCGTTCAAATTTCTCGGAATCAAGAGGTCTATGTCGACCTGCTTTCATAATAGAGCACATTCTTAACTAATCTAAACAAATTATCTAAAAGAACATGACTACACAAATACAACGACGACTTTACAGCGTTGTTTAAATGTTTTTTTTCGTGATTTTATATTAAATTGACTGTTTCGTTTTCCTTGACTTTTTCACCTTTAGTACTTCTTAAAACAGCACATTATAAACTGGCAAATTAATCCATGAGTATTTTTAAAAAATACATTAACCATGTACAGTAATCACTTATCACCCTGGACGTATAAAAAAGGCTGAAGTCATGCTACACTTCTAAAATTACCCTGATGTCATTGAATGCAGCACCTGACTCAGTAATTTTGGTTGATATGGCGCTCAACTGCATCTTCTTGACTTTTATTTTAAACGGGAAAGAAAGGAGGACACTTCTCAGGGGTTTGTCATAATTAAAAGCTTGACAATCTTTGATGCCTTCGGGGCATGTTATGCGTTTATTGACATGAAAACAAAATTACAGCTGTTAGTGCTTATACTGTATTCATGTGTATTCCCTCCGCAGGGACACTCCTTTCGTTTTTTCTTTTCTTATTGCGTAACTGCGGTGAGTTCATGTGCGCTCGTAATTTTACTTCCTACGCCACTAAAGAGGTTAAAAATACAGTATACTATGGGACTGGAGCGCGAGACTGCTGGTAAATTTAAATGTAGGGTCCAAATGGGGCCACTAAAAGCAAAATTACTAAATATCTGAACAAAAGTTTTGTAAAGATGTTAAAACGATCGTGTATGATAGTAGTATTCTTTGGTTCTTAATTTAAGAAATTAATAGGAACCTCATTCAATTTTGTGGCAGAAAACATTTCCAGAAACGTGTAAAATTCTCAACATATTTATTGCACAACGTTCCCAGAAAATTGGGACAAAAAGGGGACGAAAAAAAATTCATGGTGAGACTGCTTGAAAAAAAAAACATTTTGTACAAATAAATGGAAATAAATTGAGAATGTACAGTTTACACAAAACGGTTACACTTATGAGCAACTAAATAACTTATTCATATACAAAGATGGGGGGGGGAAGGCAGTCATATATATAAATAACAGCTTTCATGTACAAAATGTAGCAGAACATCTATATTTACACATAAGGATGTATTTTGTTAACTTTATGAACAAAAGATTAAAAAAAAAAAACATTCATGCTTCTCCTCTACTAAGACTTGGGTCATACTCAGGGTGCTATATAAACAAATATGCTAAAAACTGTCAACTTCTTGGGTTACATTGCCAGTCTTATCTAATTATTTTAATAGAAAAAGTTTCCAAAAGCAAAATTAGTGAATTTCTCACATGATGAAAATTTTTGCACCTCTTATAAAACAAAGGTACATTTGCTTGTTTCAATGCACAGTGTACTGAGAAATGTGTGTATCAAAAGCTTAAGATTGTTCTCTATTGTGACTTAAACTAAAGAAAACAAAATTGAGAAAATGATACCCATGATAAACTCATGCCCTTTTCCCTGCAGTACAATTTTACTTTTTGTCCAAAAAGATTAACTGGAAGTAAAAAAAAAATTTTTTTTTAAAAATTAGAATCTGCCAGTGTAAAGACAAAAAAAATAAAAAAAAACACGGCCTGTTATTAGTTTTATCCACTGAACTGTCATCAAAACGAACCTGAAAATAGTGTGAACCTGTACGTACGCCCACAAAAGGACCTGCCATGCTCCTCTAATCTTCATTCTGTTCCAAACACTGAAGCCGTAAACATCATATAAAGGTGACAAAGGTATAAAAATGAGAAAATACTTCAGCATTCTGGTTGCAAAATACATAGATAATGTAGGTTTTAACTTTTCTACTGTTTAAAGGGACCCATCTCAGTCACAATGCAATGAAAAAATATTTATTTTTTTCATTAATTTTAAAAAAAAAAAAAAAAAAAAAAAACAGCCTTCCCTTTTTTCCCCAATAAACACAGCATAGAGTCTACACAGTTGACATTCCTTTGATTAAAATTTCTTATGAATCTACCTCAGGGTTTTCTATGGGGCAGCCAAGTCATCCACCGTCCATAAAAAGATATGAGGTAGTGCTGTACCTATGATAACAACAAAGCCACCTGCAGCTCTTTTTTATTGTTCGACTGAAAATGATGTCAAAATCTCACAAGTGGCCAAAAACGTTTCGTCAGGTGAGAACCTGATTCAGCCAAAATGAATTGTTGAGATATGAAATAAATCTGGTCTGTAAACAAGCATATAAAGTAAAAACAAAACAAGACATAATTGGCATGGGAATAATAAAATACAGAAATATATACTTCTATGTTAAAAAAAAAACAAACAAGGAGTCTATTCCTTCATATTGCCAAGATTAAGATTGTACAGGGAAAAATAATTTGCATTCGAGGAATTTAATCAAATCTGGATAAATTTTAATTCTTTGGCTTTTGATTCCAAAAATAAGTCTTGCTTTAAATGGAACGTTCAGGTCCCATCACTGATGAGTCTCTTTGTCTCTACCTCCACCTGGTGGTGAGACATCCACATTGCTCCGAAGCCTGAGACTGATGTTCCCTACATAAAACCACTAACGGGTCAGCTTGTGAAGTGTGGACGGCTGTTTTGGGGGGACCAGAGAGGCACCATCTGGGTCTGACTGGTCTGACTGGTCTTCCTGCGTTCGGACCTGAGCGCTGGTGCAGTTTCATAGTAAGATCTGAGCAACGTAGGGGGAGTGAGTGCTGGCCACTGCAGCCAACAGGGGCAGGTCACTGGACTCAATTCTGCAAAGACAAAAGAGGAAACATGAAAGTTTTACTTGTCTTTTAAAAAGATCCCAACAGTATGAATGTTTATGAAGAATTCACACTATTGTGACTCGTTTTTCTTCTGGACGTTTTTTTCAAACATCTTTCTTGTTTCACAATTTTTATGCCATTTCAACAAATCATAAATCAAAACATTCAGCTCTTTCGGGGCAATCCTGCTATGAGTATTGGTGTAACTTTAGTTTTTTTGAAATATTTAGCCTTTTGTGCCACTTTTTTTCCCTCATAGAAAATGAATTTAGCTCATTTTACATCCTAGAAATCTTTAGTTCTGTTTACAACCTTTTACTGCTCTTTTCACATTTTGATGTGGTTCAGCTTCTTTCAGCTTCACTGGGCAAATTTTAACTTTTTTTCAGCTCATTTCAGCTAATTTCAGCTGTTTTGTGATCCCTTTAGATTCTTTCTGCTAACTAAAACATTTTTGTGCTTTTAACTCCTTTTTGCTAATTTCAGCTTCAGCTTATTTATGCAAGTTGTCTGTTATTTCAGCTACTATTTATCCATTTTTATGCTAATTTTAGCTTTTTGGGCTAAATCCACATTTTTTTTTTGCACTCATTTGAACTTTATTCAGCCTAATTCAGCAGAAATGTGCTCTCTCCACTCCCTTCTGGTAAGTGAAGCTTCTTTCTGCTTTTTAAGCTACATTTCAGCTTTTTTTTTTTTTTTTTTCAAATTTCTGCTTTTTTCAGATAATTTCCACTTTTTGTGCTCATTTTTGCTTCTTTAAACCTAATTGGGCAAACGTGCTCGTTCTGCTTCTGTTAATTTAATTTAAGCTTGTTCTACATTTTCAACTACCTTTTTAACATTATTCTGTTAATTTCAGCCGTTTTAAGATAAATTCACATTTTTGTGCTAATTTCTGCTACTTTCAGCCTAATTAAATTATGTCTGCTAATTTCAGCTTGTTATGATCCTTTCAGCTTATTTCTGCTAGCTTCAGTTATTTCAGCTACAATTTAGCCGTTTTATGCTAATTTTAGCTTTTTCAGCGAATTCCATATTTTTTTTTGCAATAATTTCAACTTTTTCTGCTTATTTCAGCAAAAATGTGCTCTTTCCACTTCATGCTGGTAATTTAAACTTATGTCTGCTTTTTGTGCTATTTTCAGCTTTTTTCAGATAATTCCACTTGTTTGTGCTCATTTCTGATTCTTTCAGCCTAATCGGGCAAACATGTTTTTTTCTGCTTTCTTCTGCCAATTTAAGCTTGTTCTAACTTTTTAGCAAGTTTAAAAAAAAATCTAACCATTTTTTAAGCTAAATTCATGAAACGTTCAGCCTAATTAACTGCGTTATGCTCATTTCCACTTGTTATGCTCCTTTCAACTTTTTTCTGCAAGTTTCAGCTTTTTCTGGTCTTTCAGCTACCATTTAGCTTTAGACACTAATTTTAACTTTTTCAGCTAATTCCACATTTGATAGCTCATTTCAGCTCTTTCTGCTTCCTTCTGGGGTAGTTTTAAGCTTTCTGATTTTTCAGCTACTTTTTGCTAATTTCAGCTTTTTTTTTTTTTTTTTTTTTTAGCTAATTTGCTAATTTTTGTGCTAATTTCTGTTTGTTTAAACCTAATTCAGCCAATTTGTATTTGGTCTGCTTTCTTCTGCTAATTTAGGCTTGCTCTTCCAATTCAGAACTTTTTTTAGCTAATTTCAGCAGTTTTTCAGCTAATTTCAGTAGTTTTTCAGCAAGTTCTTCAGCAATAAGCATTCGCACTGCATTTTCGCATGAAATGCAGTTTCTCTAGTTAACACTTTGGATCCTCTGCTGACAAAAAAAAAAAGTTAACTGCTTACCCTAAGACCATGCCCAGCTCTTTCACATGGACTCTCGTCTGGCCCTTCAGATATTCAGCAAGCATCTTACTCTTAAAGTAGATCTCCTGCAGTCGGTCCTCAAGGTGCATTATACACTAAATGGGCGACAAAGAAAAAAACGAATTGAGATTAAAGATTATAGACACGTTAGCTATAAAACTTTAGATAATGTAGTGGAAAGACAGACAGCTGACGTACAAAGTTGGGTGAGAGGTTGAGTTTGTAGAGCTGGTACGTGGACTGTAATAAGTTTGAGACCAGGTTGGACACCAGCACTTCTTTCCCCAGCCTGTTCACATCTGTGGCTCGTCTCTGACTGCTGGCCACCTGCACCGTCCACTTGTCTGTGTCTGCTATAATGCAGACAGCCTCGGCTATGGGCTCATCCAATACAGGATGCTGCAGAGGGACAAGACGGAAACTTGCTCGAGTGAACACACAAACAGAAAGAACTATTCTCTCTTGTTTTAAACCGCTCTCAGTGATAAGTTTGTGACTTGATTCACAATCAAAGACAGAGTCGAGTGTTGCAGCATTTACTAAAGCCTACAATTTTATTTAATTTATGTGTTCAAATAGGTAAAACTTCCACACACTAAAAATATTAAATATCCTATACCATTTTATTTTTAAAGCACTTAATTAAAAACAGCAACAAGGCCAGCCAAAGTGCTGATATTTCTTTATTTCTATTTAAAATAAACTCTTTAATTTGACTTGGCAAGTAAAGAATTTGCATGCCAACAAATACGGTAAAAATGTTCATCCTTTACCTGAACAGCATGGGATAATTCTGTCATGAGGCTTTGCCGTAGCTTCTCATCACAGGGGATTCCATGCAGTACAAAGTCTGGAACGTAGGTGGGGCAGTAGCCTCCAAACAGAGACAGGCCAAAGTTGGCAATGCTAGGCTTCGAGTAGTTTTCCACCAACTTTGCTCTGTAGGTCAAAAGATTATTAATTTTAAAATGCTATATTCTTAATTCAAAGTTTAAAAGTATGAAGCCTGACAGGAGGTGAGCCTGTGCATCAATGACGTACCCAGGGAAGGGAACCAGCACTTCCTCTTGCCAGTCCTCCGTCTCCTCGCTCTCGCTGTCTCCCAACGCGCTGTCGGAGCTCTCGTTTCGTGGGATTTCCCAGTCGTTGAGGGGAGCTACCTGGCGCTTTTGGTCCTTATTACTGCCTCCATCGTGGAGGACAGGGACAGTCAACACAACATCTTGGTCTTGCTCGGCAGGACGGCTCCGGCAGCAGGCGTCAGAGGAGTCGGTGGAACCACACCTGCACCTCCTCCGAACATCGGCTGAAGTGTGTCCCTTCTTGCTAGACTCCACCTCCCCAATACTTGAACATAAACAGATGCCCAAACCCTGACCCCTGCCCACACTTCGACAGCTATGATCCCTCAGGTCGTGAAGCCGAGGGATCCCTGATGGGTTTGGTAAATGTTTGTGCGTGACGTCGGTGGTGGCAGCCTCCTGTTTGGCCACATCGTCTATAGTTCTAATCTCCACTGGGTTTTCTGAACTGAAGTACTCGTCAAAATCGTCCCCGCAGTTCAGGTTCCACTGGGGCATCTTGCTGGACACCCGCTGCAGCGCTGGCGTTGCCTTGGTCGGTTTCGTTTGGTCCTCTGATGCACTGGTGTTGCTGGTCTTTGAATGTGCTCCTCTTGGAAGATGATACTGGTGCTGCTGATGAAGAGGCTGCAGGTGAGACAGTTGGCTTTCCACGAGTTTCTTGTACTTTTTTATTTCCGCCTGCATCTTCCTTTGTCGGCTCTCTGTATCCGACTCTGGAGACATGGAGTCACCAATAAGGAAGGTGACTTTTGTTGCCGGCTCTTCCTCCTCAGCTGAACTCAGAGCCATGGGTCCTGGCATGGGTTTTCCAGGCATTACTGGTATCGGCACTGCTCCAACCAGGTTCTTATCTGGGGGCTTCTTCTCCAAAGAGATGCCCAAAGCTTGAAGAGCATGCACTTTCCTGGGCTGACCCCCCACTTCAGAATCCATCCTAGCGCCAAAGGTCTTACTGTCTATAGTGGCAGAGGAGATGGAAGGACTAGATGGAGGAACTGTGTGTGTAGATGGAATAAGTTTTATGTCGCCCTTGGTCTCTGTGTCCAGCACATGGCCCTGATCCTTGGGACAGGCCGAGCCAACCTGCAGCACTGTCTCCACCCTCACCTCAGAGGCCAGTGGGCTGCTGGACTCCCTTTTTAGTTCCCCAGGTTCAGGTACAGCTAAAGTCTGCAGTTCATCTTCTGCAGTCCTGCTAATAGAAGCTGCACCTTCAGTGGGCCTTGACTGAAGAACACTACTCCTGGATCCTTGGCTGTTATTGCTGTACTCCTCGTATTCTTCGGTGTCAATTTTCTCTTTGAGCATCTCCCTACAGCTGTGCTCCATCTCGGTGTCTGTGTATGTGCTGCTCTGGAGGCTGTTGTCTGAAGGGCAGCTGCTGTCTTCAGCCTCAGTCTGCTGGCTGCTGGCCCCTTGCGACAGATAATCTCCACTGGGCTTATGGACAGTAACTAGGACGTAGTCTGACTCCTCGACCTCCCCCTTCCTGAGTGAGGTGGTGATGAGCGAGCCAGGCATGACAATGGCCTCATCTTCAGCACTGTCCAGCATGTGGGTCTCCAACAGTTCAGAGCAGCGGATGAAGTACGTAAGGACATAAAGGAGCCTCTGGACCAGATCCTGTCGGCGGCCGACCACCACTGTTCGAGACAGCCGTACTGGTGACCCTATGGCTCCGTAAAGGTCCCCTGCAAACCAGGACAGAAATCAGAACTTTTTCAGCTTTAATGCCAAACTGAAAAGTTTGTAAACAAATCTGCACCATCTCTATTTTTCCCTCCACATTTGCAATGGGCTGCAATTCCTAGTTGTGACCATTAGGCGTCACCATCACCTCATTTTCTAAAGGTTTGAATTTTTCATCATACTCATATGCTTCTAAATAAATTACTTTCTACAAGAATTTAAATATCACTTAAAAATGCTCATTCATAAGCAGCATATTTGTAGAGAAACATGACTACAGATTTTAACCAGGGCAAGTTTCTTCACTGCAAAATAGGTCTCCTACATGAATCATTAAAATAAATTCATATAGAGGGGTCTAACCAGCATGTCATTTAGATAGTCCTTTTGTACGTGTGTGGTTTATTTAAAAAAATGTAATGTCTCATTTAAAATGTAGCATTTTACAACGCACACCAAGTCAACAAGCCCAGAAGACTTTCATTAATGAAAACAGATTTGTTCCAACTTGTCTTTATGCTGTAATGATAACAGTGCCTTGGTTTTAAAATGTTACCCCCCCCCCCCCCCCAAGAATATGTTTCTATTGAGCAAAAGTTATTGTGATTTAAAGTCTCACCAAGCTGTGCCCAGAGAGGGTTGTAGGGATGCGTCTTTGCCAGCATGTCGACGCTTTGGGAGGAGTGTTTCTCGAGGAAGATTTTAATCGGAGGCTGCCCATTGGGCATGACGGTGGGCACCCAGGCCAGATGATTGGTCAGGATGGCTGTTAATAAAGCTGGGAGGAATCTGGAAAGTGGGAAACAGCATGGTTAGAGGGGAAAAACTATAAAGTAGACCTAACTTTACCTCACTGGTTAGTTTCTATCAGTTAGGATAATGTTCTGGTTTCCGTCCTTCCTCTACATGGGAAACTTTGGCCAAACATTTGAACTTGTGAACAGACCGACACAAAACTCATTAACAGTTTGCAAATCACATCTATTCAGAAACTCAAAGAAGTGACACACACTCAATTCACACGATTCACTTCTCAGTTCAAGAGCCTACTTCCCGTCGTGCCTCGTGACTCAACACGGTGATGGAAGCCTGGTTTCATCACGTGCCAGAACAGTTGTGACAGCGGCAGCTATCAGTCATGGGATCACTGATGGGATGCCTCATCAAAGACATGATGTGATACAGTAGACCAGACGTTCCCATGGTAACATGATACGTCAGAGTCAACATGTACAAGTTGGGTGTAGGCCAGATTAACCAGTAATGGTAGAAAAATGAACTTTGACTTTTGTTTTTTTTTTGGAAGGAAACAAATGGTTACCTAGGAGACGGTTTCTATTCTCAGGCAACAGTAATGAACAAACAGGAAATTACAACCCTAGTCTGCAGAAACTCACACTGGACAATGCAATAAAAGAATGTTCACAAAAAACAATAATTTATTAATCAATAAGTGAGTTTAGCAGTTACATTTTTTTTTCTGGTTGGTTGTGTCCAGAGGAAATATTTATAGTATGTACTGTACCTACCATGATTAGATCTTATTATATAATATATATATATATTTAAGATGAATGTAGATTTAAATCCTCTTCTTGGTTTTGCAGGATAATAAGTTTAAACTATATCTTTTTTTTTTGGTGCAGACATCTTAAGTTATTTATAAAACTGTCAAATTATTTTGCCTTTGCTTACTTGTACAAATCATGTGCATACTTTATTATTATTATTATTATTATTATTATTATTATTATTATTACTATTTTTATTATATAAAGGCACTGTACATTTTTTATAGTGTATATGTGGTGTGTAAAAGATATGTACTTACAGGCCTGATAACTATATATGAATAAAACACCCAGATAAAAAACAAATTTAACAAAAAACTAATGAGGATTTTTATTGTCCACGTAATAAAAGGAAATGGGAAAAATCAGCTCTGTTCAGTGAACATAACATAAAAAAAACCTCTCTGAATATGTTCAATAAAGGCCTTGCTACCAATTCATATATGCACAAGTGGCAGTGGTTTTGTGACGGCAACAATAAGCAGTTAGAGGCTGGCAGGGATCTTCTCATTCAGCTTCTTTTGAGGCAATAAAAGGAGGCTGAAACAGTCACAGTGGGAGTGTTTTGTGCAGAGATTGTGGTCATGAATCTACATGTGCTTCTCTGTTAACAAGCTTGTTACTCCAGTACAAGTCAAGAAAATTTAGAAAATGAAACATTTTCAAACATTTGCACGCTTCCTCTTCTGATAATCGAGGTCAAGTTGCAACTGTAAGTCAAAAAGGTTTGTTGTGTGACCTTAAAACTAAAAAAAAAAAAAAAAACAGTTTTAATGTTGGAAAATTGGTGCTCGAGTACCAATGAATCTGATTTCAGACCTTTACCTCTAAAACGTGACATTCAAGCAACATTCTTAACTAGGGTTATAAGAAAAGTAGATAAGTCACTGAACTGGTTCTTGGAGGCCTGCTCCATCAGTGAGGACAGCTCCCTCATGAAGAGACCGCAGAGCTGGTTCTTCTCTGATGCACCTGACATCATAGTCAACCAGACGGGCTCGGCCACGCGGGGCATTGTGTAGAGGTCACAGATGGTCATCCTGGAGAAGAGGTGAGGGAGGGATGAAAGAATGAAAGGGGGAGGGGGTAACAGAAAGGGAATGAGTAGGGAAAGACAAAACGGAGGGAGAACAGACAGATTATTGTCTCTCAGGGAAAACAAAGGCGATCTGAGTTCACAGAGCTTCACTGTCTGCACTGAGGCCATGGGAGAGCCTCACTGAGTCTGTTTGTCACAGGCTGACGAGCTTGTGTGCGTGCACGCACATCTATATGCATGTTGCTCAGCTTGGATGTTTGTCCATTGAGAAGGACTGGAGTTTTCCACAGAACGTGGGACGCTGCATGTCTCGGCCATAGGCCAAGCTTTCACACAGGGGCAGAGGAGAATCTCTGCAAATGTCTGAGCAATGTGGAAAAAATGATATAATGCAGCTGCTGAGCTCAGAGCTCTAAAAAATGAAAAAAAAAAAAAAAAGTGGAGGGATCAACTTTGCAATCTTCCGCAAATACAAAACGCTCAACCTAAACATAAACTGAATCAGCTGCTATCAGCCCTGGTGATCAGTCACAAGACTTTCAGTGTTGTTGATAAGAACTGAAAAAGCACTAGCTCATTGAGTTTGTCCAACGAAAAGCACCTCAGACTGTAAACAAGGTTGACTCACAACCTTTGACCCATAAAGAGTCCGTAAAATGACAGCTACAAAGGTTGAAGGCTGAGAAAACATACAGGTGTCACATATTGAGATGTGACCTTCAGCTCAAGTTTAAACTATTTTAGGACAGAAGTGGTTCCCCAAAGAATAAAGGAACACTTTTGCTCCATGCATTAACAAGGAATGTATAAAAAGAAGAACTTATGAAACATTGCAATACAGCTGTCACAAGTTATTTCTATTTAACTTCAGTGATGAAACCACTAACTTGCTTTCCCAAGACTAATTTCAAATAACATTTAAAAGAAGTCCGTGTAGAGTCGTTTCAGTCTCTCCACTAAGTTCCTTAGGAGATTGTCTTTATTTTTTTTTTTAAAGAAAACTCAGATAAATAACTTCTTACTCTGTTAACTTATCTTTAGCTTGTATTGTTGATGCAATATTTTTCTAGCAGAGAAACAATATTAAGTAAATGTTAACATTTTAACTGAGTTATCCTAACAAAGATTAATTTATTATGACAAACGCTGAGCAGAATAAATACAGCAGAAATTGGCAAGAATAAATCTGAGATGCAAGCCTCTGGTTACACCAGCTGATCGGTCAGTTTCAGAGTCAAGTAACCAATAACATTTAGGACATTCTTGTACTCAACAGGTCGACTTGTCTTTGGCTTTAACCTGCTGTGTCTGCTGCACACTCATGCACTGAGAGCCTGACATTGTGCAAAAGCCTGACCGTGAGCCAGTGCTACATATGAAGGGGAATCTAGCGTCAGTATCTGTGCAGAAGGTTTTCCGAGTGAACTGCAAAATGCTGTGACAGCATTTGGAAATAAAATGATTTCTCAGGGTGATTCACCACTAACCCACAATAGGGTATATATTACAATAAAGTACCATTAAATAAAAAATAAAAATAAACTAGATAAGTAGGATAATGCAAAAACATGTAAGAATGGCAAATTTTTATGTATATTTTACATGTTGTGTCTGAATTGATTTTATACTGCATTTTCCGCCATGCACGTTGCACCACCTTACAAGTTGCATCAGTTCAAATATGTCTAATAAGGTGAAGAAAAAAACAAACAAACAAAAAAAAACAAATGTGTTGCTTCGCTGTATAAGTTGCATCTATTATGCATCACCGCTGACAACCCGGAAATGTGGGCCCGTGTTGTGCCAAAAATCAATAGGCTGACAAATGGCAGCCATGGGAGCATGCACGGGAGGACTTTAATAATAATTTAACAAGATTAACACTTAAAAACGATTATTTGTTTGCTCGACCTTGTAGTAAAGGTGTGTCTCAATTGAACTTTTACTAAATAAATGCACTTCAATGGTCAAATCAGCTGCATTTCGCTGAGGCGATGCAGCGAAATGAAGCTGATTTGACGGTTGCTCCAGGCAAGATCTCGAAGCCGGACGATGGTGGCAGGCTATGGCAAGATGTTTGAGTCATTTATAGCCACTTTTACCTATTACATGACAACAGCATGCCATACTACTCGAGTGTCATCTAGTGGCTGAAAATGGTAGTGTTCAATATTTTCAGTCAGAATGAATGAAAACGGTCATATCTCAGTCAAAAATTAGTTTATAAATATCCATCCATTATCTTTTACCCGCTTCTTCTATTTTTTTTGTCAGTTCAAGAAAATGATCAAAACTGAATTGTTAAAAAAAAAATGAAGTAGCATAATGTGTACTGTATTATATTGTATGTGTAGTGTATTGTATTAGTTAGAAAAATTAGAAAGTTTTTCATTTTGTTCTGTTACTGTAAGATTATTATTGTTTGAACAGATTGTTTGAAAAAAAAGGGGCACATATAATAAGATTTTTTTCTTCTTTCTGCTACCTTTCATTTTTTTATACTCCATACGTTATTGTTCATGGGATTGTTTTGTATTATACTGTATTGTTTAAAAAATGAACAAATAAACTAAACTAAAAATTCAGCCTGTCCCAGCTTTTCAACATTTTCCTTTTCACCCTTTTCATAATCCAAAGTCTATACAATGATTTTGATTTAAATTTATCCAGTTTGCAGTTAACTGTGATTTTACATGAATAGTAATTCAAAGAGTATCTTTGGGAAATAGTGTATACTACTCTGTTGCATTGCCTTATAACAGTCTGACTTGATAAGACACTGATTCTGCTGCAGTTCACTTTCTTGCTCTGTTTCAGCACTAATGCTGTAAACAAATTAGTATTTTCTCTCTCAGATTTAGTGCTCCATTTACCATAAATAATACATTTTGGATCGAGCAAGGAGTAACAGTTCTTTGGTGTTAAATAATACGGCTGCAAATTATTGCAAGGAAGTGGGACACATTGTCCATCAAAGTGAGAAGGGAGTTGAAGTCTTGAAGGGGAGAGAACGAAACTGGGCCAACCTCGGCCGCAAAGACAAGCCGTCAGTCAGCGACCTCATTTGCGGTCCACAATTTATATTCAAACGCATACACACAGACCCATACATCAGCGAGAGTTCATCTTGCACTGAAATGTTCAGGTCCAGAAAGAACCACCAACTTGCATGCGCACGCACACAGCTGCAGCTGCTTCTCTCTGAACTGCAGCTGGAGGGCCACGCTGCACTTTGTCGAAATCCCATGATGCTGACAGCCGGCCGCCGGGTATCTCCTCTTCTGCTCCTCCCTCCAGCTCATCCTTCACACTTCCCTTCATCTTTCTTTCTTCTCTGCTTTCTGCCTGTCAGTGAAACAGATGTGCTCGCAGAAATGCACACCATTTGAAGCCACTGAAGAGTAAGGATTTGGAGACAATGAGCCATATGTCTGTGTTCATGTGTTGCCACTTATTTTCCAGATAGACATTAACAAGGCATTTAATAACCTCATTTGACAGTTTTACTTGGTTTGAGTCTTTATAAAGACACAGGTTGCAGATGCAAAAGTACCATAAGAGTTTAAAAAACTGCAGACCAACTCGTCAGAAAACATCCACATTTCTTTAACAAAAACTGTCAAGTCTCCTTCCTACCAAAATAACTTGTATTGCTTAGCAGCACAGTGGGGAAAAAAAAAAAAAAAATCATTATTTTTTTATTCTAATTTGCATTGATGCTCTGCATCCATTGACATTTGTGTATAATGGACACAAATGTGAAATTCATACTCTGGAGGAATGAGATGAAACCTACCATTGTTTTCTTTGTTATTCTAATGGGAGACTTTGACACTAAAAGCTAGGACTGGACCAGTGGTGTAGTCTAGGCGATACACAGTATACCCACTAGAAAAGCTTAAGAATTCCAGTATACCCATTTAAAAGTACCCAATGACATAGTTCACTATAGTTTTTCTGTAGTGAAGTTGTCTCAAGAAACAAAGTTGTCACAAAGACAGATGAGGGGCAGCAAAGTACTAAATTTGTGTTTTTCTTATGAATATATATTTTACTCTTGAGTACTCTTCAATGTCCTCAGCATTAGGGTTAAAGTCTCAGGAGGTTCGATGTATAATTATTTTAAGTACTGTAATATAAAATTTAGGAGGACAAGCTTCAGAATGTTAATTAGTAATAGTGCTTTTATCAATAAAAAAGGTTCAAGGTTCTGTATTGTAATTCACATCACATGTCTTCAGATCTCTTGTAAATGAGTCCTGAGGCTCAGTGGGATTAACCTGTGTAAATAAAGGTTGAATTGTGGTACAAGAGGTGGAACAGAATTGTGTACTCAAGGTCCCAGTTACAAACAATAGCAATAATATAAAGTATAAAAATAAACAGTAAACAAGGATCTAAGATATAAACTAAGATATACACTAAACAAACGCCAAACAATACGCTGAGTTAAGATGTATGCTAATCTTTAATAGTACAAAACAATACACCGAACAATAGCCACACAAACATGAGCCTTTGTAGGTAGATGAGTACGAATGAATGAATACAGCAGCATGAAATAAATCAGCAGCATGAGATCAGCAGCATGGACAGCACGTCACCAATCAAAGTGGCATTACAGTGATTTTTTATTTTTTTATTTTTTTTCCCCACAGTGATAATCCTGATTAGAGATTCATGAGTCAACAACTTCATGGTAGAAGCTGTTCCTCAGTCTAGTGGTTCTACACGTAATGCTCCCCAACCTCCTGCCTGAAGGGAGTGGGGCAAAAAGTATGTGTGCTGGGTGAGTGGGGTCCTTCATGGTGCAGGCAACCCTCTTCCTGCATCTGTGATGGTGTGGAGACTGACTCCAACATCTTCTGTGCAGCCTTCACCACTCTCTGCAGAGCTAT
>JAVCKU010000031.1:1993275-2003918 GCA_032273985.1 Hypsolebias coamazonicus
GATTGTAGTTAAAAGATAATACAAAAACTCACTGTAAAACAGCTTTAAATCTCATTTGACAATGAAAAATATGAAATAAAAATATCAATAAATGTCATAGGTTAATAGTTTAGCAGAACTCAATTATATCACCCATAAAAAGTGATAAATTGTAATCTTGTCAGCTAAAGGAAGGCATTAGTCTCTTGCTCAAGTATTTTATTTTACTAGAATAATTATCTGAAATGTTTACAAAGCATCAGTAAACTTGGTAAAACATTGTGCTTTTGTTTTGTAACGTTGCGCGCCTCACTTCCGGGTTTACTTCCGCTATCTTGACGCTCCTCCTTCCCTCCCCGCCCCTCCCGCGCCTTGCCAAATAGTGCGACTGAGGAGATGGAGCAGGCCGGACTTGCGCATTACGCTGTTTTTCCTTGAACAGTGATCCGTCCTTCTGTTGAATGCGACAGTAGAGACAGACAGTCAGACAGAGAGACAGACAGTCAGACAGACAGAGAGGCCCTAATGTCAAATCACGTACAAATATGCTTAAAACCCAAAGTTCGGACATTTTTGGTGTTTTTCAAACGGAAACATGTTTTGTTGCCAGGCTCTGCTGCAATGTCACTTTGTTTGATGACTGAACGGAACTGACATCAAATGTCTGTTTCACAGGTATTAAACACAGATTTATGCTTAAATAACAACATTTTGTCTAATGGTTACTTTACAATCTTATGAGAACAATATTTGACACCAGAAGGCTATTGAGTCTGATTTAATGTTTTCTGCACAATGTATGAGTAAATCTTTGTCATTGCAAAATTGCATGTAGGCAATAAGGTAAAAACAGTCTGAGCTGCGACACTGTGTAAGTCAGTGAGAGTTTGGGCGTGGGCCCTTTGACCTCTGAGGGGGTTTGAGAGAAAACCATCAGTCCTGCAGCCGTGAGAGACACGCTGGGTGAAAGAAGACACAATTACCCACGTTTGTGTGTATAAACTGTGTTTGTGTGTATAAACTGTGTAAAAAATGAGAAATGATTGTGGAAATAAAATGATTTTGTCTACAAATGTTTTGCAGTGTTAAACATTTTGTGATAAAATCCAAACCCTCGAAGAGAACAAAACTCCAGTTCTGTCACGTAAATGCAACTTTTTGTGACCCGGTTTAATTCTGAGCCCAGTCCGTCTGAGCTGCAGAGCTTTTTACCGTTCATTTCAACAGAAGTTTGTTGTTTTCAATGGGGAAATTTAGTCCTTTTTTGATAATTTAATTCACGTCATTCGGTGTACAGTAAAGTCTCAGCGAAGTGTTCCGAAATAAGACGCACATTTTCATTGACTTTTCCAAAACTACAGGCTACTACTAGGGATGCACGATATTATCGGCATGGTTTCGGCCAATATTAGCGTTAAAGTTCAGTATTGGACATCAGCCATTTCATCAAAATAACTCGCCGATATAAAAGGTGCTGTTTTTGCCTGCAGCGGCAGCACAACATGATGACGTCACACGCATCGACCTGATCTCACGGCAGAGAGGAAGAAGTCAAAATGTCGGCGGTGTGGAATTTTTATTTTGTTGAGGATGTCAGATTCCAAAGATTTGCGGACTATTGAGCCTCGCTACATCGTCCTCAGTCTGAGATATTTTTCCGACATTGCATTACCCGCGTTACAATTTGTTATTTCCGACATCACTGAAAAGCTAACAGCCCATAGCACGACTTGTTGGGTGAGTTTTACCACGGACATTAAGACGTCGTGTTAGCTCCGTTAGCATGATTAGTCTTACAGAACAATGGATAGACAAAAACTTTGAATTTAAAAAGTCTGTCCTTCATGCACAAGAGTGCAGAGGATCCCACACTGCAGCTATGAACCTGGAACAAGCCTCCACAAGTGAGACAGCATCGCAGGTGACCAATGCTAATAAATAACATTTAACACTTTTCATTTAATATAAGTTAAAGTGCTATGCATATCATATGGCTGTTACCGAATATATGTCACCAGCTCTTACAGCGGTTGCACAATTTTTGTAGCAAATAAGCCTAAATAAGAGGCTATGTTCTGACAAAGGAACAATTAAACAATATCGGTATCGGCATTGGTTATTGGCCAAATACAGTAAGTTTTAACATCGGCATATCGGATATTGGGCAAAAATCCAATATCGTACATCCCTAGTTGTTTTTTTTAAATTCCATGTGATTAGCGACTGTTCTGTTTACCACTTTGGTCTTGTGGTTATTTAAAGTGCTCGAGCATTAAAGCTGGTATGGTATTTTATGGGAAAAAATATGCAAATACTCACCTATAAGTCTGTGTTGTGGAGGGGTTTTCTTTTGGAAATGATGTTTTGTTTCATCATAGGTGATATTAATAAAGGAAAAGTAAGCAAAACTGCTTTCAAATTAAAAAAAAACTGTTATGTTCAGTAATTTTCTTTAGTGATATTAAAATTTACATGTTACAGTAACAAAACTGAACCTGAAAAAAATACTTTATTCAAAAATAATAATTTTATGCTTTAAACTGAGTGAATCTTCTGTTAAGATTTAAAGTAACAAAGTCAATATTAGCATTTTCATGTGTTTCAGGAATCACTTTATTGCGTACAAAATCGGAATAGACAAACATGTGCAATATAAAAACAGTATTTACATCAAATAAACAAGCTAAAAACCCAGATGGTGTCGTTTTAAACTATTCTATAAAACGGTGTAAACGGCTCGCAGAGGCAGATGCCCTGTCAGGCATCGATCCGTCTCATCACATTAGCACACAGTGTCCTCCGCACCACACAGTCTGCAAAAAGCCGCGTGCACTTTGCAGCATCTCAGTTCAAGTTTAACAGTAAGGCAGCGGGACACGATTGTTTTCTAAAGCCGTAAACGAGAAATGTTGCCACGAAAAACGACATCGTGAAGGAAACACGAGGGGAAACAAAAGACTCTGCGGCACGCTGCTCCCTGCAACTCGCTTACCACAAGACGGGCTTTAAAGACGAAGCGTTTACTGCGTTTACGATAAATGCGGGGATGTTTGTGTACGTGATAACAGCGTGGCTGCTAATGAGCTAATGAGCCACTCAGCCTGCGCGTGCATCGCTGGGGCTACCGTTAGCATGTTAGCTAACCGCTTCAACAACAGGAACGTTTACCATTTCCTTCACTTAAGTTTAATTACCTCCATTGAGCAGCTCTTTTGCCGTACCTTCCACCTAAATAAAAACACACCACTTCAAATTACACCACGAACTAAAAACAATGGGTTAGCGTACCCCAAGTAACACACAAAAACACAAAACATACCTGAAAGCTGGGTCCTCTTTGCTACATCTCGGGGGCGGCGACGAGATTGCATTTCTCTTGTTGAAAAGTTTCTGGAAGAGAGTCGGTGGCATTGTGCACCTACATAAATTCGGTACAGGTTTCTTTTTGTTTTCAAATCCGAGACCAAGTCTTGTTCCTTGTAGCCGTCTCCATGGGTGTCACAGTCATATGACAGGCATTAGTCACAGGAGCCACTCGGTAACCCGCTCCTTTTTTTTGATTGGCTGAGCAGACGCGGCAACTACAACAAATTATCTGATTGGTTGATATTTTTGGCCACGTCCCACGTGGTCAGCGGGTTCTCCGTGTTGATGTTTTTGTCAGGAATCCTGACAGCACGAAATTTTAACATTTGGTCAACTTGCAACGCACTGTTCAAGACATGCACACTTTAAATTAAATTAACTGTTAAAAAATTAATGTGTGGACACAGCCTAGTGGTGAACACAACAAGACTCAGCAGCACTCGTTTATACAGGTCGTTCCACTATTTTCATTTATTATAAGTGTTTTGTCTGGCAAAATCGAGCAAATGTGTTAAATATCAGACGTACATAAATATAAAACTAAAAAAAAACAAAGAAACATTGACATATTAGAACTTTACATCTAACTTTCTTTAGTTACAATACAACACATTAAGTGACACAAGTAGCCTAAAGTACATAAAAATATAATTTGATTTAGAAAAGCAAAACCAAAAATGTGCTGTTGATAATAACAATCAAAACCTGTGCTGTATACATAAAGGTTGAATGAAGAAGGAAGAAAAAAGTTTTTTGTAAGCACAAAGAAAAAATGGGTCTTAACATGTGCAACTCCACCATCTAGTGGTCATTTATGTGAAAAGAGGTTATCAGATTTAAATGCCCACATTAGGAAGATATTTTATTAATCTCCATCCATTCTGTAAGATCTATGTATCCATTGGGCGTCTGTTATTAACACTTCATCTTCCTGAGATGAACCGTTCAGTGTGAACTGTAACTAGCAGTCAGAAGATAGAGGGGTGTTGTGTGTCTAGTCTGGACGGAAAGACAAAACTTCTGAGCTTGGTACTTCTATTTCTCATCTTCTGAAAGAAGCAATCTCTTTCATTCTCACTGCCAAAGTTGAAGAACATGGCCGAGCTTGTTCTCACAGGTCTTTTTAGTGTCACCGAAAGAGGTAATGTTTCACTTTTAGAGCTGATCTCAGACATTTTGGATGCACCTGGATCAAGCTTCGTTTGGCTAGATGACTCATTGGTGTTCTGAGTAGTTGAGTAGGAGGGTGTGCTGCTTTGGGCTTTAAAAGCCTTGGTAGTGATGGGGCTTTTAAACCAGACCTTCTTCTTACACAAAATATTTTTCTTGGTGAGCTGTGGAAAAGAAATGTTTGACAATGACTTTAAACACATTTACTCTGTATTTAAAAAGAGGGTATTTGAAATTTTGAACGCAACAGAAACCAAGAAGGTCTTACTTTTGGTGGTGTTTTCCTCTTGAGGGGGTTGTCTGCAGGCTCTGCAATGGAAACTATTTGTTAAATTTTACACTCAGAACGTACATAATACAGGAAAATGTCCAGTTTGCGTCTTTTTAGGTCGTTTTTACCTGGCTTAATCAAGCCCGTTTGCATATGACTCCTATTTTCAATGCTTTTCTGGTGGCTTGATGAAGAAAAACAACATTGTTTGCATTGGTCAAACATATACAGTATATTGTTTATGCCTTTCTCAGATAGATGAGCTCACCTGAAAAACTCACCTGACCTCACAGTTCTTTCCAGCCAAATTCAGTGTAGCATCTCCTGACCAAAGCGTTGGAAATCAGATCAAATTTGACAGTTCAGGACCTTTGCAAACCCGTTGACATCAAAATACATTATTCTTACTTAAAGCAGACTGTGTTTGTTTTCATGTAGCCAAACTCTATTAAAACAAGGATAAAAGTGACTTTTTATGAAGGAGCACCTATGATAGAAAGGTTGGGAGGGTGATGCATGTGGATGTTCTCAGCACGACTAGATTCCAACAAGGTGGAATTTTTAATGAGATTTACACTCAGAGACTCATTCTTGGTAAGAAAAGTTGCAGCTTCCACTGTCAAGACAACAAAGGGCAAAAAAAAAAAAAAAAAGAATACAGAGCTTTACATCATTGTTGTTCTAAATACTGAGCAAAAATAAAATCAAGGAGACACACACCACTGCTTTCTCTTCTGAAGATCTCTGGGGAAGGCAAGCTGCTCAAGGGTGTGGAGGAAGACGAGCAATGGTTGTCATCGTCTTCGTCAATCGAGTTTAAAGTTGAGCCTGTTTCCATGCTGCAAGAAACGACACTATCAGGAGTATCATCGTCTTCACGAGCCTTGAGGACTGGGGACAACTCAATGGTTAGGTGAGCTGTTTGTTGATGGCCAGGATGTTTTTTAGCGGGTGGAACAGACAGGGTGGTTTGGTTTCTTGACGTTTCAGAAATTGCAGGGCTGCTCGGGCATGACACAGATGTGCAGTGGACTGGCACAACGCTAACCTTTAGGTGCAAATAGAAAACACATAAGGAGTTTAAAAAAAAAAAAGGTTTAAAGGTTGCAGTCTTCTGTCAAAAAAAACAAAGTAAACAAAATCCATGCAATACTTTCAACATTTTGATGATAAATGTGCTCCTAAATAAAAACCTGTAAGACAAATTTGTGCATGACTGCATTTGTTAACAATATTTATATAGCGTGTAAACAAATTGTTAGGAAATGTCAAAAGTTATGAATGTTTTCATTATTCCGGTGAGAATCTTGACTCTGCCCATGAATCGTAAGTTTGGGTTAGCAGAGAGCTGGACGAGAAGCTGTTCTGTGAACTCAGCTGAACTGATAAAGATATAAAAGCAAGCTCAGAAGGCAGCTTGGTGCAGACTCATGACTAGTGTACTTTCATGTGTGTACTTTATGTATATTTATGTATGTCGAGTGGGGTTCTTTTTGAGTAAGTAAGATAAAGCAAGAATATTTTTCTCCATCCAAGCACTGGGCTCTTCTGGACAGAGGTATCTGAGGTTGTGTCTGGGATCTGTTGGAGCCATTCTTCCAGTTTGTCCAGCAGGGCTGAGCTCAAACTGTGGCAGCGCCAGCACTTCCGGTGTCAGCTGCCAGGGATTTCACCTGCCTGGACCTGAAAATCCCACAATATCTTCTCCCTGCTTTTCACCACCACCCTTGGTGGAGTCTCCCAGTTTAACTGTCAGGCCACCAGTCCCTTGGCTCAGATAGTTCCGTAAAGATAAATAAAATACACTCACCCCCAAGGGACGCACTGTTTTAACAGTAGGATCATTCAAACCATCCCCTTCAGGTTCCTCTGGAAGTGTGGGACAATCACGTTTCCTGGACACAAGACCTTTATTCTCTGAAAGTTTGGAAATGGGTATTTAGAATATAAATATTTGTAGATATTTATGTTCATTAAGCGGATATGGTTGTTTAAAGTGCAAACAACTTAGTACACGACCATGTGTGTACGCAAAAAAAAAATATTTGCGTATTTTAATTGAAGTTTCTTACTTGTTCGACGCCTCAGTGCTGTTTTTACGGGTGTGTCTCGTTTATGGGGAAACCAGCTGTCACTGCGCTTGGGTCGAATCATTTTAAATCACTTTTGTTCCAGATCAATCAACTTTAAACGTCAGAGGAAGGAAAAAAACTGCATGCGAAAAGTGTTATTCTTTCACTGCCCTCCATCTTGTTCTACGCGTCGCCTAGCAACCAGCGCACCAGCCAGTCGGTGTTGTTAATGGATTTTTTTTTCTCGAGATGCTTTTTTTTTACGAAAATTATTTGTTTTAAATCCTAAAGAAAATAATTATATCAATAATATCCGGTGTTTATACTACACTAACATAATTTTATTGGTTTAAGCAAGTTACTTGTACTGAATTCTTAATTTTAGTCGACGCATAAAGGAAGATTGTCGAAACAAACGATAAATGGCAATCTCTAAACGAGTGACGTTGTTCGTCAGTTGCTGTGCACCATTTGTAAACCAGCTGACAAATCTGCTAACCGGGTGGGCGGAGTTCTTACTTTTTTTGTGTGAAGTTGTCACCTCTACCCGAATGATAACTCGGTAGATTAAAAAGGAATAAGCCCTTTTCTTTAACGGTTACTAATGCGCATGTTCAAAGTCAGCATTTTGCGATGCATTGTGGTCTAAATAATTTCAATTGCACTTCCGTTTTTGAAAACAATACTGCACAGTACACGGTTTTAGTTGTGCTACCTGGCAACAATGCACGTTATGCTCACAACGTAAAATACCAATAAAACTTATTTACAAATACAAAAGGATTATTGAGCATGAACTTTCTTGTCTTATTTACAAATACGTTTGTATACAACTGTCAAAAAAAATATTCATAGACATAACTACGAAACTTGGGGCGAGGTACGGCCTGTCAATGATGACGTCAGGACTTTTTTGGGGTCAGAAGCTGGCGTGTTTGAAAACCACAGGTTCAAATTTGACAGGACTACTATAAATACTAATAAAGTTTTTTGCTCTTTCAGAACTACCTTGTTGGTGTAAAAGATTGTTTTATTGCTGATTGATTGTTAATTTGTGACCTTTTTTTTGTTTATTAAAAGAAGAAAAATTAAGGAAACAGGAACTTTTTGCATGGAATTAGAATTTAAATTTGGCTTTTTTATTTTCTAATGTTTTGAAGAGCAGCATGAATGATTTAGCAAAGTATATATTTATAAGAAAATTACAAGACTGGAACTCGGTAAAAAGTAATATACAAAAGAACATTTTACATAAGACTACTGTATTATATTTTAGGTATACAGTATAGGAAAGTTTGTGTTGTGTTGTGTCACAAATCCATAAAAATAATTAGCTCTTAATATTTCTGTACCTTTTAATCATGGTTTATTTGTTTTGTTTTGTTTCATTAGACCAAACAAAGAACTGAATACACATATAAAGACAAACAATGGTTTAAAATCATTCCAGAATATCATTTATTTCACAACCCTTTTCCTACTCCCCATCCTCCATTACCCCAATTTTTATTGCAATCAATCATTATCAAGGATATCAAGGATATGGTGCTGATTCCATTTTACATCAGAATAGATAAATAAATAAGTACATTTCTTCCTACTACACGTAAAAGAAAAAAACAATCATTCAAACCATTGATTTATTAAATATGCCTACATCTAGCTGTCCTCGTTTATGTACATCTACATTGTTTGATGCTTTGGGACGGTAATCAACATTAAAAGCCTATACATTACTTCTTTGTTTAAATTAACTGAAATAAAATGTACCTTTTATTAAAAAGTAGGTGTTTGTTCTATTTCATCTCAGTGGGAGGAATTTATTATCAGCTTTGCAAAAGTTACATATAGCCCAGAGATTGAGCTGTAGATGTGGGCACCTGCAGCCTTTTTTCTAAAAATTAATAAATAAAATAACAAAAAGGGGCTTTGATTTCAAGCCAAATGCAAATTCTCCCAGAATAGCAGGGCAAACTGCATGCATTGCCCCGACCCCTGGTTCTGCAATAGTTGTTTATTTTTCAACCTGACACATTCTTTGTGCAAAACTATGAAAAAAAAAAGAAAGCTGTGATTGCACCATCTGTAGCGTTTGATGACCACTCTCAGCAATCTTTTACGCAGGGAAAAGTCCATGCATGCTGAATTTTTCACCACAACCACTTAGTAATGTCTTGCTGCTATGAATGAATGAACATAAAAAGCTAAATTTGACTTGTAATGCCTTACAAAAAAAAAGTGCAGACAGCAGTCATTTGAAACGAAGAAACTTTCTAGATCAGTTTTTCTTTTTACCTGCTCAGTCATTAACAGTACCTATTAGCTAAAAAAAAAAAAAAAAAATGTCAGATCAGGGTTCTCCCTATACTGGAACTGCTGCTGACAGCAAGTTTTTGACTTATTGAAAATCTTTTTTTTTTTTCCACTGTCCTACAAGGTTCAGATATCTCCGGAAGCTACTCTAAAAACAAGGACATCACTTTTGCTGCCATATGACTGTCTTACTATGGTGCATTTGTAATTTGGCTGGTCACTTTAAAGTGGATGAGGGAGAGAAGGGACTGATGGGAAATATGAGAAGTTCATTGTTCACGTGAGACAGGTTTTTTTTTTCCTGCTGCTTGGAGATAAGCAAAGATCTGATGCAACGTTGGGAAGATTTAAATTGTCTAAATAAAAACAAATCAAACAAAAATGGTACAAATACATCACTGTTAAATGTATTTCTTTTGTGTCAGTTGGGATAAAACGTCTGTAAAAAAAAAAAAAAGGACAATTTATTGAAAGGACAGAGTTGTTCCCCTGAAAAGACTGTACAGGTGATTGTTCTTTATTCTCACCTTAATGGTTTGTCAGAAAATAAAAGGCTGGCTTGCACCTTCTCATACATTCTCTGCACAATCCAGGGCAAGAAGTTGTATAAGCATTTTCAAGTCTATGCTGCTCTCTGCTGGACATTATTGGAAGTGCAACTTAATTTTTTTGTTTGTTTTGTTTGTGTGTGACACAAATTCATGTCAGAAAACCAAATGAATCAAGTTTTTAGAGATGAAGAGCAAATAAGAATCCTCTTGTTATATAATATTAATAATTTCTGTCAATAAACGCCCCAATATGCATGACAGTGTGTATTGTAATACACTTATTTTCTCTTTAACTTGTCTCTTTATAGCCATTTTAAATCTCCCACTGTTGGGACACTGTTGGTTTTTGTTCTCAAAGCTTTTTCAGGCTCACGAGACACATGTTTGTCACGCTGCAGGTCACTGGTCAAAGCTGATCTTTTGTGTCAGGATGCTCAAAGAAAAAAAAAAAACAGAGGTCTGCTGCACATTCACATGCAGATGCTGCTGTAGAGCTCGTCGATCTTCGCCTTGAAGAATTCCTTCAGCTCTGGTCTCTTAGCCTTTAGCGTCGGAGTCAGGAGGCCGTTCTCAATGGAGAACATCTCATTGTGGACGTAGATGTTCTTCACCTTTTAAAGAAAAGATTGAGAAAAGATTTTAGAATGCACCTACAGTAAGAATAAATAAATGTGGTTTTAGACGCAAAAAAGGGCTTTTTTTAATTTTACACAGTACTTCATGAATAAAACTTTAGATTTTTTTCCACACAGAATATCACAGAATTATAGCAACCTGGTAATCTGATGTCATAGCTTTTGTTTGGTTGATTTAAAATAGTTGTACATTGTTATAGAAATACACTGCATGTACGGATGCACAATATTATCGGCATGGTATCGGAATCAGCGATATTAGTGATAAAGTCAAATATCGGACATT
>JAVCKU010000031.1:2112477-2124823 GCA_032273985.1 Hypsolebias coamazonicus
TTTTCTTTAAAATCCAATCCACCTCGGTCAGGAGTGTTTACAGGTAAGTCCAACCAACGGAGTTTATTAGAACAAACGAGCTGCTAGTTTTACAGGCTGCAGGCAGCTCACGCCTTAGAGCACAAACAAACACAGCAACTTCCATCACGTCACTCCCGATTGAGCTCCTCCAGTGGGCACGTTTGTTTCCCACAACAAAATGGACGCCAGAGAGCGGGATGAGTCCACAGGGTCTTAAAGGGAAAGGTATTAACATCCCACACACAAAAGAAACGCATGGATCTCTGCGCGTGTAACTCGAAATAAGGCTATTCAAAGTCAATGGGAGGTGCGTTGTAACTACGAAACGTCGTAACTCGAGACCGTCGTAACCCGAGGACTACCTGTATATACAATCCTTTAAACTGAGAGTTTTACAACTATTTCACCTTTGCCTTCTGCCTTTCAAGTATCCATGCGATAACATTTGGACAATTAGTCTTGCAGACACTTGTATAGTGAAGTTAACCATCAGTGCTAGAGGCACCTTCACATGACCAGGCCAGAGCATCTGTGTTGCTGCACGATGGCATCAGCTGTACCGGCTGCATAAAGGGAAGTCATAGCAGGACTTCACTTTAACTAGTTAGTAATCTGTTAAAAGTATGAAAAGAACCAACAGCTGACCCGTTTCATGTCATTAAACTAGGTGGTACCTCAGCTTGTAGTGGTCCTGCCTCCCATCAGTCTGACATGAGAGGAAAAAAAAAACAAACAGCTTTTCCTAAAATTCATGGATTTTTATTTTATTTTTAAAATAAAGTTAATACTTCTTGCAGCAGCAATCATAATGAAGAACAGGAAGTAATTGTTAAAACTGCATATCCCATGCTTCTGATTGTAGCACATCCCTTTTGTCCACAAGAACAGACAGCAAACTAAAGAGTCCTGTAAGGACTTTTTGCTTCTCCAACAGATTACCACACAGGTGCTGAGTGACGCTCTGTGTGAAGGTAACATGCTCTGTAACTCTGTGTAACTCGATCTGTGTGTGCTGGATGTCTACACAAACATTGCTAAGCATCTAATGACAGAAACACTGCATTTAAGTCTAATCCAGTAAAACAGATCCCCTTTCCATAAAAACAAACAAACACACCTTAAGTATTTAGAGATCCCAGATTGGTTTTCATCATTTATATATTTTGTTTTCATCATTTATTGCAGTTTGTTTTTAAATGTCAACAATGCCGGGTAAGTACTAAAATTAATATAACTGAGCATGCATCAGGGTACTAAAATTAATGTTTAAAATCCTTTTTTTTTTTTTTTTTTAAATTGCAACTTAAACCAGTGATTAGACATTTCCATTAAATGTTTGGTTTTGACAAGCCAGACTGAGGATCCAAACCTTGTGTTCAGACTGTGCATGCCAGTGTACTATAGCTGCA
The DNA here is from genome assembly GCA_032273985.1 of Hypsolebias coamazonicus. NCBI lineage: Eukaryota > Metazoa > Chordata > Actinopteri > Cyprinodontiformes > Rivulidae > Hypsolebias > Hypsolebias coamazonicus. Next base: position 2,113,908 of record JAVCKU010000031.1, read on the forward strand.
CAGGGTGCTGATGATGATGAGGAGGAGGAAGAAAGGAGTTTTCTCTCTGCAGTGACTGTAAATCAGAGACAAATGCTCCGACTGATAAAAGATCTGAGAAAGACATTCAATGCATGGGCAAGCTGTTGTCCCAAATATCTGTTTTACCATGACTGGATGGAAAAAAAAAAATAATTTAAAGAAGCTGATATTTGTCTTGTTGTTGAAGTTTAACTAATATGTTAGAGATAACAAAATGACCTGTTTGTGTCTAAGGTCTTTGACTATAAGAAGTTTCATTAAATTAATTTTACTTGTTGAAACATTACCTTCTATTCTGGTGAAACACTGGAGTTTTTGTAATGTGATGATGACTGAGCTGAAAAATCCCTTTCAGAAGTGGCATCAAAATAACGTTAGGCCACAAAGTGTGGTGAAGTGGCAACAACTCTCAAAAATCAAAAGGATATAATTTTTTTTTTATTTCTAATTTTATAAACCATCCAGATGACCTGACTGAGCATTGTTGGGCAATCTATAGTGACAAAAAATACACGTTTTTGAAGATTAAAAACACTGGTAATTAAAAAAAAATAAATCTCTAAATCAATTTACATGTATTGTAAAAATTCCCTTCCTCCACTTAAACTTTTGTTTTTGTTTTCTTAAGCTGAGGGAGTGGCCTAAAAACTTTCTTCCCCTAAAGGGGCCATAAAGAGTTAGAGAACCACTGCTTCAATTTGACTTGTCCGAGTTGCTTTAATTAGGAAACTGTTAATTTTACTGCACGGCTTCAGATGGCCACTTTTTAAAATGGGGATGGACTTTTCTCCGAGAAGACGTGCTCAGTTTTATGATCAGATTTACAGCCTCTGATGTGCAAGTCTGAGGAATGTCGTTACAAGACACGAACCCTGCAGCCTTGTGGTTTGAAATCTGTGCTATGGAGAAAGAGCCGCCTCAGAACTCGGGTGTAAAATGAAGACAAATTGAGGGTCTTGTGTTTTGGGGAATTTTTGTGGAGAAAAAAAAAATAAAATCTTGTAGTTAAGACTACAGAAGAATGTGAACAATCACGTCATGGCGTTGCACTTTTAATTTTATTTCAAACCGAGAAAGAAAAGAGGGAGTAACAAAAGTAAAAAAAAAAAAAAAGTTAGCAGAACAATAAGTTAAATGCAAGTTTGTGTCAAAGAAAATATTTAAAAGACATAAAATGCTAAAGCGTGTATTTGACACTGTGTATTAAGACAAACACAATTAAATATGTACAAAACCGAAAGACAAAATGTGGTGAAAATTCACCTAATTTAAAGAAAATACTAATATAGATGGAAAATCAGAAGTTAAATGTGACTGTTCCCAATTTAGAGAAAAAGAAAATGCTGAAAATTTCACTTTTACTTCAAACTGAAACATTTTCTGTTAGGAAAAATCACCTACAATAAAAATACCATCACTCATTTCAACCCAGTTCTCTCCAACATTCACAATAAGACAGATAGCTGCATAATAACACATTTTTATCTTCTCTAAAAAAACCTTTTCTGCTTCACCTCCTCTCAGAGGAAGTGTTGAAATACATTTGTTTTACGACCTTGGCTGTAATCAGACGTATGAATTCATTACAGGAAGGGAATTAAAATGATGCATATTTCCATATTTTGTCTTTTTCTTTCCTCTGAACAATGACTGTAAAGAATCTAGGTAAGCACTGCATCCAAGAAAACTGTAACAGTGAGTTTTACTCGCACATGTGGCCTGCTGGGTCCCAGTTTACAAGGGTTTTATTTAAACTTTTCATAGCTTTGCGTCTGGTCTCAAATGCATGCAGCCATTTTTTTTTTTAATCCACCATTAAATGTGGAGAGCATTTTGGTCCTACAAAAGCCCAGAGAGCTTTAGTTTGGAAAATGAACCTTAAATCAGTGTGAGAGCTGAAATTCCTCTTTCAGTCAGATGCATGAAAAAGAAAAGTCCAGAGACTATTTTAGCTCTAAATAAAAAAAAACCCCTTACATGATTTTATCCATCGAGAACTCCAGAAATGGGAACTACACTACTAAAGTAACAGGCAATTATTTCACTACCGTATTTTTCAGACTATAAGGCGCACTTAAAATCCTTTAATTTTCTCAAAAATCGACAGTGAGCCTCATCATCCAGTGCGCCTTATGGTCCAAAAAATACAGTATTATTTTATTTTATTTAAAATTTGTAGTCCAGACATCCATGTATTCGTCGGAAGAAGTTTATTTGACAGCAAACCTGTTCAGCCAGGTCGTCTGGATATATATATATATTTTGCGAGACGTTTCGTCTTACATTCAAAGGACTTCTTCAGTCCAAGAAGCCACAACAAACAGGAGTCATTTTACAGTTAAAAATAAATAAATAAATCACCAGCAAACTGTTTTTTCCCCTCTATGGGAGTGTGGTGATTGTGGGACTTGCATTTGTTTGTGGCTCCTCAAACTGAAGAAGTCCTTTGGATGAAGGACGAAACGTCTCAACAACAACAACAAAATAAATCATCCAGATGACCTGACTGAACATTGTTGTTTTTATACCTGGATTCAATGAACTTTGGTGTAACCCATTCTAAACTTGTTTTTCCTATTCTAGGTAGAAGTTACAGTTCTGTTAATTTACTTCTCACACTAACTAAAAAAGACATTCCAGCATACAACAAAGCATTTGAAAGTTGCTGTAAAGTGAACTAAAAAGTAACCAACAGATTTATTTCCCTATTTTTGCACAGAGTCTGAACAGTGATTTGTGTGTAAATTAGAAATGTATGCAATAATTCCTGATAACATGAGTATGATGGATAAATATGTGAAAAGATAAACCAACCCTTACAACCAAACCCTAACACGAGTGAATATATTTAACGAAATGCAGAATTGTGCTGGTTTTATTAAAAAATATATCCAAAATGAGTCTCACCTGGGTTTAACAATAAATTTTTTTTAAAAAAAAAAAAAAAAAAAAAAAAAAAAAAAAAAAAAAAAAAAAATTTAACATCACAAGCAGTCACTGACAAACTGACACATCTGGTGTAGTTATTGTAGTAAAAAGTAGTTATTGTTTAATATATACAATCTAAACCTGTAGATGCCTAATCTGTAATTAAAATGTTTGTGATCTAAATATATAAAATGTGTGAACGCTGTTTTCCGAGTACAATCCTAACCGGCAGTTTTTTATTATTATTTTTTTTTTATTAAATACAGTTCCATGTAAACAACAGGAGAAAAAAGGATTTTCAGATTAATATTTTTTTTTAAGATTCATTAGCCCCAAGCTTCAGTATGTCAACTTGTTTTCATAATCTATATATACATAGCATTTATCAAATCTGTCAGTGAGGAAGAGTTAGGACCAAACCGCTCCCCCCCAAAAGGCAAAACTGATCCAACATCAGCAGTCCTGATTGACAGAGCCTAATCGGCGCAGATTAGTATACTCAGTAGCCCCACTCTATAATGTTTTGATTTCTCATTTATATTACATTGATGCCAGTCTGTCCATTTTAGACCAACTCCACCTTGGAGTTGGGGTAAACAGCCACAACGTCGTAGCCCTCAGGGGGTTGGACGCGAGCCTTGGCGTGGGTCTCACAGTACAGACTGTCCTCGATAAAGAAGTATCCCCTCTGCTTAAGGTTGACGCCGCAGTCGTCGCACATGAAGCAGTCAGGATGGTAGAGCTTGTCTCTGGCCTTCACAATGGTGCCACTGCACAAAAAAGTCAAGACGGAAGCAGTTAGCAACAAAACTCACAAGAATGGAGGTACAAACATGCATAGCCTTTATCAATTATCTACAGCAGGGGTTCTAAATCATTTTGGGTTCAGGAACCCCTTACAGGGGAGAAAAAGTTTCAGGGACCCCCTCATAACCCACATTATTAAATAATCTTCTTCAATTTGTCTCTTCAATGCAAAGGAAACATTTGTGTAACACAAATACTTAAGACATGTTATTTAATAAGGTTAATACAATTTTTATTCTTTTTAACATGGAGTATTTTTCATTTAAGACACTCTTCACAAAATTTTTAATTTCAACTTTGAAAAATTACAGTTTTGAAAAAATTTTGTGGGGTCCTCCCCTGCAACATTTTGAATAAAATAGATGTGATTTTTTTTTTAACAGAACCCCCAAGCACTGGCTCTCGGACTCCCGGGGGTCCGGGGACCCCAGTTTGAGAACCACTGATCTCCAGCTTGCTTTATTCCAAATTCCAGTTGTGCAAACTGACTGATGCACATTTTCTTTGCTAATGTGGATACTAATTTATTAAATATGGCAACATTCAGTCATTGCATTTGAAATCAATGTTCAAGTATCGTTATCGTCATTCGTATCACATGTGGTACATGCGGTGGAATGAAACTGTGTGCACAAGGTCCCAGTTACATCCAAAAATAGCAAAGATATAAAGTATAAAAAGTTACAGTATATAAGGAGCCAAGCTATACACTAAGATATTTGCTAAACGAATGCTAAAAGATACACTAAAAGATCCAAGATATATGCTAAACACTAATAATGTAAAATAATATAGTATATTAAATAGCAGCCTGAACAAGAGTCTGTAGTGGGATTAAAATAGAAAACTGGCAACTATGGACACAAAAATTACCTACTGAAAAATAAAAGTGGCTGTTGATGACCGAAAACTACAAAATAACTAATTTCATAATGTTTTGTGTAGAGTTTCAGTTTTTTTGGGTGTGTGCTCATGTTGTCTAAGAACTTTTCCACACAATGAGAATAATTAAAAACGTTTTTAAAGATCACTTTATTCTGAAGCAGTTTCTTTATAATTATGTATTTGCACTCAAAACACATTCATTTTAAAAGTTAACTTTGGATTAAAGTCTTATTGTGCTGTAACTGCACCCTTTTCATTTCTCTGCAGAATATTCTTGGGCGGGGCAACTGGAACGAGTGAAAATGCAGAGTTGGGAAACTCTATAATGATAAACAAAAAGTAAGACGCCCAGTTTGAAGGTGACTTTGTAAAAGCAGGTTTCAGGAAGATGACTTCATCGCAGACAGGCGACATAATGAAGAAATACTTTAAAAGGAGAGAAGTGATGATGATGAACTGTGTTTGAGTGACTCATGGTTGTTTATTCAGCTTTATCAATACAAATCCAGCATTATCACGTTTTATAGCTACTTGTAACCCAGCTGGTATTTGAATGTGACGTTTTTCAGGGAAGTTTTCAAAGAACACATGATGAGAGTGTTTTTAAGATCATTACTGTCACACCTGCAATCTGCATACATTTTTAATGCCCTGGCTTGCAGCTGGTGAATACATTTTGAAGCTCTGCACTTTTGCTTACACAATATAAAACAGCTGTAAGATGAATTAAATGTTCATTCAGATTTACTTTCTGGACGCAGAATCCAGGGTGGTGAACATTTACTCCTAACCCAGCTTCTTTATTTAACCTCTTTTCCAACGAAGCCACATAACTTGGCAGGATAAACATTTGACACAATGCTCCATACATGCTGAAAATGCTGTAAAATGCTCAGAGGTCATAAGAGGCTAACTGTGGCCTGCAAGCCCCCACAAAGACCTCTTGTTAACAAGTAATGTAGGCGCATGACATCACTGCTTACCTGCAGCTGCTTTTATGGAGGGATTACCGGTGCTTTTGGTTACTTTGGCATAAGTGTGCTTATGCACCAATGTGTAACTGCAGATATTTGGGAACGGGTGTGGAGGGTGGCTTTGATTAATCATTATGACAAACGTTCAGAGAAGTTAAGGCCTGTTGGTGCAGGTTGACGGGTGTTAACCTCTTTGATTTTGATCACAGCAGAACACTGACTTTGCACAGTTCAGGTCTTAAACTTTATGACCACAGACAACCTGGCCAAAAAAAAAGTGGGAGAAATGCAATTTCCAGATGTGCTTCACAAAACCGCATAAGTGTTTAAACGAGGCTAGCCTGTATAAATAAAGGTTGAATGAATGAAAAAACAGCAATCCATTCAAAGCTGTATCATATTTTTAAAAATACGTTTCCTTTTCCTCGTGGTTTGTAACATTTAAAGATGGGAAAAATGACACTGATCAATAATGGAGAACGATTACAGTTTTTCCTCCTACTAGAAAGAATGATATGAATGATTTATGAATAACAAAAAGCTGGTATACTTACACAATGCCGCTACAACAGCGCGTGCACTGGGGTAGCTTCTGAAGACCAGACGTTGGGTTGGTAACTGGGTTGGTAATGGGGCTGCCCAACTTTTGTATTGGAGATCTGATGGGAGACTTTAACTGCCTCAGTCTCTCTGTTGGTGACATGCCTAGGAGCAAGAATACAACAAAATAAAATAAATAAACTAGGGATGCAAGATATTGGATTTTTGGCCGATATCCGATATGCCAATATGTTAAAACTTATTTGGCCGATAACGATACAGTACCAATACATATACTTTTTTCCCCTAGTTACAGACTACATAGCTTTCTCTGTTGTGGAAGTAAAATACTACATTATTCTGCATGGTCTTTGTCAATTTGACTTGCCACCAAATGCAGATGGCAAAAGGGGGCTGGCAATGATTAACACTTCAACTTGGATTATGCTTAGTGTCAAATTTGTTCATGACATTTATTCTCTCTAACACAACACTAACAGTGCAAATTTGTACATTTTCAAAAATGTAAACTCAACTTGTTTACATGAGGCAAGTGAAAAGTGCATAAGTAGTAGTGCATTTTTAGATATATTTGACTGTTCCTTAAATTAAAAATTAACAAAACAGAAGCCTTTCATATTGGTAAGTTTATTTGGTGGAATGGCCCATGTCTGATATTTAACTTTATTGCTAATATCTGGTGATAATACCAAGCCGGTAATACAGTGCATTCCTAAAATAAATATAGGAAGTAGAATGTGATTTAAGTATGACAAACACACAAAGTCTTTGTGTTCCAGGTGGTTAGAGCTGAAAGAGTGTCTGTAGGGTTTATATAAAAGCAAGGAAGAAATTCAAAGAAAATATTCAACATACAACATTTATAATGCTTCTCTCACTTTTTCTGACCTTGCTCACAGATGTGCGTTGATTGTTCGGCAGGGTAGAAACTAAACAACTCATATTTTGCTGTAAAGGTTGTCTCTAAAAGTTCAAGGTGTCAGCACAGCTCTAGTAGACTTTTAATTACCGTTTGGTTAACGTCAATGATGTCATGCTTAATGAGCTGATGATTACAGGAGCTCGGTTAACAATACAAAACACAGGAGCTCTGTTTTTCCCAAAAGGTATCACTGAGACATGGTCACTTCTTCAGTCTCTAAAAACTATAAAGGATTTGTAGAGATTTGTACACTTTCTTTATGCAAGACAATAATAGTTGGTTTTTTAAAGCAAATGTCATGGTAATACAAGCAACAAAGCACCTTGATTACTACAAAAACATGTTACATTTTACACTGCCCAAGTGTAAAAAAAAAACACACCTAAAATCCCAATACAAGATGTGTACGTGCTCTGAGAAACAAAACAAAATGAACAAAAAATGGTTTTTATTCACAGTTGATGTTTGGTTACCTTTAGGCAGAAAACCACATGGTAAAGCTAAAGAAAATATGGCTTTGAGGTAAAACAGACTCTTTCAGCTGTCAGTGGTGTAACGTAAACCTAGACAAAGTTAAACAATAAAACTCTGCCATTCTTTATTTATTTATATGTATATATATATTTTGTCTCTGGCACTTTCCTGTGCGATCCATTCAAGGGTCATATTCTGTTGTGGCACTTCCTGGTAGGAATCCATCATTCAAGATGGCAAAGTACCACACAGGAAAAACATCCCATGCTCCACAGTCCAAGATGTCACTGTCACACCACTATGCTATAAATCACACAGTGATCTTGTCCGACACATTAAAAGATGTGATATTTATCTTACTGACACGAGTGGTTGGAATCAGCTTATTTGGATTTGTGTTACCTTTAAGTAAAAATGCTGTTACAATCCATTTTTATAAATGGCGTGTAGGTGATGGAGGCTGATGATCATGGAAATAAACACGGGTTACAGCTTTCCCAAAGATGCCTTGTTTTATTAGGAGCTGTCATCATTTCAGTTCTGCCTCTTAGAGCGTATAAAAGTGACAAGCTTTATGCTGGATGTCTGAAGCACTTCAGTGGTTTCAAACACAGCAAGGCAGATCAGAGAAGCACATGCCCAAACTGCAGCATGACCTCCCTTCACTGATGATGTGCCAACAGAGGAGATTCAGGCCAGCAGGCCAGCTATGACTACCACTAACCACAGTTTAATTAGCCTGCATCTGGAGCCTGACTCAAAGCACCTCAGTAACAGTTATCATGTGGCTGCTCCATAATGTGTTGGAGAACTGAAATTAGGCGTTATTTGTGGGACTAATGTGCCTACTATTTAAAATGAACATTTGAAAAACATTAATTGTTCAGCACTTTCAAAAATACAAAGACTACTTTTTAAATACACTCAGGAAAAAGTTTAGAAAACAGGATCAGTGAGGTTTTGATTAGATTTGGTTGATTTGTACGGTTTTAAAGAGTTGAACCACGTGAAGTTGGCCTTTTACTTTTAAACATAAACACGTTTTATTAGATTTAAAAAAAATTCAAAATAGACAGTGGTTGTGACCTACTTTAAATTTAAGTTTAGTCAGAATTCTGGTTCTGATGAGTAGTTGTGCGTGCCAAAGCCGAGGCCACTTTAAAGTTGTTTCTGTTAGTTATAAACCTCCAAAGTTTTAATAAATTGTTTTTGCTTTGTGGCACATTGTAAAACAGAAAAAGCTTCAGTGAATAGTCAATGGAGGTTTGGTTCTTCTATGATTGAATTCAATTCAGTTTATTTATATAGGAGGAACTCGCAACAGAAGTCATCTCATGGCACTGTACAGAAACATTCATATACATAAAAAGTAAATTAATATTTTTTTATCTGAGGAGCAGACAGAATCTCATCTTGAGCAAGCATGAAGGTAACAGTGGAAAGGAAAAACTCCCTCATGAGGAAGAAACTTTTAGCAGAACCAGGCTCAGGACAAGCGACCATCTGTTTTGACCGGCTGTGTTTGAGAGGAACAGGAAGGAGGAACAGATACACAATGGCGGGTCGAGAATCATGTTAAAATAGAAATAAAATCAAATGAAAACTATTTAATTTTAACAATTCATTTAAGGAAATGAATGCCAGTGAAATGAATTGTCCAGTCTTAAAACTGGACAATGTGTCAGCCTCATGGACAGAAACTGGAAGATGGTTCAACGAGAGGAGCCTGAGAATTGAAAGATCTTCTCATTCTGCTTTTGGAAACTCTAGGAACCACAAGTAAGCCTGCAGTCAAAGTGCTCCGTTAGGAAAATATGGAACAATAAGATCTGTAATATAAAACTGAGCAAGGTTATTGAGGGCTTTGTAGAAGGAAGATTTTGAATACTGTTCTGGATTTGACAGGGAGCCAGTGGAGAGCTGCTAAAACTGGAGAGATCTCTTCTACTAACTCCAGTTAAGAATCTGGCAGCAGCATTTTGGATCCACTGAAGAGTTTTAAAGAAGTATTTGGACACAAAGATAAAAGAAACAAACAAAAAACATTGCAATAGTCCAGTCTAGACGTAATAAATACATGAACCAGTTTTAAAATGTTACTGTTACTGAAAACCCAAAATTAAACAGACAGGTTAACTTTGTACCACGGTTTGTGCCATTGTCCCATTAGCTTTATCTTTTAAATTATATTTTTTGAGAATTCCCTCCTGTGCTAAAGCAATTCTTAATTAAGCCACCTCTCTTTTTAAACACATTGCCATCAAACTGTGTTTGAGTCTGTGGAATTCTGGGTAAACTGACACTCTTGTTTACTCTAACTTTAAAATCCCCTAAAAGTCAACAAGGCCTCGGCAGGAAGTTTCCGTCTTCAAACAGAGCGCAGCTAAAGTGATTTAAAAGCCTAACAATGAAGGAGGCATTGAGAAGAATGATGATTCAACCTAAAGCTGAGTGTCAAATGTCAGCTGGCCTTTTTTCCTCATTATGATGCCGTTTAAAAACAACTACTGAGGTGTGTGCAACATCCGTGGCTAGATGACACATTCTCACACAGATTAAATGACGCTTATAAACCTTAACAAAGAGACGTACAGCTTTTACGAGGGTCCCAATGTAAACTTGGTGTCTCCACGTTTCACTGAGGGCTTGAAGTGTCAATCAGACTCACAAACTGAAAGACATCTGATAACAGACTGGAAAGGTTGATTTTTATCTTTAGCTCATCAGCAGTGTTGTGCTCTCTCTCCCTCCAGCTGCTTTCATTTGTCAGCATCTGTCTTCTTCAGCTCTTACTTTAATATTCCTTTAAATGGTTTTAGCAGTGATTAATTAGGGGAACTGTGTGAGTTGGCTCTGTTCCCAGGTTCACTGTAGAAACAGATTTTGTTGCTTCTGCTTGGAGTCCTGTCAGCTTTCACATCAAAGTGACTGAAATGTCATGATACTGTATTTAGTTTTTATTATTTTACAAAAAAAAAAAAGCCACTTAGCGCATTAGTTTACAACTGTGTTAAAATTTTGTTTTCTTTTGTCATTTTGAAGGCAGCTTCTTATAACAGGATAACTTATAGTGACTTTAAAACATTATATAAATCTATTTCATTGTGTGAATGTTTGAAGCATTCACACTATTGTGATCCATTTTTCTTCTGTACATTTTTCAGCATCTTTCTCGTTCCACAATTTTTGTGCTATTTCTACAAATCGTATATCAAAACGTTCAGCTCGTTCAGGAGACTGGTGCTGTGACCTCTGGAACTGGTGCAACTTTAACTTTTTTTTTTTTTTTTTTTTAAATATATATTTTGCCATCTCTGCCATTTTTTTCTCATAGAAAATTAATA
>JAVCKU010000031.1:2124923-2147057 GCA_032273985.1 Hypsolebias coamazonicus
AAACTGGATCACGGCTGCTCCACTGACACAATGAAAAGCCTGACACTGACCCAGCCCACCCATCCAGCACATTATTATGGTCTGGCCTGTCCCAAATTCGGGTCAGGTCAGGCCGGGCTTTGGACCCGGGTTAGAAATGACAGCTCTAGTGTACGAGTAGATGAACACCAGTAACAATGGCGTATAGCAGATTGATGTTTGATGCTCACTCTTTTCAACGTGTAGCAGAAACCCAGCGTCATCTTTGGTCCGGACCAACGTTCATGTATTCACCAATTTGGATGTTTTCGTACTTGAGACACATGCTCATGTTGTTGAAATACAACAATCACAGCGCCCGCCTGGCACTAACTGCAACAGATTCAACCAGCACAGTGTTACCTGTGAAAATATATAACTTTTCCACTGACAACTTTGACAAATTGCTAACGTTTCTAGAGACAGTTCATATGTAAACAGGGAGTTTCTCCAAACAGTGGCTCACCCAGAAACAAAGTGCCTCCCCTCATTGTCTCATAGCAGCTCTCAGACAAAATGTGTGACTCCAGCCCAGACACCATTCACTTGTTAAGTAAATTTTGTGCTGCACAAGCAGCCCCCCCACCCCCCCAGGTCTACTTCCCCTGTCAGCTCCACAAATATAGGTCGCATACAGCTGCTCTAGGAGTGTTTGTTTGCTCGGCTGTCACCTCTCGTTACATCCCCCTCCCCCAGCATCTGAAGCATTGGGTCAGGAACAAGGCCGTTCCTTAATGTATACCTGCTTCTTACCACGGAACACGATCTCACAGCGACGGACAGAAAAACGTGAGGTGCAGTTATGGATTATTAATGCAGAGGCGATGGCATAATAGAAGATTATGGAGAAGCTGAAATGATTTATTGCTCGGGAAGCATTTTAAAAGATAAATTATCTCCAGCAAAGAGCCGAATGAATCATTTTACTGCCGGGCTATGGAGATCTGGTGGAAGAGAAGATTTCAAGACAACATCTTGTCTGGGGAAGGGATTGCTAGCATACATTACCACACATATCTGCCTCAATGGAGGGGGCAGAGATTTCCCTGAGGGGCTTAGAGTTATTAGAATCATTTCAGTGACCTTTCTTTGCCCCCCGGTCTCTGCTGAACTCAGTCTGACTTGTCGGGGACAGCGTGGCTGTCACATAATCTCTTCCAGTGACAAGACTCACTTTGCAGTCAGACAGTCAGAGCCCGTTGAGAATGATAACGGAGCAGAACCCGCAGGAAGCGAGGACACGCTACTGACTACATGTTTATCAGACACGCTGGGCCCAGATCTGATGGCCGCTTGTTACAAATAAAACTGTTAGTTTCTATTTCGGCTTTAAATATTTTTTTATTGTTATTTAAGATCAAAATATCAAATCAGCAGAGAAGCAGATATTCAATACAGTTTGATTCATGTGGTCAAAGTCTGAACCTTTAAAAGATAAATAAATATTTGACTTATTTTTAGTTGATGTAGAGTAAGTTAGGCTTGCTGGATATTATTTTAGCTTTATTATGTCTAACATTGCTAACCAAATTTAATTCTCATTTAGCTACAGTCCTTGTTTAAACATATTTTGCAGCCTGACGAGCTGTGTCGTAACATACATTGGGGGCTCGTCCGAGATCTAAACCTGGAACCACAAGCAAGAATCATTTGGTCCAGTTGTTATTAAAATTACATAAAAAATTAAATTAGTAGCCTAGTAAAAGCTGCACTGACCTGAATGAAATGTGGATCGTTTTCATACTTAATTTTGTACCAAAATGTCATTTTTGATGCATTTGTTTTCGAGCTTCAGATATTGGTAGTTTGCTAGTTTTTTTTCATTCAACCTTTATTTATACAGGTTAAATTATTATTTATTTAGATTTATTAATTATATATTCATATAAATATATTATTTTATTTATTATTATTTATTTATGTATTATATTTATTTTTTGTTTTTATTTATTGGGAGATAAAGTTAGGGAGGCCAGACTGAGATGGTTTGGGCATGTCCAGAGGAGGGACCATGGGTATATTGGTAGAAGGATGTTAGAAATGCAGCTGCCAGGAAAAAGACAAAGAGAAAGACCAAAGAGGAGATATATGGATGCAGTTAAAGAGGACATGGAGATAGTTAGTGAGGACAGAGTGAGACGTAGAAGGATGACTCGCTGTGGTGACCCCTGACGAGGGAAAAGCCGAAAGAAGAAGATTTTTATTTATTATTTTATTTATGCAGATTAAATATTTGATTTTAAAAAAATCCTGCTCCTGCTCATTATCTCCTAAGTATCTTTAACCCAAGATTCTTCCAGTTATTTATTTTTTCCAAACATTTGCTTTCTTAGCCATCAGTTTGGGGTTTACCTTATTAAAAGGAAATGTAGAATAATGGACTAAAGTGTGCAGAAATAACTTTAACTTCCTTTCAGATTAACTCAAAAATATAACATCTGTTCAAATGTTTCAAGCTCAAAGAGTTTATGTAAAAGAGAATCCCTCTTTTTTAGTTAGCTGTTGGGGTTTGTGAGTATGAGTTACTAAAACGAGGTCAGACCAGGTCCAGAGGGAGTCTTTTTACCCAGACGGTCTTATTGGATCAGCTTTGACCTTCAGCTTTTGTATGAGCTGATGTCACACCGTGTTTACCAGATTTCAGCTCCAACATTTACAACAAGCCCATGTTTTCTAAGAACTGTATTTGTCTGAATGTTTATGAAGCATTCACTCTGTTGTGATCCATTTTTCTTCTGTACATTTTTCAGCGCAGTTCTCATCCCACAGTTTTCAAACTATTTCAACAAATCATAAATCAAAACATTCAGCTCTTTCAGGGCAATCCTGCTATGACTTTTGGTATTGGTGCAACTTTAGCTTTTTGAACTATTTAGCCTTTTCTGCCACTTTTATCTCATAGAAAATGAATTGAGCTCTTTAGATCTGTTTACAACCTTTTACCGCTCCTTTCACATTTTGTTCTGGTTCAGCTTCTTTGTGCAAAATTTTTTTCAGCTACTTTCAGCTGTTTTTAAGCCATTGTGTACGGTACTTCTTTTACATTCTTGCTGCTAACTACAACATTTTTGTGCTTTTTTAAACTTCTCTCTGTCAGTTTCAGCTTGTTACGCTCCTTTTAGCTTGTTCATGCATGTTTAAGCCTTTTCTGTTATTTCAGCTTTTATTTAGCTGTTTTTAATGTTCATTTTAGCTTTTTAGGCTAATTCCACATTTATTGCACTCATTTAAACCTTTTTTCAACCTAATTAGGCAAAAAGGTGTTCTCTCCACTCTTTTCTGGTAATTTAAGCTTTTGTCTGCTTTTTAAGCTATGTTTTAGCTGTTTTTTTTTTAATTGCAAATTTATGTGTTTTGCCCCAGATATTTTTCCATTTTTGTGCTCTTGTCTGCTTCAAGTCGAATTGGGCAGTTGTGTGTTTTTTCTGTTAATTTAAGCTTGTTCTACCTTTTCAGGTCTCTTTTCAGCATTTTTTTAGCTAATTTCAGCTGTGTTCAGATAAAATTGAGTGTTTTGTGCTAATTTCTGATACATGTGGCATAACTAAATTATTTATGCTAATTTCAGCTTGTTGTGCTCCTTTCAGCTCTTTTCTGTTAGTTTAAGCTATCTCAGCTGCAATTTAGCTATTTAATACTAATTTTACCTTTTTCAGCTAATTCCACATTTTTTAGCTCATTTCAGGTATTCTTCTTCCTTCTGGTAGTTTAAGCTTTTTTCTGCCTTTCAGCTACTTTGCAGCCTTTTTTTGTTGCTAATTTTAGCTTTATAATTTTCCTGCTCATTTCTAATTATTTAAAACAATTTCAGCTAATGTGTGTGCTTTCTGCTTTCTTCTGCTAATTTAGGCTTGTTCTTCCATTTCAGCTACATTTCAGGATTTTTTTAAATTATTTTCAGCTGTTTCTCAGCAAGTTCTTCTGCATTCACACTGCATTTTTACAAGAAACGCCGTTTCTCTAGTTAAAAATTGCAATTCCTAAAAATAAACCCTGAACTCACAATATTTATATTGACAAGTTAGTCAAGTTAGTATTAGAAGTAAATAAACTGTAAAATCACCAGCACAACTTTTTTTTTTATGCTGAACTATTTTAACAGGCACGTAAAAAAAAAAGAACGTTTAATTCTTCTTATCCATGGGTCCCAATTGTAATGTTTCTTAGTGACCAGTGAACGTAGTAAGATCTAAGATTATGTGCTTATCAAACAGTCACAAACTGGAATCCAAATTCTACTACAGTCAATTGGACAAAATTAGTAAAAACTACAAACGCAAAAATGGTAACGGTAGATCTAAATATTCTATTTTCAGTTGTTAATGTGACTTTAGTCATGGATGTGTTTGTAATAGTGCCAAATGTTAAAATAAGCATTCGTTATTAATGATTTGTGCTCCTGGGTTTAAAGTCCATTTCTGCAGGAACACACACGCACTTGGCTCCTACTTAGCCCTCCCTAAACTTTTGTCCTGCATCAGTGGTAAACATAAAACCTGAAAAGAAGGTTTTAGTTCCAGGGATTAGCTTTTTATGCTGCTGTCAGCATCACATGATCTCGCCTCAAATGCTGGAATGCCAGGTTGTCAGACAGAAAAGCCATATTTCTCACTTGATTGTTTTTTGTGAAGTTGCTTTTGTTCCCTCCCCTGCAAATTCATCCATAAATGAGCTTTTTAAAAGTACGTTGTTACTCTCCCTCCTCCTTCAGTCTCTACTTTTCTGTATTGTAATGTCGCTCTTCCTTTCAATCTGTCTAACATCATTGTGTTTTTCTATAAAAGGAAAACTATGCCACTGGGATGGAGGAGAGCAGGAGTCTCATCTACAAAGCAGAATGTTTATGAGAATTTAAGTGATTTAAACAGGTAGAAACATTTATTTTATACCTGCTTTGGAGCAAATATAGAACCGTGATACTTGACAGTATAATGTTGATGAAAATCATAAATACAACAATGACCTTTTTTTTTTTAATTATTATTTTTACTCACTTCCTTTTTTATTTTTGGACATGTCTAGTTTGACTTATTTAAAAATCAAACACCAAATTAAGAATATTTATTATTAACCCCTTTTAGGCATTTTGTAAAATAATTCCTTGTTACTTTGTACATTTTACAGTTAGTTCTAGGATTAATAATTACATTTATTGTTTTTATGAGAAGATCTACGAATTTTATAATAAATAATTGCTCTCCTGTGCCTATTTGACTGGACAAAGCCACAAATAAACTTTATTTAGTGAGATTCTGACCCATTATGTTGCACATTTCCTGCATTTAAAACACCAAATTAACAAAAAGGGAAGATACTAAAACAATATTTATTACAAAGCAAGATATCTGCGAATTATGTCAACCTTTGTTTCATGCTTTTAGTTATTAGAATCCAACACAAATGTTTGGTAGTACAATACACATGTGGTAAAAGTACCCTAATTTGTTGCTCCACTTGCATACCGGTACCTAAACTCAAATTCTTACCTCCATCCTCAGCCTCCAGGATCTCCTGAAGGTATTTGAAGGAGCCAGACTGTTTGGGCTCAGAGACGGGCTCTTCGTAGTCCTGCAGCATCTTGTAGACGTCTGACTGGGGGTCGAAACCATTATGGCCCACAGGGGACTGTAGGGGAGGCTCTGGACTGTGAAGCAAAAAGGAAGCCTTTGTCAGACATAAGTTTTTGTAAGCCAACTGACTTATGATGACTGGGGGAAGGATAACAAATTATTTTGTCTTTAGTTATCACAGGGGAGAAATAAAAAGTACCTTCTATAACTTTACTATTAATTATTTATTTATTGGTGTAATCTCACAGCACAAAGGCTCTAACCACTGATTCTTTTTATGTTGTTTTTTGTGACTAGATTTATTTTTCTTTCTGTGTTTCTTTCTTTTGGGTATTCTGGGTACCTCCCACGATCCAAAACCCTGCATGTAAGGTTAATTAGAGGTTCTGCAAGAAACGTAGGCAGGAGTGAGCATGTTTGCCTCTGTGTTGGCCCTGTGATGAACTGCAGATCTGCTCTGAATGACCCTCATTTCTCCGTCTGGCAGCTGGAGAAAAGCCAGTTCCAGTGTGGCCTTCAGCAGAAATCTGGCGAGGATATGGACAAATGATCATCTTATAAAATAGAGTGCAACTTACGTTTTGTTTAAGGGCTTTTGTGTGTGTTGTCTAATTTGAAAACAGATAATTATTGTTAAGTTTTCTATTATTTTATATTTTGTTTTGTTGGTTTTGTTTTTTTTTTTGCACATTGTGTTTGTTGTTTTATTTTTCTTCAGTTTGTTGTCAGTGTCTTGTTTTTTGTCTTTTTTTTTTGGTGGATGTGTTTTGTTGTGCTTTCTGATTTATTTAATGTTTTGTTTCATGCATTTATTTACTATATTTACCAAATCATTTTAGGACATTTTATTAGTGCTTTAGGTGTTTTCATTGTGTTATTATTTATTGTGTTTTTGCTTTTGTCTCTGTGGTTTCCTATTAATGTTTTATATTGAATAAAATGTTTGGGAGTGGTGGCGCAGAGGTTAGAGAAGGTGACCCTATGATTGGAAGGTCACTGGTTCAACTCTGCACTGACAACATCAAAATGTAGGTGGGAAAGGTGAAACACCCACACTTGCATCCACCCTCCTTCGCCTTACTCTAAGCCCTTGAGCGAGGCCCTTAACCTCCACCATCTGCTCCCCTGGGCACCCTACATGGCAGTGGCAAACATGGGTTTTGTGATAAAAATCAAGAAATTTTATACAAGTCCCTCAACACAAAAGCATGCGGAAGTAAGAACGTTCTTGCTCAGTAATCCAGGTACCAAATCCAATAATTCTCAGTCGGGTCATCTGGACAGTTTCTTTTTTTAGTAAACAAGATGTTTACTGCTTGGTGGGGAAACAGTGTGCTGGAACTCCTCTGACTCATGATGCCCTCTGGATGGAGGGTGAAACATTTCTAAAAAATAATAATAATAATAAACTGTCCAGATGACCTGACCTAGAATGATTGCATGTGGAATTAGTTGAATATTTTCCCTTACAAGCACAAGCTATAAAAGGATTCAAACAGATTAAGCAGAAAAATCTGAACCAAATTAACATTAAAAAAAAAAAAGAGTATATTTTCTAGTTACTCTGAATACAAATCCACATGCACAACATTTTAATGGCAACACCTCTGTGGGGTGCCTCTGCATGCTTATCAATCCACCAATTTACTCCTAAATCTCTCCAGATAAATTCCCTCTCTGGACTGACTTAAATGTACTAACTTTGGGGCTGCTGACAGATGAGTGCAACTCCAGACAGACTTAACAGCATGTTTTTCTCCTGGCTCCTCTTTAGGAGCATTATTGTGTGTACAAAAGAAACGTATGAGTTACAGTAAGGTGTAAATGACAGAGAAAAGAGAGCAGTTTGTGAGCAGGAGACAGTGACTGACATCAGTCTATGGAGAGTTAGAACTGTGTTTCTCTTTGTAAATGCTTTGGACCTGGTTAAGATTAACAATCTGGTTACTGGGAACTCTGGGGGAGCTGCAGAGGATGTTCACAAAGAGACAGAAAACAAGCCTTTATTGCCCGCTGGAGAGGATCCAACACAACAAATGGCTTTTCCAGGCTATCAGGATTGTCAGTGCACATGTGTTAAAAGGCATCTAAAGTGTGTGTGTGTGTGTGTGGGTGTGAGTGTGTGTGTGTGTCAGGGTCCTCACATACTTACATCTGGTAAGTGTAAAATACCGCAGCTCAGCTCTAAAACAAAATCCTACCTTGAGGAGTTTTAACAAGGGAAAGTTTGATGGATTTTAGAAGCAGTCACTAGAGAGGTGCAACTATTTTCTTGTGTGTTTTTCTCACAGCGATGGTGTGCAGCGAGGCTGAGCTGGGAAATTTCATGGAGAGATATTTTGAAAGCCGATAAGCCCTACCTTAAAAGCCACAGCTTAGATAAGGTTCATGGTTCGCTGTTTTTACAGGATCACACAGAAACTAGCACGCCTCTGTTCATTCATTAATCTGGATTTTTTAGATGAAGACAAAAAACAGCTCACAATTAACATGAAAGTTCTGTAAAAGAACAAACAAGTGTAATAATGAAGAGCAAATTTAAAATTGAAACGTTGATTGCTTTATTTTATTTTGCACACTTAGTTTGTTCACTTTCATTTGGACAGGAACGAACATTGGAAAACAATAAATGAATAACCCACTTAGGCTATCAATTGTTTAAGTTGTTTTCAAACATTATTTCTATTATATGATTTAGAATAAAAAGAATCAGTTTGTCTCACCTGTGTGTGGCACTCAGGCTGAGACCCCCCATCTTGCTTGGCAGGGCTCTGTCTCCATTGCTGCCATTGTGAGAGTAAAGCCCCGCTGGGTTGTTGTACTGAGCATTCCCGGTCCCATTGCCGTATCCATAACTGTAGCCGTTGTTGGGCCTGGAGTGTCCATTATTCAGGTGAGTGAGCAGAGGGGGCTGAGGAGGCAGAGGGGGCTGAGGAGACTGAGGGGGCTGAGGGGAATGTGGCTCAGATGTATATGAAGGTTTTCGACCATAACTGCCCAAACCGCTGGTGATGGGACGGAAACTCTACAACCACAGAAAAAAAGGAAACTGTGTTTAAAGACCAAAAAAAAAAAAAAAAAAAAAAAAAAAAAAAAAATTTGTAGCATGAAATGGTCCTAAAAATCTTAGTTAACAAAAATGGTTAGCGGGATCAGCAGCAACAATGTATTTTGTCTCAGTCATTAAAAAGGCTGAGAGAAAACAAACATGGAGGTGCCCTAACTAAAAACCACAATCCCTCTGAGACAAAAAAAAAAAAAAAAAAAAAAAGAGGCGTAACAAACATAAGACATTTCTGTTTTTCCCTTTTTAATACAAAGTATCATTACGCAAAAGGTATACGTCAAGACTTAAAGCCCATATTTCTGTCAAAACAAAATAACGTGTGGAGTAAATATTGAGCTTTCTTGGCTCGGAACTGAAAAGTTTATGGATCCTGACAGAGTTTAGATAGTTGCAAAAATAAACAATTTTTGGCATGATTTAGCCAACTTTCCATATATCTGTTCTATTAGAACAGCTTAGACAGATCTGCAGGACCAATGAAAAACAGATGCAGTAGATACCTACATAATTCCACTGTACCATTAGCACATTTGTTTAGCCTAAGTTCAATGGCCTCTTCATGCAATTGCACAAACGCCATAGGGATTTCATCAAGCAGCTCAGTGTTTACTGCAGCTATCAGCACACTTCAGAGATAATGCTGACTTGGCTAGCCTCGTCTGTTGTAGAGACCCAACAACACAGATAACGTTTTACTGCGAGGCTCATTTTGATGTCACAATTTCTGATAGTGTTTCAGAGCTTTGAATTTCAAGATATCCAGGACGTTTGAATGACTGAACAGGACTGCACACAGTCATGGTGTCAGTCTACAAACATTTCAGCTGCTATGAAGAATTGTGTTTACAAGTTCAACCGTGCAGCCACATGGGAGACAGGCGGTTGTAACTATGAGCCACTGGACTGACAGTGTCTATGTGTGTCCATGTGCTAATTTACAGCTCCTTAGCCACAGGTGGTGGAGGTTCAGTGCCTCTTTAGGCAAAACCCCTCTCATTTCAACAGATGGATCTGATGGATGTCATCCTGCTCTCGGCCCTTGCTGGGACCACACACACACGGCAATTTATAATGTGTTGGATTCTCCTGTACACCAGCAAGCCCACATCTTGAACTTAGAACCAACTCTGCCATTGCTTTGTATACTGGATAATTATGATGATTTTCAGAAAATGCCAAAACGTCTGTTCTCTCCAAAACCCAGATATCAGAGACAAATGAAACCAGAAACTCTCAAAGGTCTTTTAAGGTCTTAGCAGTAAAATGAGACAGAATTAAGAACTGCATCACCAAATAGCCACAAGGAAACATCCAAAACTTTCCGATGACTCAAAGAGCACTAGACACTGAAGCGTGATACAACAGATCCAAACATGCCAAACTAGATTCTATTTGTTATCTTTAACTCTCCTTAGACAAATGATTTACCTTATGGGAATTAAGTGAAACCTTGATTTAACTTTCTTGTTTCTCCATTTGGATGAATTGGTGTTTTATGCACAAGAAGTGTGAACGTTCTTGGGAAATAAACAAAAAATTAAAGCATATTTCATTTCAAACTTTATTATGGTTAGCTGAAAATATTGCACTTGTATAAGTTTGAGGCATTTATTTTAAAAGACCATGACAGTACATACACTTCTCTTTAGTACCTGTTCCAAAACTTTAACAAAACACTGTCATAGTATCTGTTTTTAGATTCACGTTTTTTTCATATCTAGTCTTCAACTGCTTTTCTATTTTATCCCTTAATTATTTCTAGATCTTTCAACTTCCTGAGAATATAATATATAACTCAGGATAAAATGACTTTCATAACAAAATCACTGCCCCAACACGGCCTTTAGGCATTCATTACTCATTTCTCAGATGTATCCAGAACCAAATCCCCTGATAATGATCAGAAGAATAACTGATACAACCAGACACGTTCATTCTTGCCTGAGAACAAAGCAAATGGAGGAAAAACCCATGACAGACGACTTTGTTACAGACTCTTGTTGGAACTTGACAGTAATGGCATTACATTTAGGATACTGATCTTAACAAACATAACCAAAGAGCTTCTTGTAATCTATTGATAATGAAACAATGAGGTTTTCAAAAGAAAAATAGAAGGCAAAGATCTGATTATGTGGTGTTGAATAAGAAAACCATCACCCAGAACAAAGACTCAAAACTGCCTTATTTGTAACACAAAGAATGAAGACCTGAATGCTCGGAAGAGTGCCATTGGGAAGAATAACATCACAAGTGAATTAATAATAATAATTTAAAAAGAAAATGTTCCTTGTTGAAATCATACGTAATATGTAATTAAAAAGTAGTAGGAAGTCTTCAAAATCCTGTGGCATATAATCCAAGAAAATGCTCCAAACCGATTTACAGACAAGGGAGTGAGACGCTCAGATTCATTGCTCCTTCTTTTTATTGACCCACTGCAATCAAAATATAACCTGTGTGTGAAGTTTGATGTAGGACTTCAAAAACAGTGCATATACTTGTAGGGGAAAAGGTAATTCCAGCATGCTTAGTAAATGCATAATATTTAGGGATGCATGATATTATTGGCATGGTATCGATATCGGCCGATATTAGCGTTAAGGTATCAGACATTGGCCATTCCATCAAACTAACTCACTGATATAAGATGTTTTTGTACGACAATACAGTGACGAGGATGCCTGCAGTGCCAGCACAGCGTGATGATGTCACGCACGCCTACCTGATCATGGCGGAGAGGACGAAGTCAAAATGTCGACGATGTGGACGTTTTGTTTTCCGTTGAGGATATCGGATTCTGAAGATTTTTGGAATACATGAGCCTTGCTCATCCCCAATCAGAGATATTTTTCCGACGTAGCCTTGCCCGAGTTACAAGCCATCATTTCCGACGTCAGTGACAAGCTAATAGCCAGTAGCACTGGGTGAGTTTTACCACAGACATTTGGACATCATGTGTTAGCCTCGTTAGCGTGATTAGTCTTACGGCACAACGGATAAACAAAAACTTTGAACTTAAAAAGGCTGTCCTTCATGCACGTGTGTGCAGAGGATCCCACACTGCAGCTAGGAACCTGGAACAAGCCTCCACAAGTGAGACATCATCGCAGGCGACTAATGCTAATACATTACATTTAACACTTTTAATACAAGTTAAAGTGCTATGCATATGGCTGTTATTGAATATATGACATCAGCTCTTAATGCTGTTACACAATTTTTGTAGCAAATAACCCTAAACATAGCTAAATAAGTCAGCTATGTTCTGAAAAAGGCAAGTATATAAAAAATATTGGTATTTGTAATCAGCCTAAGTTTTAACATATCGGCCAAGTTTTAACATCGGCATATTGGCCAAAACTCCAGTATTGTGCATCCCTAATATTATTGTCGGTATTAAACTCAGGCCAGAAAGTCTTGTTCGTATAGAGTTGCGAAAAACAGAAGCACAAACTTGTTCAACCGTGTTCACCCTAGCACACCTGCCTGAGATGAATTTACTCCATCTGTTTAAACTGAACTCAACCCTGCCTTTAAATCATTCCTTTGTCTGTTTTTCCTACTAACCCTCTTTACTCCCTAAATGTGCATGCCTGTTCCATAGATATTTACTTTAGAAGGATGGTAAATTTATAAGGCAGCACATCTGGTGCTTGCCTTATAAAAATGCCAGTTTGGTTACAATCAGGACCTGTAAGTGCTTTCAGTCTGCTATAACAAACAGCGGGAAACCTTCGTTCAATTACATACATCAGCTATGAGCCAACTGTCTCCTTAGAAAATATTGATTCTTTGTTTTAGGACTGGACTGCAAAATGTATGGAAATGTCTTTAAGTGACTATTATGTTGAATACCCTGTCACCCCGATTCCTCTGGTAACCCTTCCATTTTAGTCAAAACACTTGAAAACCTGTTTGAGCAGCTCCAATCAGAAACCTCAACAACACAGCACCTATGAGGTCATCTATTTTCCTGCTCTTGAGAATGAATGCACTTTAATTGTCCCCCAAAGCATGACTGCACACCTGCTGGTTCAGTGGAAAACAAACCAACGAAAAAAGATAAGGAAGTGAAGTAATTATTTATTTATGAGTTTCAGCATTGTCTACTGCTCATAAACCCAGAAAACTATGTGATTTCACTAAACTGTTTTTCAGTGGCAGCTGAGCATGGTTAATGATTTAAGAAAACTGGCCTTGTATGAAAATATGTACTTAAAAAATTTTTTTGATACAGGAAGGAGAGGAAATGTGGTATTTGGCGTTTGGATACTCATCTTTCATTGTACTTACTGAAATTCTTTAAGCCAAGATGTGCAAAGGTTCTTCTGTCATTACCTTGACAAATTGTTACTCTAATAGCAGCCTGAATGGGTCATTACATGGTACACAGCTGCAGAACAGAAGGGTTGCAGTAGTGCAATTGAAATCATACATCTACTATTAATTGAGATCCAGAAAGTCACGATAATCCATACATATGTACTGCACTTCTGTCTCAGCTGCTTTCTGAGGGGTTGAGTCACTCTGGACATTAACAATTAGGCATTTAAAATGGTGCACTGCACCAATAACCAAACACAAACCAATCATTCACGGTTCCCAGGGCCTGGAGAGACAGATGGCGCAGTGTGCAATAGTAGACTAAGTGTTGTGGGGAAAATTATTGCAACTGTGTGTTCTAATTTATCAGATGGGATGTGGAGAGGTCAGACCCAGGAATGCAGATAAACACAATGAGCTTGAGTAAAAAAAAAAAAAAAAAAAATTGGAAACATAAAATAAAAACAAAACAAAAACACAAGGGCTGCTGCAATAACTACAAGAAAACAAAATCTAACTTAATGAGACACTGAGGAGAACTGGACAGTCATGAAGCACAATGGCAACTGATGAGTGAGGGCAAGAACAGTTTTAGCTGAACTGTGTGGAGTGATAACAAGAAGGAACAGCTGAGACTAGTGAGGAGCTGGTGAAGATGATGAGGGGATGAGCACTGGTGGTACAAGAAACACTGTGGGAAGAAACTAAAACACAAAAAAACAAAACAAAACAAACAAAAAAAAAAATCTGAGACAAATGGGGATTAAAGCTAAAAAATACTAAACACACATAAATCTCCTAAAAACAAAAACAAACAAAAAACACAGATTCTGAGAAAAGTATTAATTTCCTCTATAAAATCATTCCACTGACTTTTATTAAGAATCTATTAGTCTATGTACCTGTTGTATAGTAATCCACTCCTTTATAGTAATCCACTCCATCACAACTCAGCTTGATAACTAATACACTTCACACAGAGTCCAACATGCTGCCACACATCTTTTAACAGGCACACAAATACATGACCACATCTCCCCTGTTCTAGCATTGCTGCGCTGGCTGCCTGTACATTTTAGGATTAATTTTAAAGTTATTGTATTTGTTTATAAAACTTTAAATAGTCTTGCCCCACCTTATCTCACTGAGCTGCTACACCCCTACATGATCTCCCCTTCTCTCAGGTCAGCAGACCAGCTGCTCCCAAGAGTCCCAAAAACTAAAAGAACGCTTTAAGGGGGTCATGCTTTCTCTGCTGCTGCTCCTCAAATGTGGAACAACCTGCCTTTGAGCATGAGACAGGCATCCTCCCTGTCTGTTTTTAAATCACTTCTTAAAATGCATCCATTCTCCTTGGCTTGACACAAACCTGAGATGTTGAGTTTCAATCCAATATCTGTTTTAGTTAAATGGTTGATCTATTTTTTTTTTTAATCAGGCTGTTTTTGGTTTACATTAATATGTTTTAATTTTGTAATGTTTTTGGTTTGCTTTAATATGTTTTAATTTAGTGACTGCTACTGGTTTTATTGACTGAACTGTAGCGCTGCGGTTCTAAGGTTGTTTAAAGTGCTTTATAAATAAAGCTGGTATTGTGTGTGTTATGATATGGTATATACATGGACACAATGAGATGGACCCTTACATTTTATGATTGTCTACCTCATTAATAGCAATAAAAATATTTTAAACAAGTAGAAATAACAGAAAATGACACTTTATTATAATCTTACTGTCTGCTCATGTAGGAAAGACTATTTAACTTGCAATTATTTTTAAACCAAATTAAACATCCGTGTACTCAGAAATATTATGAAGAGAAGCCGCTTTGGTGTCCTTGATTCCTTTGAAGCCGGCTTCTGTCAGGTAAATTTGGTTTTAGAAAATGGTCAATTGTTCATGGAACATTTGGTAAATTGTTCATGTTGCTGTGCTGCGCTTTTTAATATTTGTAATCAGTTTCTCCATTTAGCAGGATTATGCATATCGAAATTTTAAAACAAAAAAGTTTACACATATGATTAGTTGTCGCAGGGCCTTAGGTTCATAGTCAACTACTGTAGTTCAATAACTCAGAATCAAAAAGACTACAAAGAGTAAAGGGAGGCTATTGTAAAAACCTTTAAGCCTAAAAACTATAATAACACTGTTAAATCACACTTAGTGTATGTGAATAAGCTTGTACAGGCGCAGGCTGAGAAATGAAGAACAGAAAGCTTTTAGTTCATCTGTTCCACAGTTTGATGACAGCCAAAGCAGAGCAGGTAATGCTCCAAACCTTGAAACTGATCTGGTCAATTTGGGGATTACTATGTAATAAGTGAACACAGAAAAAAAAAAAAAACATGGGCTTTTAGGTTTGTGATCTAAAAGAGTTGTTTTGTGACTCACAAACCTGTAAAAGAAAATATGTCACCTGCTAAACTTAGCCTTAAACTTTATAAACACTATACTGTCGGAGTCCATGTGCTAATCTTTCTACCCCAGTCTAAACATGCATTTTGATTGGTCTTGGGTTTTTATTACAGATACTGGCAAATAATTATGCTCTTCCATTCATAAAAAAAAAAAGTGTCATGCACAAACTTTTGTTGTAAAAGTTAAATTCATTTCCAAGCAGAGAAGGAATTACAGTCTGTAAGTCATGCAAGGACTTTACCTGTCAGCTCCTATTAATGTTAGCTTAGAGAATTCGCTTTCAGCTGCCAGCTCCTGGGCCGAGACTGGAAGCTTCAAGTGACGTGCAATCCAAACCTTTCAGCTTCCACACTGTGAGGCCTCATTCTTTCCACAGGACCATAGTGCTAGGCCACATTAGCTCTCACTATAATGATGGGTTAGCTTCCGTGAATGACACTGAAGCACTGTGAGCCAAAACTTTGCTGTTTGAATTGAACTATGGCCGTAGGGCATTCCCACTTACTTAAAGCTGCAACTGTATTCTTTAGCTTGAGGGAAGAAATAAAAATTAAATAAAAAAACTGAAAAGTCGTTAACAGTGATGATTGAGTGCTATAAACGGATGTTCCTAAAGAAACAAAAAAAGTGTAAAAAAAAAAATAAATAAAAATTGAGCTGCTAATACTGGTTTTCAATAGTTTGTCTTTATAAGCCTGATTATCAGTGCCAGGAAGGCTTGGACTTTCACCTGACTATTCACAGAAAATTGCCATTAAACTGTGTATTCCTAAAAAAAAGTTGGAACATGGCTTAATTGTTATACATCTAAGCAGAGCATTACATCATATCTAGGAAATGTAAAAAGTATATATATTTATCATTGTAAAATAATAAAGGAAACAAACTTTCAAACATTAAACTGAGTGAATCTATTTCTACATTCAGACATTTCCTAACCTGTTTTTCCATGTAGGGTTGTGGGGGCGCTGCTGCCTGGCTCCGGCAGTCTGAGGTGAAGTTTGAGTGAATTTAAATCATGATAAATCAGTTTTTTGTTAACTTTAGCATGGAGGCTATAATAGTCACTGATAGAAAAAGAAACATCCCAAACCATTACAAGATCCTTTTAAGTTAAAACCAGGTTGTCAACATTAAACCTAATTTATGCTGGTCTTGTTATGACACATTATCATTACCTCATCCCTGCCATCCCACTGTAATACAATTATTTGTATTTTAGGGATTTGCGTAGGACATCCGGTGGCTTGTGTACAGTATTGACATGCTATGAGCACAGCTTCTTGGAAAAATGTCATAGCCATATTGCATTTCTCTCAGCACAAGTAAGAATAACAGCAAAAAACAATTAAAACCAGCTGAACCAACCAAAAAAAAAAAAAAAAAAAAAAAAAAAAGAAGCTATTCCAAAACTACAAACTATAGGACTTTTATGCTGATGTAGTTTCTCAGTCATCCAGGACATTTTTTTTTTTTTTTTGCAAAAACCAAACTAGACTTCCATTCTGTAGTTGAAATGACATTTATGAGGATCTCCCAAGTTCTCAAAGTGAAAGTAACACCTTCCATGTGTCACTTCCTGCTGAGTAGTAAAATCCTGTAAAGCGAGACTGGAATTTCCAACAGGAGTTCAAAAATATAAAAAGGAAATGTCAAAAATTCAGAATACGATGATGCATGCCAACAATTTATCTGGAGCTCTTTGTTTACTGGAGCGAAAGTTGTCTGAAGCTCCTTTGGCAATTCAGTAAGTCTAGTTTCAATTCTCATCCTTCTAATCAAAGTACAGTATGCTGCTTCAACAGGAATCCTAAAGCTTTACACCAGGAAGCATAGCAAAGGGGAACTTTAAATAGTGAACACTTGGTCAATGCAAACACATTCTTTAATTGAGTTTTCATTCTCATCAATTTGATTTCAGTGATGGGCACACTTTCCACACTGGATCATCTCTGGAGACACTGTTGGCCAAATTTATTCCACTGCATTGTTTCTGTCAGCAAATGTGAGAAAAGACATGTCAAGTATATTAATTCCTTTGAGCCTTGGGGACAATCAGCACTGATGTGTTCAAAGCAGCAGAAAACAAAGGAAAAAAGCTTTGGTCTTCTACGTGACCCCAGAGAGCGTTTGTTTCCTCTATGCATGCAGTAATGTCCATCTGAGCATGACACTAGAGTAGCCTTGGTTTGGAGGTTTCCAGCTGTACAGATTAAATTTATTAAATGAGACACCAGAGAGCATAGTTAGACTTTAGTGAAGGAGAAAGGAAGTGATGGATATGATGTTACTGAAATACCAAAGAAGGCAAAAAGCAAACTCGGAATGAAGGGAGGATTTGATGCTCTCATATTACCACCACGCAAAGCCCTTCTGTCACGCTTGTCTGTGTGGTTGTATAAATTGTTACTAAAAGTCTCACTCAGGTTTGGTATTTACGCAGTTGTGCAAGCCAAAAGCTCAAAGTGATTACGAGATCTCAACATGGATGTGTGTCTGTTTGCTGGCCATATATTCATATTCCACTAATTTGTTAGTCACATTTCTATTACTTCAAAATAGTTATTTATTACCTTTTCAATTATGAAGATTGTTTAACTTGGAGTTGTAAGTATGGATTGTTTTAGACTACATTAATCTTTATTTAACCAGGTAAATCGCATTGAGCTCATAGATCTCTTTTGCAAGGGAGGCCTGGGCTTGAAGGCAGCCTAATATACATAGTCTTAGACTGTGGGAGGAAACTGGAGTGAGTATAGGTAAAAAGTTGATGTATTAGTGTGGGAGGAAACTGGAGTGAGTATAGGTAAAAAGTTGATGTATTATTGTGGGAGGAAACTGGAGTGAGTATAGGTAAAAAGTTGATGTATTAGTGTACATACTGAGGTTCTCTTTTGTTTTGGTTCTTGCCATTTTGAAAAGTCTGCTTTACCACAAAAATAACAAGTTACCAACCAAAGAGAATGAGGCTAAGTAGGCTTTGTTTGAAACTCGAGCTTTTTTTCTCTTCTTGGTGTAATATTTAAATTTTAAAAGATAATGCATCACAACACGTTTTAAACCAGTTTATTAAATGGTCACCTAAGTATATTCCACTGGGAATCTACCTTTGTTCTTGTTGAGAAATCAGTGAATCAGGAACTATCTCTGTTTCTCATGAATTTTTTTTTCTTCAAACAACAGAACAAAAAAAAAGCAAGTTATGAATTATGAAAATCCAACAGCTGCATTTATTTCTGTCTGTGACTCTCAAAGCAATTTGTCTTTATAAGACGTCAGACTCTCATGAATGGCTGCAGACAGATAGACTTCAGCACATCTCTTGATGTTCCTGTTGCACCTTTTTATACAATGAAGCAATGCCACAAATGTCTCAGTCTATGTCTCAAACACAGCACAGTCCTTGACAAATGAACATCTCATACATATCCAAGACACAATATGCTCATTGTCTGTTTCAATCCTACAGTCTTGTACTCCACAACACACAGTGCATCTCTCAATGCACTCGAACAAATTTGCCTGCCAGGACTAAAAAACTTGGTGTAGGGGGATCATCTGCTAGAGTTCATCATGCCTTGAATACCCTTTTGGCAGCTCGTACATTTGGAGAACAATCAAGATACTATTTCAACATAAATTCAGTGAACAGTGTGATGCATTCTTTTATTTATAATCAAGTTCATCAGAGGGTACATGCAACTTGCAGATCGAGTTTTGCGTCCGTTTCCATGGATTCTGTTTACTGTCAAAACAAGCTAAGAGGACTTGAATATCTCAGCTGCCAAGTTGTAAAGGTCACAGTTATGAACCCAGATGTGATTTAGCTTTTCTCGTGGCTAATGTGAAGGGCAACAAAACAGCCTAATCAATCTCTCTTTTATAGTGGCATATTTATCTTCAGTTTTTTTATGTATCGTTACAGCAACAACTTATTTTAGATGCCATATTTCAGACAAATTAAATTTTATTGGTTGTGTTTGACCTATGGAATATAAAACCTGAATTTATAGCTAGATCTAATCACTCAGAGACAAAAAGTACATAACGTTACCATGCAGGGGCTATCCATCATTTCTAACAAATTTATTCCATTCCCCGCAGGAAACAGAATTGGATTATGAGTTCCCCATTAAACGTCTGACATTATATTTAAAAGTCAAATTGTGTGTCACCAAATGATAAATCACAGTGGTTGAGATTTTGCAGGGGTCTATTTATTTATAAATTTAGGTTCGACAAAGCATATGTAACTTGTTAGCAGGAAAAACCACAGTAAAAAATACAGTAGTTACCTGTGAGTCATGCTCCATATAAGGACTTATCTTGCCATCCTCACTAAGTGTCGGTGACCACACTCTTTCTCCAGCTCCTGATCTGTAAGACAACACCCATGAGAGAAAAGATAATGCCGGTAAGTTGAATGAATTTCAAGCAATCTAAAATCAGAGTGCTGATGTGTGCTAAAGGAACATTTTTTTCTTTCTTGTCTGTTTTACACAAAAATATTTTTGTATTAAGGTCAAGTTTTCTTGGAGCGCAAGTAAAACACTTGGAAAAAGTAAAAATAGATATGTTATGCTTTTAGAATAGCAATCAAAAAAATCAAATATTTTCAGAGTATGAGAAAAATCAATCCTACTCAAATCAGCCATTCATTCAATTATGACCATCTGCTAAATGCCACCATATATGCAATTATCAGTTGCTACAGTATAGAGTGTTGCCTTCTACTGAAATGTTTTTTGCCTAACAAGCAAGTGTCATAGTAACAATACAGTAAAATAAAAAGTGCAATGTAACAAGGTAAGATGAAAGGTTACTTTGAACATCTGTGCTCAAAGTTGTATACTGTGCTGTATTTTCTATGCCTATTTAATTCTGTCAGGTTTTACATTTGTAAGGAGATAAACCTATTTCCACAAACCTGAGAATATTATGATAAAATCATTATAAATGCAATACTCGAGTAAGCGTCTGTAATCTGGGCCATGGCTTCTTGAAAAGCAGCAATGACTGAATAACTATCATCTAAAACTTTTATTCTTATGTTTGGATAAACAGTAATTGACTTAAGTTGCATACATTTTCAAAAAGTACATCAATTACTGAACAATAGCAATTATGAAATACATACAGCTGATAAGAAAACCTTATGTATACAAGTGCAATGTGACACTTGCAATGTGAAAGTGTTGATATAGTTCACTTACAATGTGAAAGTGTTGATATAGTTCACTTATTCCTTTAAAAACATACACATGTATTGGTGAAAATAAAACTGTCCTGTAATTCACCTACAATTTATTGTACTTGCAATGGTATTTTACAGTCAAGTTACATGTAAATGTCCCACGTAAGATGGAAAGGGGAGTTCTTCTGTATATCTGTTCTCAGTTGCCACAGTGTTGACTTTTGAGTGGGAAAGTATCTGGCTTCCTAAAGGATGAAGACATCATTCTGAAGAACAACATCTGTGTGTGTACACATTTTTTTTCTATTCCACCAGCCTCTTCTGATCTACACCCTCTATCAAAGGTCATACATACAGTATGACTAAAGAGTGTTCATGCATTTGTTGACCTCATGGGGGAAAGTTGTAGCTTAAAAAGTTGAGAACATTGAGCTGCTGTTGCTGGCACTGCATTGGCTAGATGAGATATTGGAAATGTTTCAGATATGAACCATGGAGGTGTTGATATCAAGGACGCTCTTATGAGGTGTCGAGTGTCTGGTGGATGAGCAACAGCTACAGAACTGTGGAGGAAGAAAGCTCCCTCCCTTCTGCCAGTAACTCCATTATTCACAAACAGAAAGTCTTGGTGTTCATAGTTTGTTTGGTTGCAATGGTTACCACACAAACAGCCTACTGAAAGAAGTAAAGTTCAGACTGAAGGGGCCTGTATGAATTGACAATAAAAACATGATATTTACTGTCTATTTACATGGAGTTTTCAATGGAGAGGCATAGTGGAAAGTGTGACAGACAGGCCTGTTTGGAAATTATAGCACTATTACACTGTTGTGTTCAACAAAAAGTGATTCGGACCTGAAGGTTTTTGTCAATTATGTACTTGAAATCTTCAAAATAAGAAGTCCACTTCAAATACAGCTGCTACACAGCTGGACTTAAAGCTATGATTTCAGCTTTTAGGCTCTACTTTTTCCACGCATTTCAATGTAGAATAAACAAAAATGCAGTTGCTTTTTTGCTGGTCTGGAAATTTCTTTTGGACAATGTCAAATGTTATGACATAAAATGTATTAAAGTGAGTGCAAAATTTATTTTAGAGTATGATTTTTGCTTGAGAATGTATATGGATGACCCAGGATCTTGTTTAATGTTTTGGCATTCTATACTCGGGGAGCTTATCTACTCCACAAAAATCTATAGTAAATCTGCAAACTCCTATTTTTGGTCCTTTCCATGAACTCCCATTATGTCAAACAAGATTAAATACAGACAAATTAAAAGATAGCAACCATATTTTGAAAACCATGGACATTAAAGCTTTTCTACACCATTTAGGCAGAATAACTAATAAATTGGCTCAGAACAAAACACAAAGACAACAAGGTAAATTAATAAAACCAAGCAGAATGGGAAAAAAGGTACCGTATTTTCCGCCGTATAAGTCGCACCGCCGTATAAGTCGCTTTGTCCAATTTTGTCCAATAATTTGGAAAAATCCATAAACATGTCGCACCTCCGTATAAGTCGCACCTATTATGCGT
>JAVCKU010000031.1:2156547-2168991 GCA_032273985.1 Hypsolebias coamazonicus
CTGTCATATTATAGGAGACAAAGACATCATATTTTAAAGAAGAGAAGTGCATAAACAACTGTCAATGTGTCTCCGGTCTTCCTTTGTGAGCTCTATGGGTTGTCACCCAGTGACAAGTATTCGTTTGCATTTTTCCAAGGCTTCAGACTTCCAAGATAACTGAGTTCTGTCAACATCTGTAGAAATACTCAAATGACTCTGAAGTTGAAGGGTTATCAGAGGTGGACAGATGGCCAAGTTCTCTGCACTGGGCCTACTAGCCAATGAAAAGATTTATGACAAACTTTGTGAACAGTATAAGAAAAATAGAATGATGCCAAACAGTGGTTTTGGAGAAGTGGGGATGTTGGAGGACTACAGATATCTTCAACTGGACTGGAAATACTAATTTAAAATCAATCAACTAAGAGGAATAAAACTATTTATGTCCTCAACAAAGTTGACGTTTCTCAGCATTTGCAATAAAATAAGCTGATGCTGAAGAGTAAACTGTTTTTGCACTGATCTGCTGGTACAGCAGCATGAAAAATTAACGAAAAGAACCTGAAAAACATGATAATGTCTCTGCGCTGGGTGGTTGCTCTGGAGCTGATGACAAAACAATGTTGCAAAGGTTGTTGAACAGAACAGAAAATATTGCACACCCTCTACAAAATGTATCTAATAAACTGACCTTTAGTCTGATATTTAATTAGTTCTGCTGCAATAAGAACCCATAGAGAGGTCATTCCTGCCTACAGCAATAACCTGCTCCAAAGACTTTTCGGACAAGGACAGGACATTCCTTCAGGATAACATCTACCTGTCTTAACTTTTCATTTAAAATTTTCACTTGTAGTTCTTTTGAATAGCTACGCAATGTGGAAATTTAATTTCCCTTTGGGATTATATTATAGGAGTTTTCCATAAAATTAAATTCCAGACAGAGTAAAGAAAGCAGGAATGTGTGTGATATTTGTACAAAACTTGAGCTAAACAGCAATGTCCTCAGACACAAGGAAACTTCTAAAATCATTATCCTTTACAATACAAATAACTTTTGTCAACTATTAATAAATAGGCTACATGATTTATTTGAATTTGTTTCTTGAGCTTCTTAGATTATTTTTCATAAATCAGCTCCTTATGCATGTGACAGTAATTCGTCTTGTTACAAGGTGCACAGTTTCAACTCTCAGACCTTCATACCCACTGCTTGACCTTACATAACCCCATAAAGAGATTTGATAGATGCAAAAGGCTGTCTTGTGTCTGGAACACTAAAACCTTCTGTTGCATGCCACTTACTCAGATATTAGTAATTTGGTCCAAGGTAAATACTGATTAGCATGGCTTGATGTATAAGTAGAGCCCAGAGACAAAAATGGAGCTGCTTGGACAAAAAAAAAAAAAAAAAGCAGGTTCACCAACTGGAGACTAGGTCTTTAAGAGCAAAAGCACACAAGTTCATGCTCCATGAAGCACTAATAGCTGAATCATGTGGTTCAAATGCGGAATTCCTAATTTACCACCTCTGACCACCCCAATGTCACCAATTCAGTTCCTGTAAATAGAGATGAGTGTGGGGGGGTATGAGTAAGTTTGTGAGAAAAAGCTTCTGGGAACACTGCACTTGCAAAAAAAATTTTGCCGTAAACAACCGTGCAACCATAATCCTGTAAATTAAAGATGTAGTCTTTAAGAGGCTAACTAAAGCTTTTCTGAGAGTGGAAACCCAAACAGTTTCTTGCTCCTTAAAACATCTGATGACACGACATTTACTAGAAGTTAGGAGTTGCCTTTTCTCAATTGTCAAGACCTCCCCAGTCCTTTTAAATCTTTGTGTGTGTGTGTTGAGTCAGTGCCAAGAGTTGTGACATAGTGGAACAAAGCAAATGCACATATGCAACCCCAACACATGCACACACGATGAGTCGTATCATTTCAAGCTTAGACCAAGCACAGCACTGCATGAATCACATTTGACACACAAATGCACCGATGCATTGGTAGTTCGTTAGCAAAATGGGAAGAATGAGACTGACATGAGAAATCAAACATTTGTATCGACATAGAAGTTCAACAATATGAAGTTCTAATAAAATCAGTCTTCTATACAGTAATTTCAGTTTAGTTATAACATCTAAAAAGTGAATTTAATGTTCATTTAGGTTAAAGCGTCTGAACACTTTGATGGCATTTTGCATTTCTTTTGTGTTTTTTCTTACTCTCATAAAAACTTCTCATAATGAAATTTACTGAATCTAAT
Organism: Hypsolebias coamazonicus; assembly: GCA_032273985.1. Taxonomy (NCBI): domain Eukaryota; kingdom Metazoa; phylum Chordata; class Actinopteri; order Cyprinodontiformes; family Rivulidae; genus Hypsolebias; species Hypsolebias coamazonicus. The sequence goes on from JAVCKU010000031.1 coordinate 2,158,796, forward strand.
TTATGGACTGAAATAAAAATACAGATAACCTAAATGACTTTCATTCCCAAGTTGCGAACAAGAAAAAGGTGTTTCAAAATGACTGTTAGGGCAGAGAAGGAGCAATTCAAGTAAATTTAAATGCATTTAAATGTTCATTATGATGTGTTTAAAGTTTAAATTTTATAAACATCAAATAATTGCTAAATATTTAAGAACAAATGAAAATAATATTATAAAAAAAAAAAAAAAAAAAAACTTTAAAAATAGTGTATGTGGAAATAAACCTAAATATGACTATATGTCAATTGGTCACATTTATTTATATAGCTGTCATAAAGAATATACAATATAAAGGCCTTTTTTTTGCATTCTTGATCTAAACAGTATTTAGAGCATCCTTGTAAATATACACATAAAATTAGTTCTATACAACCTGAATATTTTAACATTGAAATCTTTGAGCAACAGAAAAGGCAGAATGTAAAAGTAAGATTAATGTGATGAAGCATCTCCTTCACACTTTAGTCGCACATGTTTACACAACCACATGCACATAGACCCATGTCACATTCCAACCCTCTTTCCTTTTAGTTAGTTTAGATCTTTTCAGTAAAGTTCATTATAATGTCTATTTTTCCTCACCAGCTTATAGCAACCAAGGGTGTGCACTTGGGGCTTCAGTTCAGGAAAACATACATTAAAAACATCACTTGTACCTGGTGCTGTTGCAGTGGGTGGTATGATGTCAGCTTCCCTCACTGCATGGCAAAAGTGGTGGGATGATTGATTTTCATAAAAAAATAAAAAATAAAAAGAGGTTTCCATGATCATGACGTTAAATGATTTTGTGCATTAATATTGCTGGGTTAATTAGGATTTTTGGAGTGAGAATGAACTTGAATAAATAATAAAATTGTATTTGTTTAAATTGTGGTTAAACCAAGTGTACTTGACTTGATGTCTAGTGGGAGGAGCTAAAGTTGCTGCCCAACACTGAGGAGGCGGAGTGAATGTGTAAGGTGGTTACATAGAAGATGATAAATTGTGGGTACTATTGTATCAAGCTAACAAGGAAGGCAAATTTTTCACCCTTATGGAGGAGAAAATAAATACTGGGGTGGTCTGAAGACTTGAATTGCCAGTGAGTTTATCTGAAGAACTTTCATTCAGATTCAAGAACGTGTTTACATGGAAAATAGCATTATGACAATTAACTACACTTGAACATTTGCTCTTTTTTTGTCTTTGGTACCACAAACGTCTGGTTTTATAGTCGTTCAGAAGCTTTTTTTTTTGCACCTGTTTGCTGGTTGTGACTTTATGTTGCTAAGTGTTTTTCAGTGCAGGCTTCTTTTTTTAATACAAATTTTTATTTCTCTCCAAAGGTTTTCAATTGGATTTAAATCGGACCCAACAGTTATATTTTTCCTTTCCATGTTTTTTTTTTTTACGCTGTTGAATTTATATACAATAAGATTTTGTTTAAAGATTCACAAACATTGCTTTAAGCTAAACGTAGAATTTTGCTAACACGGTTTGCTGTAAAAGGCAGAATTTTCACCTATTTATTTACTTGATGTGTATATCTTTATCTACACAAAATAGTCCAAGTAAAACATTGTTCCAGTCTCAGTAAATTATTTTGAAAAACACTCAAAAATGTTTGTCAAAGTGGTCTTAGCATATGTTGACACAAAGTGGAAAGGAATAAAACATTTATTCTTTGCAGGTCAGAGTATACAAGTATCAATCACGGAGCAGAAATGACCCAAGTTGAAAGAAAACGTTTAAAAAGTGTCTTGTTTTGCATTAAAATATACTCAATAAATCAGTTCCAACAAAGTTATCATTAACAGAAATGGCAAATGAGTCTCATGTTATCCCTTAGAACAATGAATATTGGTAAAAGTGCAATTGAAAAGCAAAATGACTGAAAATACGCCAAAGGGAAAAAAAAAAAAAAAGTGAATATTTGTGCATGTTTTACTTCATGTAATAAAACTAGATGAACTCCTTGCATTGCTATGACGTCACCCTCAGGGCAACATTATGTTGTTACTGCTTTACCTGCATATCATGTACCCCCGTTTCATTTAGATCAAACTCTAAACTGTTAAATATGCTTGACTTGAAATATTTGCCAACTTAACTCTTAAACGTAAATGATTTTTTACCTAAATGAAAACACTGTTTCATCCAAACTGGTCACTTAATGTGTCTAACCTGTAAGTCCCTACATTCTGTATAGTTATTTGTTAGCTAAAGTAAGTTGTCGTATCCAAAAATTGCTTGCATAAATGAATTCCACAGAGGCACTTGGTGCTGGGTGGAAACGCTGAATCGCATGTCTCAGGAGCAGGAAGAATAAAAAAATCATTCCTGGCAGCCAGTCAGTTAGACGCCTTTGTTTGCTTATTGGACATGTGATAGGAACCATGGTTATGACCTTGGTGACACACAGAATAGTGAATACATAGCCTTGGGTGTGAGGTTCAGACTGGTGTGTGTTAATCACACTCAAACAAAGAGGCTGTAGCTGCCAAAAGTAATAGGTAATGCTGTGGAAGATGATTAAACATGAGGTGCTACAGACCAGAAAAAGGAAGACTCAGTGGAATTTGTCTACGGTCTGTGATGCAATATATAGTCACTCCATTACACATACATACACTGTCAGTTTAATGTTTTAGAAAATTGGGAGTGGTATTGCTAAAGTTTTAAGCAAGCCTTTGGAGCAAACACAATGAAAATGAAGTAGGTGATGTAATGTGAAATCCATAATCCAACATTTTAGAAAACAAAAGACCGCAAATATGCATTCTTCCTGAAGGGTTTCTTCCTGAGTCCACAATAGACTAGTCACTCATCACATATTCTGGCTTTTTTGTGTTAAACGAGGACAAATGTTCACAGTTAATGGACTGATTAATTTTAGCAACAACTATAGCGACTCAGTTTTATGCAGTAGGTTTGAGACCAACTTCAAGGTCTCGTTCCTGTTTGAATAAACCACATACTCACTGAAGAATTTCTTCAAAAAATGAACGAGTTATCTTTCAGTTGCACTGTTTTTGAGCTTCAGCATCTAGAATTTAGACTTAAAGATGATAAGAAACACTGAAGTCCAAAGCTGACTATTCTTATTTGGACAGCAGAAACAATCCATGTGGTTTGGGGTCACATGGTCTGGCTCTGGTATGCGGCAGAGATGGAAAGACATTTTCTAAGAGATTAAAGGGCACAAAGGACATTTGAGTTTAGTAGGTACGTAACTGCTAAAGCATGCAAAGTTGTTTTTAAGTCATATTCAGCCATTTCAATGCCCTTGAAAGGTCAACATAACAACTGTGAAAAACAAAACTACCGGTAGGTTGGTCAAGAGGCCACATTAAAAAGGCCCAAAACAAAATCTTAATATGATAATGTGTGCCTGTATAATTTAACACTAGAGACCTGACCCCTCTTACAGGTTCAGATCAAGGCTTAAATTCAGGCCAGACCATGTCAAGTCTTTTTCCTGTGGGTTTGCGGCCTGTTTAATATTACTCCTAATACCCAAAGGCCCCCAAGAGGGCAATGATCTAAAGCTGATCATAATGAAAGGACTTTGTGTTCAAAGCTAAATCTATGTGTTCAAAGCTAAATCTAAGAGTCGTTTTTGGCATCTGTTAGTGTAACAGTAAGTGAAATTAAATGTTTAAAAGTCTAATTAACCATTATGTTTCAATCAGTAAGGAAGAATCAAAAGAGAGCCTGGATCTATTTTACCTTCTTTCTTATCATGTTGAATGTCTAATCATGTATCTTGATTACTGTATGTGTTAAACAGCTAGACACAAGGAGCTAAACTGCTGATGTTACTGAATTGTTGAATTGTAAATTATTGTTTATTTGTTAGGGTGGCACAGTTGGTGGAGCCGCTTAGCGAGCAGGTCGCCGGTTCAAATCCCGGTCGGGGGATTTCTGGGTAGAGTTTGCATGTTCTTTCCATGCATGCGTGGATTTCCTCTATGTACTCCGGTTTCCTCCCACATACCAAAAACATTCATGTTAGGCTAACTGGTAAATTGAAATTGCCCCAAGGTGTAAGTGAGAGAGTGAAAGGTTGTTCATCTCGTTTGTCTCCATGTGTCCCTGGGATGGACTGGAGACGTGTCCAGGGTGTACCCTGCCTTTCGCACAGTGATGGATGGATATGGCATAACTGCAAACTCAAAAGGGATGAAAAAGGTGACAAACCTAGCACCTGTAGTGAGTTAGGTTATCTACCACACCTCTGACAACCCACCCCCCCTGAAAAAAACTCTTCAGATCTGCATAATTTGCATATTTTAGTTTGAAATCTGAGAATTTTTGCTGAAAAGCGAGAAGTTTGCAGGTATATGGACACCAGTGACTCCCACGACTCGAAAAGGAATAAGCGGGTAGAGATAATGCATGGATGGACAAATAGATGGATGTTAATTTGTTATTGGCAATTAGCTATAAAATGGATGCCAACAGATCTGCTGAGTTTGGGTGCTGCTTGTCTTTGTCTGCATGGAGAAACATTCCACTGCTCAAGTAAACAACTGCTTTGTCATTTCTGGGGAATATACTTTTGCATCTTTTTGGGTCCAGGCAGGAAGCGTTAAACTTCTGAACTTCTCTCCCAGGCTGTACTCCACTCTAATCGAGACAGAACCAAAAACGTCCATAAAAAGAAACTGCATCTGTGTTGCTGTAACTGTATGAATTAACTTCATTGTGAACCTCTTCAATAACACATTTTGGGAAACTGCCACAAAGGGGATGCTTGCCAATTTTATCAGACAGAAAAGTCAATATTTGAAGGTTGGTATGTGTTGCAGGTACAAATAACTTCCAGTCAGCCATGTGTCAACAATAACATCCAGACGTCATACTCTCAGTACACTTTACATGACTTTTATCCAATTTAAACTTGACGTTTGTTTTCAAATACTGCTAAACAAAGATTTCTGGAAGTTTTTTTTTTTTTCCCCTCCAAAGCATACAAAGTAATGAATCCCATCCCATCAACAAAAGACACTAAATGTTTTAAAGACAAGAAAGAGAACTCTGACAGAACTCAAATTACTGTAAAAAAAAAAAAAAAATTGAGTCGCCAAAATAAAAAAAAGAACAAAAAATGCTTTCATTTCACATCTGCTTCACTATTTAACAGGAATGGATGCTTAGCACCAACAGGCTCAGCTCCAGTCTTTAAAGCAGACAGATGAGTGCAAAACCAAATGAAGTTGTTACTTCAAGGTTTAAAAAATTGAGATAGACATTTCAGATGGAAAATTGTGCACCGATAAAAGCTTGACCATTTTCAAATTTCCAATTGGCAGTGTTCAACATCCTTCCTGACATTGCAGTGTGTTAAAAAGGATGTTGGACACGGCACCAGTCATTATTTACCCAACACTCACATCTGAATTCCTGTCCAGAGGTCCACTGTTTGCCTGTGGGCGGAGAGGACAAGGGTCCTACGTCACCTTCTGTCTGGAATTTACTGACACTGATGTACAGAAGGGTTTACACCACTTCTGCCACATTCACCACCTCCACTTGAAATGCTTCTCTGGTGATATCACAGATTTTTATTTTTTTTATTTTATTGTTCTGCCTCAGGTTCTTTCATTCACACACAAAGACCTTTAACAACCTAACCCACCATGTGCACTCAGGACAAATGTTTCTACAGTCAAACAGACTTACCATCAAATGTGCAGGTTCTAATGTCCTGGCAGGGGACTAATGAGCTTAGTCGGGAACATTAACACCTTGGGAAAGGAACCAGCTGCCACCATCATAACTTGTTTCCTGGCATTTACAGCTTTGTTTTAAAGTGTGGCTTTTTCTTTATGTTTTAATTAAAAACATCAAAAGGAGAGATGTTTTACTTGTTAAGTAACTGTTCATTAAAAAGAAATAAATCAAAGCTACACAGTCTTTTTTTTTTTTTTTTAGATATTTCTGTGGTATGTTAAATTGCCCCCTGGCAACTGCAGGAATCGTCTTGACAGATTCTTCCTCTGCCTCAATAAATGTCTTTAAGTGTCACCATTTGTCCCAATGAAATTGGTGTTATGGACATGCATGTGCAGCAGGAAGTGCATGTGATGGGTTATGAGCTCAGGAGATATTTTTGACTAAAAACATGCCAGAACAAAATGCTCATAATTTGACCAACTCTCGCACTGTAAACTAAAAGCCAACAAATTTCAAGTCATGTCATATGGATGGTTTCTTTTTTTTTTTTTTTTTTTTTTTTGGAGACATCTTATCATCCAAAGGACTTCATCAGTTTGGAGGAGCCACAAGGTCTCAAGCCTCAGTCTTTAGTCTAGCTTCTGAGAAACTTTTGAACCACTTTGGCTATGGCATGCCTCAGGGGAGTCGACAGGGGAGAGGGTGGGCCCAAGGAACCATCTTATCACGAACAAACTGGTTGCTCCACAATGTGGGTGTGCTGCTTGTGGGACTCAGTTTGTTGTGTCTCCTCGGACTGATTAAGGCCTTTGGATGAAGAATGAAACGTCTCAACAACAACAACAACAACAACAACAACAAAAAGAAACCCTCCAGATAACCTGACTGGATTTTTCACCTGAATTATTGAGCATGAACTCTTGATGTAAACAAAAAGGTTTATTTTATATTTTACACTTCTTGTCGTCCAAGATTATAAGTTAAAGATTAAATATCATTAAGTATTTTAATTAAAATCTACCTGGTGCTGTAAATTCATGTTTAATTGCAAATTGACACTCAGTTCATTAATATGTTTTGGTTTGTGAGTCTTTAGGAGTTGGTGTAATCCTAACCAGAGATTTGCTGCCAACACGTTGTGTATTTTTATGCCTCCGACATTACACATTTTGAGAAATATGCCTGCATCTCAACAGCTGCTTCCTTGTCTAACTTTCAATCCAAGTATTTAGAATGCAATAAAAAAAAACTCCTCCGTATACTGTAAAATATAGATTTTACGTGCCATCTTTGTTTTTGCTGTGTGCAGGTGCAATCTGAAATTACCTGAGCTGCCATCATGACTCAGTTCTGCAACCCTCATTATGTAAAATAACATTTTTGTGCATGCCATGCTTTTCATCTTGGCATGTACAAAATTGAACTGTTGGGAAACTATGTTATCGATTACACCGAAACCAAAACTTTTCAAAAAAGGCCCCGGAGCTGCACTAAGCAACATTCTGTATGCTGTCGGCTCTTTGATGATATGAGCACAGTCTCTGCTAAATTAATTTAAAAAAAAAAAAAAAAAAAAAAACAGAACAAAATATGGCAGCCTTGTATCAAACGAAAACATCTTCTAATCTTCCCAAAGAAGGTATCACAGAACGAGTGCGGTTCATATTTGGTTCCTGGGTGCCAAGTGAAGCTAGCTTTCACTGTGATTTAGAGAGCTGAAGGTGCCAAGTTAGCAAGCGAGTCTCACTAATGTGAGAACAATGAAACCACAAAGCTGCCGGTATTTATAGGTCAAGGCTTCTGCACGCTCTGAGTCAAAGTAGCTGAATCAAACGTTTTTTCTTCGTTTTATTTTGGTAAGTCTGAACAGAGTGGTTCCTCTGGGTCTTTCAAACTATTTATGCTTGAAAATGTGAAAAAAAAAAAAAAATTGCACCACTGGTTCAGAGTGATTGCGCCCTGTAGTTAAATAGTTGTTTTGGGGCCAGTGATACAGCTGAGGAGAACACCTGGAATCCCTCAGCAGCACCAGTGAGCTCTGATGAAAAACAAATGTCAGCGCCTGCCCCCACCACCCCCACCCACGTGTCCCTCCTGTTAGCCCTGCAGCACCAGGCTGCGTTTTCCCTGGCTGGGATGAAATAATGGCCAGTGCCAGATCCACTGACTCTTGACCCATATATAGTGAGGGTCAGGGAAGTTCACGAGGCTTTCTACAACGTACACCTTCAACAGTTCTTGCTCCATTCGCCCGCTGTTAAAATGTCTTGATGACATCAAGGGATGGATGGCACAATTTTTTTTATGTTTTAATAGCTCTACCACTGTCTCTGATCCTGGAACTCTTGACTCTTCAGCCTCATCAGCAGTCTGTTATGAAGCTCGGGATGGTTTTAGACTCTGACTTTAAGTTTAATAACCAGATTAACTCTGTTCTACAAAAAACACCTTCCAATTAAAGCAGTAGCAAAGCTTAAGTCCATGTTGACCAGATATGACCTTGAAAAATTAGCCCATGCATTCGTTACAACTCGGCTGGACTACTGTAACATGCTTTATGTTGTGGTCAGTCAATGTCTCCAGTTTGTCCAAAATGCTGCAGCTCAGCTCTTAACAGGAACTTGTAGTTTTGAGCACATTTCACCAGTTTTGTCCTCCCTTCACTGGCTCCCTGTGCGGGTCAGAATTGATTTCAAAATTCTCCTGTTGACCTTTAATTGCATTAATGGCCTTGCACCCTCATATCTCTCTGACCTACTTCAACCTTACGTTCCTTCTCGGGCGCCGAGATCATCTGATCAACTGTTTTTGGTTGTACCAAAAACCAGACTGAAGCTCAGAGGAGATCTGGCTTTTTTCTAGTCATTGAGCATCAACATTACACACGCCACTTCAGTCTCTGCTTTTAAATCTCTCCTAAAACACACACACCTGTATTCACTGACATTCAACACAGTACAATTTGATTTACTATTTCATTCTTTCTCATTAATTTTGTGGTTTTTTTTTTTTTACATTTTGTTCTTGTTGCTTTTAATTACACCATGTTATTTTTTAATACCTTGATTTTATTGTTAAGCACTTTGGTAACAGCTGCTGTTTTAAATGTGCTTTATAAATAAATTGGACTTGACTTACACTTAATATTCATAATGATGAATTTGATCTGGTCTATAATAAAGTAATGATCATAATGGTGTTTCCACAAAAACCATCACTTTGAAAAGTTCACATAATATGCAAGATCACTCTTAATTTTACCAAAACAAAATATAAATCATGTCAAATTGCATTATTCTTAAAAACAACATTTCCAGACTGACTTTTAATTGGAAAACATTTTCCAAACTGTTATGGAGCTTACCAATATTAGTTGTGTTTAGACATAAAAGTAATAAAATATTTAGTTTTCTTGAAGTTACTCTGAGTGAAAGCAGAACTGATGGTCGCACAATGCACTGAAAGCCACCTGCCAGAAAATAGACGGCGCCATCTGTCGCTTTAAGATAAGCTGCTCGCGTTGATACGCCGCTTGGAGGATAATGGGCCGCTGTGACGTCTAATTCAAGGTTTATACATTTGTCAAATGTCAGTCTGTATCGATTAAAACAGCTCCACGTCTAAAGGCTGAGCAGACGTGTACTCTTTTGTCGCTCAGCTGAATGAATGGGTTGACGCGGACCGGCAGGGACGACGCTACCTACCCTGGAGATAGTTAACGGTGTGCTGAAGTCCCGTCCTCCCACCAGCCGAAAGCCCCACGGAGAGGGTCCCTTCAGTGTCACGGTCTGTGGCATGTTTGGTATGATGTCTTTAGGGAGATAAACAGGCAAAAGAAGGAGTCCACGGTTGCTCGGCTTTAAAAAAAACTAAAGTGGGGAGCGTGAAGTAGCCTCCTCCCAGCTGCTAGGCAACGCTGTCCCGGCTCTGAAAACTTTACTCCTCCGCTCCTGATTCAAGTTTAAATAACGAAGCCGCCTCTGACGTCAGAGGACGGGCTGTCCGGCCCCGCCCCCCACCCGGGCTGAAATACCGAGGGGGAGGAGACCTCCACACAGACGTGAACCTGCATTGACGTTTGTTTTGGGTTATTGTCCTTTTGGAACTTGCTGTGTCCAAGTTTCCACTGTCTGGTTGATAGTTTGAGAGGTGAGGTGCTGAATTTTCTGTGCAGTCCTCCAGTGTCTTTGGGGTTGACCACCTTCAAGTTGTGCTTATATTTGTCATATGCATAACTGAAATGTTCAGGATGACAAGTGTGATTTGACTCACTATTAAAAAAAAACAACAACAAAGAACAACCAAACAAGAAAATAACTAAAGCATGCAATAAGGGTACAAAAATAAAGTACAAAAAGTTAAATGATTAATTATTTACAAGATCCTAAAGAGAAATAGTACCATACCATAAGAAGAGCACTTAAAGAGGAACTAAACCCAAAATTAACTTTTTTTAGCTGATACACTCCCTAGAATGTGTGTAAAAAGTTGTACAG
>JAVCKU010000031.1:2169496-2180158 GCA_032273985.1 Hypsolebias coamazonicus
CCCCCGTGACAAAAATCACATAACAGATGAGTGCCCTGCAAAGGCAAGTAACATAGGGAGACACTGGTCTCCTTTGTGTCTGTTTTGAAACCTGATTTAGCAATCCTTGATTAAAATGGTTGGTATTAGTGACAACACACTGCTCTATTTTGTAAACTTATACAGTATACCGTTTAAGAGAAAAATAACAAGCATAGTAACAGATAGGTTTGTTGTTTGTTGGGTTGTGCATCCTTAAAATCAGTTCGGACTGCAATGAGGCATTGCAACGTTAGTTCTGTCTACGACATGGGTACAACAAAAAATAAATAAATAAAACTGCATGGCCTTGGGCTTCCCTGAAGGCAGTATAGTTGAGACCTACTTGGTCTAGAGGGATGTAAAACCCACAAGCCTGTAGAGTTACACGTCTTTCTTTTTTTTTTTTTTTTCAACACCTTAGCAGTTTTGTACTGATCTTATCCAGTCATTGACCTTCAAAGCTGGCACTTCTGGTCTTGGATCTGTAGCTACACCTACTAAAAAGTTCCACATGTAAACAACAATTTATATTGATGACACTGGAATCTAAAATTGTTTAGAAATGGCTCCTGAAGACTTTCCTGGCATGTGCAAAACTATACCGCTCATTTTTAGATTACAAAAAGCCCCTTCGGATATTCTTAGAGGAGTGCTGTTAAGCAAACTCTTAATGTGGGCACAGAGAAGCAACAAGCTGCAGTCAGTTAGGCACGCTAATGAGAAGTTAAGATGTCTTGGCAAGTTTAACAATCCTTTAAGCAAAGTTAGCACCACTAAATAAATATTCCAAAAGTATCTGTGGTTATTTTTTGTATGTTGTATGCATTGTATCGATCTTATGTTGATTTAAAAAATAAAAACACTTATAGACCAAATTCTTTGTATGTGCTTTTTTCTATCAACAAAACATTCAGGTCTAGGAAAAACCATCTAAAAAAAAAGTTGAAATCTGTGACACCCAAATCCACAATATGCGTGCATACATTTCGGCCTGGATCTGTTCTAAATTTATGTTATTGTTTGAGCAATTGTAGAAAATCTTTTATGACTTTGACATTTTGAATTACTAACAATCTAATCAACCATGCCACTAGCGTGACTAAACACAAACAAGAATCCGGGCAGGGAAACATACTAAATTTGATTGTCTTGTCTTTAGGGGATCATCTGGGACTGCACTAAAAATTAAGTCGAGTGAAGAACTCGCTGATCAGGGTCTTAAGTAAAACCCCGTAAGGCATGTGTAGCATAGAGTAACAATAAAGAATTTGGAAGCCTCGCTGGTTGAAAAGACCTCTCCCATTTCGTTCATATACATCCCAGTATCCTCTTAGCCTCACGTCTTGATTCCCCAGTCAATTACATAGTAAGACACTTGGCTGAGTGCACTTTTTTCCTCTCCTTCTGAAATAATGACCTCACATGTGTTCTTTAAAAGACTGCACACGTGTGGAGTTTTGTCTGAAAATCTGAGTCACTTTGAATCAGACACCAGCCTATGAAAAAAAAATCTATTAATCTAAGTGGAATTGATGACAGCCAAGCCTGAGCTCCACATCAACCCTGTTGGCAGTGTTTGAGCGAACTGCTTTAGTGTCATGTATGCAATTTCTCATAACAAAAGTTGTGATGCCTAAAGCAACACTTCAAGTCTTTAGAAGTACAGTAGTCCCTTGTTACTTTGCGGTTCGACTTCCGCGGACTTTCTCTTTCGCGTTTTTTGAACAATTGTCAACTATACTATTACTCACGTGATTGGGATATGGTGCAAGATAAAAAGTTAATGGGAAAAAAAATACTTTGGACAGGCACCATCATTTTGTAGTTTTCTTTCAATAAGCCTATACTGTAAGTCCAGTCCAAAAAAAAAAAACAAAAAAAAAACCTACACTATCTAGAAGCCAACAGTGCACTACCCAGAACGCAACAGTGCTTTCAGCCACTGCTTTCTTCTAGTTTTCTTTCAGTAAGCCTACTGTATCGCCAGTCAAAAGAACTACGTTACCCAGAAGCTAACAGTGCTTCCAGATGCTATTTTCTGCCCAAATTTAAGGAACCTTTTGCATCGCAAATCTCACACAATGTGCAGGAAAGTCGTCAATATTCTTGAAGCTTCTTGAAGCTCAGTTATACACATGCACATCAACCTGGATGCGAGAGGTAGGCTTTGTAGCTGCTGGGTAGGTCTGCAGAACAGGAACCGAGCCCAACTGGAACCAAACTGCTGTTCTGCAGAGCTGGTGAGTAAAATTTTGCAGTACTGTACAGTACATATACATATGTTCTTAAAATTACATAGGTTTAAGAATTCAGAACATTTCAAGAGTGTGGGAATGTTGAATAAAGCATTGAAAAAATATATAAATACTAAAATAAGTAGTGTTCCTACTTAGCAATTTTTCACCTATCGCGGGCGAGTGTGGAACGTAACCCGCGCGATAACTGAGGTATTGCTAAAGGTTATGAACAGCTTAGCTGTAACTCAGTTAGGAAAAACAAAGCTTAATTTTAACTGGGCTCCCAAATGTTTCATAGCTGTCTATGCAAACACGCTGTTCATTGTTACTTGCATAGAATCCTCTGGAAATTTGCAAGTACAAATACTGGAAGCAGAAATTAGCTGTAGCTCGTTCAATGGGATATGAGGCACTTCCAGCAGAAGTAATTTTTTTGCCAGAATAATCAAACAATGCAAAATTGACAATAGTGTAAATGTTTATAAAGTAGCATTTGCGCTACCTGCTATTAAATGTTTCAATCTGGAGTTGTTTTAAGATACCAATCCACTTTGGTTTTGGCCTCTGTTTGACGAGCCATTTGTGTTAAGTCATAATTTTACTTTGTTGCATCAAAATGAGTTATTTCAAACAGCTATCTACAACAAATTAGATAATGCCCCGAACTCTTCCATAAAACTCTGTTTTAAATTATTTGAACTCTCATTTAAGAGCATGCTTTGGATAATAGTATTGTTAAATATGTAAACATAAAGTAAGCAGTAACAAGAAACTACTGTAAGATAAAGTAAAGTTACTGAAACATGGCAGCACTAATTCAGTGTACACAATAATAAGTAATGGCCATTTATTAGCTAAAATTGGTTAATTGCTCAAAAAGATTAAATTCCCCACAACACAATAAACAGTAGTAATGTTGTGGTATGGATGTTTCCTACCAATGCCATCATGCTTCACATAAATTGCGTGTCTGGGCAAATAATACTACAAACCCAGCATGGGCATACAATAATGTTTGAGTACACGTAAACAAAGTCAATAATTATGTTACCAAATGTGTCTTTAAACAGAATTTACACACTGCTCTTCTACTTGCTTTACAGGCCTCATCAAAAGATGACTAACCAAAGAGCAAGACAGGCTGGGGGACTATAGTCTGCGTTTAAGATTTATTGAGGAGATCAACAGTCTGACATCTTCTTCAAAGCCTGTTTGTAGTAAATCTGTCAAACTACAGAGGGCCTCGATCCCTCTGTTCTTTTCCCCACAGATGATCATAACTTGGCATGCTTTCAGCAGAAACTTAAAGCTTCTATTAATGCAGAGCATATCTACTTGTTTGGATATTGTCTATTTGTTGTAGTCTTGGAGAATGTGTGAGGAAGCAGATAAGTGATGTCACAATCATGAGCTGTTTGCCCCGTCTAGATTTCTCTCTGTTCTCAGAAAACATGACATCATCCATGCTATTGTGCAAACCTTAACACTCCATCCCTTAAAAATATTCTAATAAACATATGTAAACAAATACAGCTTGGATAGCAGACGTCATTATTTTTACTTTATTTTAAAGATGATGAACTCTATGATTTTAGAAATAGAACATTGTCGAACTTTGCAAACCAACACATCTAACAAAAATAAACATTAACTTTATTATAAGTAGAGATCTGGCTGTATGTAATTTGGAAAAAAAAAAAAAAAAAGAAAGAAGCAAAAGTTTTTATTTATTTTACATTTTCACAGTATATGACTCTTTATCCATTTTTTAAAATTTGTCTCATATTGACTCAATCCGTTTCCACCAAGAGATAGCTGTTTAGGAATAAAATACTATCTACACACTGTGCCCACTGACAAATGGTATACAGACAGTCAGATAGTCAGACAGACAGGCAGGCAGGCAGGCAGACAGACAGACTTACACACACACACACACACACACACACACACATTTGTCTTTCTATCTTTACGGGGACTTTGCATTGACTTCCATTCATTTCTATAGCCTAACCCTGACCCTACCCTAACCATTACCAGTACATGCCTAACCCTAACCCTAATTCACAACTTAGACCTAACCCTAACCCCTACCCAACAACAACACTTGAACCTTATGGGGACCGCCGTGCTTTGGTCCCCACAAAGAGAAGTTGGTCCTCATAATGTAGTACGTGTAGAAAAATGGGCCTCACAAAGTAACATAAATAAGTATACACACACACACAGACTGTTTCCAGCCAACTGTCAAGCAAATTTACAGCAAACGTTTGAAGACTCAAATGTTGCTTCACAGAAAATTTGTCCACGGCTTGTTTCCATTATCTGGTTTAGAGCAAATAAACTCTACTGTGGGATGGTTTTTATCAGCACTAATGAGCTGAATTTGACATTACTGTTTCAATAAACTGACCTAAATAATAATAATAAAATAAATTTAAAAAACATATTGAAAACACAACTACTGTCAGCAGGTGATCCAACTCTGGGTGCTTCACATACCAGTTTCTCCACCATCAGGGTATAACAACACAACATGAAAGAAGACTTTGAATGTCAGAAAAATGTATCACTGACACTGTAGTTAATTTTTCACTGCAGGGGCTATATTAGAATTAGAGGATGTGTAATGAGGTAACCCAGGCTAGTTTCATCAAAGGCCAGAAGAACAACATGCCAACTCATGCTGTGTGCTCTTACAACATGTTTAAGTGTTTGGCATGCCATCACAGACCAGGTACAGTAATGGGATGACATTGTGTAACCTTGTTTTGACACATTAGGTCATGTCTCAAGTTGTACTTGCTCAGGGTTTACTTATTATTGTCCCAACATGCATATTTACATGTTAACACCAACGTTTCATCAGATGTGTGAGGTTTGACAAAGAAAAGTGTAATGGTGATAATGATGAACTGAAATGGTAGCTGAAGGCAAATCTAGCAGGAAATGACTAATTTTATTTGTAACAACTTAGTTGCATTTTTCACATTTTTTTTCTCTGTTTGCGAGCATAATTGTGCCCTGCAATAAAAATTCTTAGTCTTTCGTAATGACATGAGCTGCAAACAATGCTTCTTCCACTTGCACTGTTAAGCACCCCATGGGGAGGCAAATAATTGCAGGGAAATCATAAAGTTTAATACATGTGGTTGCAATATTGCTGAGTCAGAAATGGAAAGCAGATGATTTTATAAGTTAGTACAACAAAGCTTTATCAAAAGCATGCTGCATACTTCTACACAACGTGAACAGGTTAAGATGGTGATACTAATTATTCATCTTTACTTTAGATGCATCACCTTTATATGATTTATCCCACATTAAATTTGCCATTTATGTTTGTAAACAGTTTATTTTCATTAAAATGGGAATTATTTTTTTAAATAAATATTTGTTTTTGGGGAAAAAAAAAAACTAAAAGAGGCAGACTAATCCATAATAGTTTACCATACTGGTGAGAAATGTCATGCATTTAAATTAACAACACAGTTATGTTTTTGTGCAAGTTGTGTTTGATGATGGTGGGGAAGACCAGGAAAAATATTTTAAGTGTAAGTGTAAGTGTACTGTGAAGACAGAACAGAAGAGAATACTGGACACACGTTAGAACAAGAAAAGAATATGACACAGAATGTCTAAAACCTGGGGTCATGTGAGAGAGATAATTGGTAAATGAATGCAGGTGAGGTGATTGATAAATTGGAGCCTGATGTCCTTACAGCTGAATCACACACTCAAAAACATAAACCATAACACAAGAAACAACCTAACAAAACCTAAAGAGCAAGGCATATCTATCATCAGACTGGCTACACATATGGCACACTGACCAGATGCTGACAATGAATTTTTCATGTGTTACTGCCTGTTAGAATAACAAACAGGTGTGAACCTCTCCTTCACTATTATCCATTAAGACACTTAATTAAAAAAAGAAAAATTACCATCTGAATACTCAGCATAAAATAAATTAAACAAATCATTCTTATGAAATGTATACATATTTATTGATTTCTGAATATTAAGGGGGTTATTGTTGTGTGAATTACAAGTATTAAATTACTACAATCTGTTTAATTCTTTACATTGATAATTGAAAACAATTGACAATTTCAGATAGGTTTACACATGATGTAAAACTGTGAACAGAAGTGCTGGGTGTGTAAATCTTACTGGTATTGTAATATGGAGCTTTTTCCTTACATCTGATTGTGTCTCTGAATTCTTAACTGGAAATTTAACCGACCCGTTTATATTACGTCTATATCTGTGATTACATAAATATGGAAACATACAAAGTGATATATTTGGGGTGTAGTGGTGGCACAGAGGTCATTTGTCCTACTGTGGGTCCTTGAGCAGAACACTTGAAACCCATCTGCTCCCTGGGCGTTTTAGATGGCAGTCCTCTGCTCGACACACGAGGGCTGCGGTGGCTCGGTGGTTGCCTCAGGAAAACCATTTGGCTTTAAACAATTGCCAAGTCCAAGTGAGTTCACTTGATGTGGTGACCCCTAAGGAAGGGAGCAGCCAAAAGACAAGAAAAAAAGTGAAAATATTACAGAAACCTGAAAGCTCCTTTAAAATAAATTCAATTCAGTTTATTTATATAGCACCAAGTCACAACAGAAGTCATCTCAGTGCACTGAACAGAAACATTAATACTGTATAAATAAAAATAAATCAATAACATTACTTATCTGAGGAGCAGACTGATTTGAATTTAACTCCATCACAGAGCTCTCATCTTGAGCAAGCATGAAGGCGACAGTGGAAAAGAAAAACTTCTTCATGAGGAAGAAACTTTTAGCAGAAACAGGCTCAGGACAAGCGGTCATCTGCTTCGACCGGCTGGGTTTGAGAGGAACAGATACACAATGGCAGGGCAAGAATCACATTAAGATAGAAATAATGTCAAATGATAACTATTCAGTTGTAACAATTCGTTAGAAGAAATGAAGTCAATTTGTCCTCTAGTAGTCTAAGCCTATAACAGCATAACAAGCCAACCCTAACTATAGGATTTATCAAAAAAGAAAGTCTTAAGAGCAGTCTTAAAACTGGACAATGTGTCAACCCTATGGACAGAAACTGGAAGTTGGTTCCACAAGAGAGGAGCCTGATAACTGAAATATCTTCCTCCCATTCTACTTTTGGAAATTCTAGGAACCACAAGTAAGCCTGCAGTCTGAGAGCAAAGTGCTGTTTTAGGAAAATATGGACCAATAAGATCTGTAATATAAGATGGAGCTAGGTTGTTGAGGGCTTTGTAGGTTAGAAGTAAGATTTTCAATTTAAATTTAAATTTGACTTTCAATTAGACTGATGTTATAACAAGTGACAGGAACTGTCTCCAAAATACCAATCTACCTTAAAACCAGAGGTGTAATCTACGTGATACGCGGGCATACAGAGTATACCCACTAGAAAAGCTTAATAATTTCAGTACACTTAAAAGTGACCAATGATACATGACATATCATCAGACACGTGTCATTGAGACGTTAAACGGCAGTTAAATGCTTCTGTAACAATCTGTCGGTATGCAAATCTTGTTTATTACATTTGCTTATCCAGCCAATAATTATATAATGAATACTTCTGCACGTACTATTTAATACTTGAACATGTTTTGGTTGGATATTGTTTTATAAATTCTACAACATGTTTTTAATACAAAGCTTACCGTTGAAAGTTTGTTGTGCATTCATTAAAATATAAGCATCAGAGAAATTTGGAAATGTTCAATATGCTTAAAAATCAAAATTAATTTACAAAGACATCATACTAACAAGTGTACTTTGGGCTCTAAGCACACTATACAGACCAACCGTGGTAAAGTTAGTTTTACATTTGACGTTGAACATTCAACAGTGTCCAATGTCCAACATAAAGCTAACTTTAACGCAGTACTAGAAAAATGTGTACTTAAAACTTAAATTACAGTTAGGCTTGTATATAAATGTGTATGTATACATCTATGACAATCTCTGAGCATACTGAGCATGAACATTCTTGTCACATCTATGACAACTTATTTGTCAGCAAAGATTTTAAACAAATTTCCCATGCATTGTTTAAGAAACCTTAAATTGCAGAATCTAAAGAGCAGATGTTCTGTTTTTGCTGGCCACTTATATTTAGTCTTTCTATGTCTCATTTTCTCCAACACATCTCGTCATGATGAATCAGTCATCTTCTTCAACCGACTGATCCACTGAAACCTAAACAACCCAGCGATAACCACCTACAATGCTTCAGTACAAAGTAAAACACACCCAACCCTCTTATTACACCAAATTAAGTCAGTCTGGTTCTGTGACTACAGTATAAGGCCTTTTTCTCAGGCAGGTCTTTTACTCTCCTGTAAACGATCCGATTTCCTGAAACAGGAGGAAACAACAGACGGTGTCACAGAGACAGGAGCAGCAAAGAGGCTCTGAAGTAAATTAAGCATCAAGTTACTTGTTGAGCCTCTTGTTAAACTCTTGATTTTCTAGTTGCGATAACAACACGTGCTTATGAGGGCTCCTGATGTGCACAAGAACATGCACGTTTGGACTCCTAACACTTCTGACTTTCCAAAGTGAATGCAGGGTTTTAAAATGCATTAATAAAAACTAATCAGTAAGACACATGAAAGAAAATATAATACATTGTTGTTTTGGGCATATAACTGGATATTTATATTTTTGACTTGTCTTGTTCATGCATTTTTTTAACCTTAAAACCACAACTTCTGTTTATATTTGTTCCAGCTACAAAAGCTTTCTAAGCTGATTTATCTCTCACCGACAGGATGTCCATACATGGAATCCAGGAAGCAATAAAAACGTCCTAATATAGAAAAGTTATGATTTATGTGTGTAATCCCACATATCAGATCACTAATCTGGACACAGAGGGTTTGGCTCAACTTTGAGAGACTGAAAGAAGTCGACTTAGTTAGAAAGAAATTTAGCTTTTCGTATAAGTTAATCACGTATTCTTCTTTTCTTTCTGTGTTTTTGGTAAATAAATTTCAGTGAAGTTAAGCAACAGTTTGAGTGGGTGTGCTGCATATAGTCCAGTCTGGAGCTGCAACTTGTGGATACGGATTAAGGCAGGAAGAGTGCTCCAAACCAAAAGATTGTAGTTCTGGTCAAGCGTTTACTGCCAGCTCAGTTGAAACATTTTTTTAGTGCATACTGGTTTTTAAGAGCGCGGAACTAGAACATTATCTTTAACTTGAAACAACTGCTCATATGGTCTAACATACGTTTCAACATTTCTTTAGTTATTTGTGTTTTGGTAGTTTTTTTGCAGATTCACTAATGAAAAAATATTATTAGCTGCCTAAAAATGATCTAAACGTAATTTTATATAATAGTATTTATTTCCTAATTCAGGTGGCATGTGTTTTTGTAAAAATTGGAAGCCACATTCATTTTTCTACACATAGGTTATCAACAATGTTGTGTTGTTCGTGATTATAAATGTGAATATCATTAATATCAGTCTGAACATTATTAGACCTCATATATAATCAATACTATTTAAGTTGCTAAGAATATTACTTACATCTGTGGCATATTAGGTGATAAGCACAGATGTAGTTTAAGTTTATCTCTTTCTAGAATAAAGCCTAAAATATATTGTGATTTAAGTCTACTTAAGCAATCTTGAACTTCCACTGAGATAACAAACCAGTCCCATGACTACGGGTAGTCGCTCAGTGAAGTTTGTTTGCTTGACCAACAACTGAACGAGTTCATGAAATCTTCAAAAATCTATACATGCAGTTTGAGTGAATTTGACGTGAACTTATTAAAACAGTTTAAATATTGAACTTTGCTTTGGAAAAAAAAATTATCTGGATTTTGATAAGGCCAGGTCAGGACAAAATGTGCAACATGCAGACTCTAAAGCAGATCAACGGGGTAACAATGCATCCTTTGTTATGTGCTGGGGGTGTGGGGGGTCATGCCTGGGAAAAGCATACAAATGTTTCCAACGTGGAGCCAACGGTTGACATCTGACTTCAGCACATTCACAGCTTTGTTTGTATTTACGTTGTACAACACCACAAAGTAAACCTGAAGGCCCCCGTTGTTGATGCTAGCTGGCATGTCTGGCTCTGTGGCTGCCTGTATGTATTTTTCTGTTTTTGTATTTTGTCTGAAGTTAATTTATTGTAATACCCATTACATTTTATGAAAACAAAACAAAACAATGCAAGAGATGTATGTAAACAAGTTGTATAATCAATGGACAAGGATCCAGCTGTCAAAAGGATGTCATTAAAGCATTTGCATAAAGTGAACTTTGAAAGAAAGCTTGAATGCACCGTATTTTCCGCCCTATAAGTCGCACCGCCCTATAAGTCGCATTGTCCAATTATGTCCAATAATTTGGAAAAATC
>JAVCKU010000031.1:3022330-3033343 GCA_032273985.1 Hypsolebias coamazonicus
TCCCGCTCCATGCTCTGCTTTGCTCCAATCCGCTCACTCGCAAGTCATGTAACCAAATCACATGACCAGTCAAACTGTGGCCTTTGCGATTAGAAAATCTTTCTTTATTGTATTGCGATATTATTGCAAATGCAATTAATTGTTCAGCCCTATTTTGGAGCTTCCATAATAACAAAAAACTAGAAAAATCCCACTAACTAACCTACACTCTACAAAGACTGGAGGGGAAATGGCAGGTCAGATGTAACTGGAAGTTATTGCTGGTATACATGTCAACACCTTCGGATGCGTACCTGTACTAACTTTCAGGAATCTGTAAAACTCAGAAAAAAATCAGAGAAGTCTCGCACAATAACACGGGGAGGGTTGGCTGCCGCAGCAGAGATGGGGCAGAGCAAGGAGGCGAGGGAGAGAAGGGGTGATCTTAGCATTTGCTTACGGGCTGGCTCTGAAACGTAAAATAAATCTGGAGTTTTTGAAAAATCAGTATGAGTTTCTCTGTACGTCTGTAGCCTTGAAAAAAAGGGAGAAAATCTGTGTAATTTATGGAAAATCCATAAGACTTGACATGTATGTGCTGGGCGGGTCAACCAGTGACGTGGCTCTGCTGGCCAATCAACATCTGCTAACTGCTTATGTCAAAATCATCAACAGGAAGCAGTTCGCTTGGAACCACAAACAAGATGGTCCCATAAACCGGGGGGCTGAGTGGGGGGTGGGTACCGGCAGTGGGCAGGCCCTTAGCTGGGGCGGTGTGTTGCAGAACCAATGAGAGTTGAGAGTGGCAACGTGCCATACATGGAGCGAGTTAGGGGCATTTTGAGTTGCAGGGTCATCTTTAAATAAGATAAATGATGAATCTGCTGGGTGTAACTTGTGAGGTTGTGAAAACATCCTGAGCCCCGAAGCGACGTGATCTAAATACGTGTCAGTTTTTGGCCTTTGATTGTATCAGATAGTTAAATGATGAAAGTTAAATGATGAAACTGCATCGAGAGAGAAAAAAAGTATTTTGGTTTAGTCAAGGCTATCCTGGTAGGAATTTCAGCTTAAGCTGATAAAAATTAAAATATTTTAAATCTTAAATGAATACTGACTTGTAACAAAAGCAGCAGTTTGACTGTCATTATCCATCTGTGTTACTGGAGTTGACTAGTTTGCCTTTAGGCAGCTCTGGATTGTTTGTTCTCTATGCAGCTAACAAAACATGACAAGTTGGTAAAAAAAATAAAATAAAATACTAAAATCTGACATACACTACAAGAGAAAAGTGATGTTCCTGTTTATACTATAAAAATGAACAAATTCCAACCGAGCTTAGAAAAGATCCCAAACTAGAAAACATAAAAACTTCCTCATTCCTTGTCTTTAGTCTTTAAGCACTCCATGAAGCTAATTTTATTTGATGCAAGCAAGACTCAAGGGAGAGGCAATGCACTTCAGGGTCAGCAAGCACTGTACATGATTAAATATGTTGCAGGGCATTTTATTACATAACCACTTAAACAAATACACTGCTTTCTGCTACACAATCTGATGCAACCAGTCAGTGAAAACAATTAAAAAAAGAATATTGGACAGTTGATTTTAATGATCCCCTCGTCTGTATTTGGCCTAAAAAGCCATCCCAAAGCTACAGTCTCCATCAAACGGGATCGATGGAGGAGGCCGCCACACGTTTCCATTGATAGCTGTGCATATAATTAACAGTGCTCCCTTTACACAAACGTCCAGGGGTGCAGGACAGTTTGTTCAATGTGGTCTCGCTTAGCTAAGAAAGTTAAGAAGCCAGGCAGCTGTGCTGTTGCAAACACTGGCCTGTTTCACTGCATTCTCAGCATTTTTTCTCATGAATCAATCGTCTTATTTTGTATTCAGAAAGAGATATTAAATAAATAAATACAGCAGTCCACAAAATCCTGTGCTCCATGTTGGACCCGTTCCTAAATGA
Organism: Hypsolebias coamazonicus; assembly: GCA_032273985.1. Lineage (NCBI taxonomy): Eukaryota > Metazoa > Chordata > Actinopteri > Cyprinodontiformes > Rivulidae > Hypsolebias > Hypsolebias coamazonicus. The sequence goes on from JAVCKU010000031.1 coordinate 3,024,282, forward strand.
GGAATGCCAAGTGTGCAGCATCAGCTGCATCCTCGTTTTTAGATCCTTTCCTTCCCTTGAAGACGTGTAAGTAGTAGGAGTGGCCCTGGGCATGTACCTAATCTCTTTATCCCTGGATCTCAGTGCTGCCTAATGTCCAATTCAGGGACCCTTTCAAGTGTCTGCCAAAAAGTTAATCTTCATCTTTAAATCCCCTCCTACCTACTGGCCACTGCACTACAAAATTGTTTAGCATATTCTAATTTTTAAAAGTGTTCATGCTTGTTTTCAAAAACCTCTATTCTCCCACTCAACTGCTCAGACAAGGTCAAACCTGACTGACGACATGGTTTGTTACGAAGAAAACACTAGATGAGTTCCACTTTAATCTGAAAGTGTGCCAATCTCTGTTATCTTTAATAAAGAAAGACTACACCTACTGGAAATCTGGATGGTATTTATCTTTCGGTTGCTCCATTCATGGGGCGTCACCGCACCAAGCAAAACTTGCATGAAAGATTTGGCAATTTTAATTTACGATGGATGCCACCCTTGATGAAACCAATGCCGATCCTAAATCCTTAGGATAATAAGACTCCGAGAATAACCACCTAGCTACCATCGCCCCATAATGGAGAATCTTGGGTTAAAAAATATATGTAGGCTATATACTATTAGGTGGAAACAAAATATTTTGGGTTACGAAACGGTTCGTTTAACCAATGACTCATGTCACTCAAAGTGTTTGCATATTTGAATAATACCCAATGTTAACACAGTAAAACACTGCTACTTGATAATGTGCAGTTTGGTTGAAATAAATTAAATGTACTCAAAATTGCAAAGCCTAATCAAGAACAAAAAGAAGCAATTACGCAGCATTGGTGTTCAAATTTATAATTACAGATTGTCTTTAATTTTGTTTTATGACCTTTTAACCACAAAAAGCACCTGCAGACATTTAAATCTGCATGTTTTGTGCAAGTGTTACTAATTTTACTTTATACACAACTGCATATTTACGTATATAACTATGCTAAAACTTAGTGTTTCATAAATTTACTATGATTAACAAGTTTATTTTTACACTTACATTCTGGATGAAAAATAATACAGCTTTTGGTCTATTTGTTAAAAAAATAAGTAAATACAAAATGTGTGGCTCTAACTGAAAAGTGCAACAATGTACACAGTACATATTAATTTAGTGTCAGGACTGTTAAATTAATGCACCTAGCTTTAATTGGCGTACAGGTAAAACACATGTTTGTTTGTTTTTTTAATTAAAAGTGACTAAGGTGTTTTAGGAGCAATGCAATAAGATTCAAATCAGATTACATTTGTATTCTCGCGATACTTCATAACTAATCAAACGTAAATTTTATACCACGTTAAATAGATACAACCAAACTTTTCTAAGGTTTTTGCCATGTAAAAATTTGGATTATCAAAACAAAATGCATGGCTTTCAAGTAAGTATATAATGTAAAACAATGAGTTAGATGCTTGAACATGTTCCACTTTAAACAGCATTATTACAGCGTTAATGACTGAAAGTGTTGTGATTAGAGGGACTTGCTACGTAAAATGACCAGCCACGCTTGTAGGGATTAGACGCCACCAGAAACATCGTAAGACACGAAATAAATAAATAAAAACGGCAGTCACAACTGAGTCGTCATTTCTAGGATAAACCCAGTCACAGGAATTACTTCCACTATCTCGTCAGAACCCGCATAACAAGCTTCAGAAGCGGGGGAGGCTTAGCTACAACACCCGCACACGACAGCTAACAGTTCAATACAACCAAGTCGTTGCCGTACTTTACTGTTTTTATTGCTTCCAGCTCTAAAACACGAGACAAACAATAAAGGACGCTGAGCCATTTTGCTTACCGAAAATACGTCAACGTCCGTGGCAGCCATGGTGTGGAATGTATGGTTTCGGCGTGCTGAGCGGAGGCGAAAGGGAACAGCCCTCGACTCTCCGTACAAGCCTGCTAAACAAACTGAGACAGGAAGGAGGGGGCACGAGGCGGAGAGCAGCTAGCAGCTGGGAAAAGAGGACTCCGGCTAGGCGACAAGATAGTACCCTGCAACTTTGTTCTTCGCTCAAGCGAACTCCGTCATGTCTTCTTTGCGTGGTTTCTGCTTTGGCTAAAAAGTCGACACAAATGTTTAAAACAATAACTTTAGCTACTTTAATACAATTTATAATTGACAGTAAGACAAATGAACTGAAAAAAAAGGCGTTAAGGGGTAACGGTTGGTGTCAAATGCTCTCGGTGGCATGCGCACTAACTTAGTGCTACACGTTTAAAAATAGTATTAATGTTAACATTATTTTCCATTTCTGAGTACGGCGAGTAATACAAAAAAAAAAAAAAGCTTAATTTAAATTTCGCTCTAAAATTTACAACTTATGTCCGGGTTAGAGTGGTGCCGTAACTATCTTGGACATAGATTTCATCTTTGCTCATTCTAGTAACCGTAATAAGGTCTTGACATTTCAACGTAAAATACCAATACAGCTAATTTATAAATATGTTTATGTATCATAAACAATTTAAAAAAGCTGTTGTAAAGGACCAAAACAATGAAGACTAACGCCGACAGGAAATAGCTTGGAACGTTTTTGGGGCGTGGTGCCTGATTTCTACGCATGCGCATTAGAAGCGCCTCTCATTCATTGCAGGACAACTCCATGCTCCATGGGGAGCGCAAACATCAGCGCTTGATTCGATCAAATAAAAACTTCTCTTTTATTACGTATTTTTAAATAAAATTCCTATGAACTAATAATGCAGTCAGATTTTTTTTTAATTTAAACCTGTATTTTACCAGGAAAGAAAATTAAAGGTTTAATTTTTAAAAATCTGGCTGCATTATTAGTTGCTTATTAGTGTTTATTTTATCCCATCAATAATAATAATAATAATTATTATTATTAATATTATTATTATTATTATTATTATTATTATTATTATACTAGAAGGCTACCAAGCCAATCACAGGACAAATACTTGTGACAAATTCTGTTACACATGTTTTTATTTTATTTTTTTAATTTATAATAGGTGACCTCACTATAGTGTACGTACTATAATGTGTCATCATTTGCTTTAAAACTTTGTGTAAAAATAGGCAATACTCAAAAGCTTGTGTAATGTAAAACATAAATATATTTGCATACACATAAGGGCAGAAATAGTTATCTCCTGCCACCCTTTTTTTTTTTTTTGCGTGTGCGGTTCTCTTGCTGTGTTAGCAAAATATCTCTGGAACAACACAACAGATTTTAATGAAACTCACAGAAAGTGATCATCATATTTACATATACAAAAGATTAACTTTTGGAGTTAACCTCTTACAAGTTGATCAACACAGCCAAGCAAACTTAGAAAACACAAAAATGGTTATAAATTGTCCAGATTTACAGATGAGCTATACAATTTGGTTTGCTGGTAGCCGAGAGTCATCCCCAAAACAAATTCCAAGCCCTGATTGATTGCACGTTTGTTTTTTTAAATTGCTTTTACATGTTAGAGTCAATTCTGTCTGTTTGTTAGCAAAATATCACATATACCACTGCAGAGATTTAAATGCAACTCTCCAAAAGTAATCATTTTGTGTGTACATCTACAACTCATTAACTTTTGGAGTCAAACCAACTCAATTCAAGTCAAACAAAACTGACCATAATTCAGCCAATTTCACAGAAATTGAGCTAAACACTTGTTGTGGTATTAGCTGATGTCATTCTGAGTGCTACACATTGTGCAACATCTTTGCTAAAACCTTTGGCATAAAAAGTCAACACAAACTGTTAGCAACATGGTTCATGAAGCACAAAACAGATTTTACAACTGATTAACCTTTGAGTCCATCAAATTCAACATGGCCATCACAGCTAAAGCAGAGGTTACAAGTTGTGCAAACAACATTTTTTTGCCTAGTTCTGGGCCAAAATTAGTGCACACTGAGAACAATGATCATTTAATGTGTGAATGCTTATGAAGCATTCATACATTTATGATCTATTTTTCTTCCGTACAGTTTTCTTCCACAATTTTTGTGCTACAATATTTCAACAAATCATATATCAAAACATTCGGCTGGTGTAACTTTAGCTTTTTGAAATATTTAGCCTTTTCTGCCACATTTTTTCTCATATATAGAAAATGAACTGAGTTCATTTTACCCCCTTCAAATCTTTAGATCTGTTTACAACCCTTTACTGCTCCTTTCCCATTTTGTTCTGGTTCCGCTCCTTTCAGCTTCCTTGTGCAAATTTAAACATTTTTCATCTACTTTCAGCTGTTTTTTCAGCTGTTTTGTTCTCCTTTTAGATTCTTTCTACAAACATTTTTGTGCTTCTTCTAACTTCTTTCTGATAATTTCAGCTTGTTATTCTTCTTTAAGCTTATTTCTGATGGTTTCAGCTTTTTTCCGCTATTTCAGCTATTGAGCTGTTTTATGGTAATTTTAGCTTTTTCAGCTAATTCCACATTTTTTAATAGCTCATTTCAGCTCTGTCCACTTCTCTCTGGTAGTTTAAACTTCTTTCGGATGAAAGACTTAAGACTTAAAAAAAAATTGTTTCTTTTTTGAACCCATCTCGAGGACATGGCTTAACTTTTTTTTAGATTTGTCTGCCTGGATTATTGAGCATGCATCAGGCTACTTAAGCTTCTTTCTGCCTTTTCAGCTTATTTTCAATTTTTTCCTTCTAATTTTAGCATTTTTTAACCAATTTCCTGATTGATGCGCTGCCTATTTAAACCTATTTCATCAAGTTTGTGTTCTTTATGCTTTCTTCAAATAATTTAAGCTTGTTCATCCATTTCAGCTACATTTAAGCATGTTTTTAGTTAATGTTAACTTGTTATGCTCCTTTCAGCTTATTTACGTAAATTTCAGCCTTTTCTGTTATTTGAGCTACTGCTCACTTCAGCTTTTCCAGCTAATTCCACATTTTTTGTTAGTTTAAGCTCTTTCCACTTCTTTCTGGTAGTTAAGCTTATTTCTGCCTTTTCAGCTTATTTTCAGTTGCTTTTTTTTTTTTTTTTTTTTTAAAATTTAAAATTTTTTTTTTAAATAATTTCCTGATTTTTGTGCTCTGCCTATTTAAACCTATTTCAACTTCTGCTTTCTTCCGATAATTTAGGCTTGTTGGTCCATTTCAGCTACACTTAAGCATTTTTTTTGTTAATTTTAGCTTGTTATGCTCCTTTAAGCTTATTTCTGCTATAGTTTCAGCTTTTCCTGCTATTTCAGCTATTAGCTGTTTTTATGCTAATTTGATCTTTTTCAGCTAATTTCACATTTTTTAGCTCATTTCAGTTCGTTCCGCTTCCTGCACTTTGTTTACTAATTTTGCACTCATATCTGCTTATTTAAACATAATTCAGAAAATATGTGTTCTTTCTGCGTTCCTCTGCTGATTTAGGCTTGTTTTTCCACTTCAGCTACATTCCAGCAGGTTTTAGCTCATTTCAGCTGTTTTTCGGCAAGTTCTTCAGCAATTAGCTGCATTTTCGCAGGAAATGCAATTTCTCTATAGTTATTATTATGATCATCACTCTTATTAATAATAACTCTCAGCTATATTCGTTTGAAAGAAACCCCCTGCATATATTATTCAAATTAGAGCCTATATATCCACGTCCGCACATTCCCCGGAAACAGCCTCCCCCTCAGGTAAAGGGCGGGGAGCGGCGCGCGCGGCCAGGTGAGCTGTCAGTCATCAGAAGAACAAAGGTGCAGCAGAAAACACCGCGCGGCTGTGGAGCTGAAGACTTCAGTTCTCACTCCATAAAAACCAGTTGTTTTCATCATGGATCTGACGCAGGAGTCCATCCTCTCCCTTCTGATCGCGGAGGGAGGCCAAGTGAAGAAATCCGACTTGTTGGCCAAGTTCAAGGCTTCCGTAGACTGCGTGGATCCCGCGGAGAAGCAGCGCAACAGGGAGCTGTTCAAGACTTTCGTCAACAACGTCGCCTTCGTCAAAGAGATCGACGGCGCCCGGTGCGTTGTCCTCAAGAAAAACTACAGTCATTTGCTCCGAGAGGAGGAGAGTCACGTGGGGGGGAGTGAGGGGAAAGAGATCAGGCTGACAGGTGAGGAGAAGGCTGGAGACCCAGGAGGAGCAGAGGAGGTGGGGCCGGCTGCTTCCCAGTTTGAAGGGGATCCTGAAGAGTCCTTCTCTGTGGTCCAACTGGCTCTGCAGAGGAGCAAATCTGACCATCTGAAAATGAAAAGGGCGCTGACTTTTGACGTCAACAAGGAGGAACAAGAAAAAGAGAATCGTTCGAGAGGGGCGGCGGTGTCTTCCAACAAGAGCAGACCCTACGCCTTGCCCCTCAGAATGCCGCCCAGTGCGACAAAAGTGGAGATCCGCAAGCTGAAGGCGGACGAGCTTCCAGAGATTTCAACCGTGGACACGTTCAAGAACAAGAAGAGGCTGTCCTCGGTGGAATCGGGCAGGGCGGTGAAGAAGGCGTCCGAGGAGTCCAGGGTGGACTCCAAGAGGCCCTCCCTGTATCCCCTCGAGCAGGCGGAGCACGACTGGCTCGTGAACTGCGCCGCGGGTCACTGGAATCAGGTTTACGGCCTGCTGCTGAACGACTTCCAGCGGATCGAGAAGAAGGACTTCATGTCTGGGTTCACGGTTCTGCACTGGGCCGCCAAGACCGGGAACAGCCTCATGCTCATGAAGTTTATCGACACGTCCAGGAAGGAGGGAGTGGACGTGGACGTCAACGTAAAATCCCACGGAGGGTACACTCCTTTGCACATCGCCGCCCTGCACGACCAGGAGCGCATCATGGCCACGCTGGTGGCGGAGTACGGCGCCAATACGAGCGTGCGGGACAACTGCGGGAAGAGGGCCCACCACTACCTGCACAAAGGCGTCTCGCCGACTGTGAGGGAGATGATGGGAGCACCCAAAGCCCAACAACAGGCGCACAGTAAGGTCCTTCAGAAAGACGAGCTGGACCCATTGCCGGATCACTCCAAGAGCCTGCATTCGATAAGCCGACTCTTTCAGCCGGGCACCCCGGGCCTAAAGAAGAAGAGTCACCGATCGGGGCTTTACTCTCTGGGCGAGGAACGTGAGGAGGGAGATCCAGGCTCCTACAGATCCAGAACCATGTCCAGCGCTTCCATGTACTGACTGGACTTTTTACATTTCCTTCATATGCATCTCACATTCATCAGATTTCACTCTTAAATTGTTGTTTTCATGCTTTATCTTATAATAATAATAATTGGGAACGCATTACAAAAAGGTGACTTTATGGCGGGGGGTCTGGCACCTGCAACTCTATGGGCCTCTTCGGTCCTTCTGCAGTAACATTATTTATCTTTGACCCAAAATAACATGGATGGATCTAAATGGATAGAATAGATGCTTCAGCAGTTAATTCAGTTTCAATTCTGTTGAGTTTGATCATGTTCTTTCTTACAGAGCTTTAATTTAATTAAGTAACCCACAATGGAGGTTTTTATATTTATATGACAGAGTCCAGGTTTTATGACACGGTTCAAGCAGGTTTTGTAGCTCTGTAAATTAATTTCGTGAGAACAAAATGGGCTGAAATGACTCTTTTGTTTAGGTTGTTCACTCAATGCATGGGTCGGTGGTTTCGCTTTGGGAATAACGAAGCAGCAGAATTCAAATCAACTTGTCAACATCTGGAAAACCCCATGTGTTTCCCACACACTGAAGCTGAATCTCGTTCGAAAACCTTTTAAGACACCCGCCTGCTCACATGAACGATGATTAACGTTACTTTCTGTTCATGTTTGATGGAAACGAGTCCATCCCACAGGACAAATAAATTATTTCACAGATCTACGGAGATCTAGACTCCACTTGCACGGACTAAAGACTAGGGACTTGTATGTGAATCCAACTCCTTAGTGGCGGCTAAATTACTGAATAATTCAAAACATGCATGTTTTATTTTGTTTCTTTAAGAGAAATCTAGAGCATCACTGCCATAAAATTCAGTGGAAACGTGATTTCACTGCTGATAAGAGGTGTGTCGTTAATGAAGACTCGTGCAGGTGCGCTATAAATCATTTAGTCTCTGTGCCAAGACTGTTGCTGAAACGTGGCCTAGATTCATTCTTTGGCTTGTTGAGACAGCTGCCATTCAGCCTGATAAGCAGCTGACTGGGATCAGACGTGTGGATGCGTGTTTAGTATGTTTCTGACACAGGAGGAAAAAAAAACTTGAGTTATTCAGAAGAAGTGTGCTTCTTTAATTGTGTGCCTCGTGATGTCACTTCCCCGGCAGCCGTCTTTGCATCCAAGTCAAAGCGATGCGTCATGTCTCAGCCTGAAGGTTTTATTACGCAAATGTTCTGTTTGTGACGCTAGCTGCTGCGAGGGGCATTAAAAAAAGGGACTGGCATAAGGTCAAGAGCAAGAAGCAGAGCGGAGGACAGAAATGGAGACAGAAGAAGCAGCAGCTCGTTCATGTTCTGTCGTTTGTCGGGGTTGTTTTGGTTTTCTTTATCAGAAAGAGGCACCAAATCCTGCTGACATGCAGCTTTGAGCCACGTAACCTGCAGAGTCGTGGTTAAGAAATTAATAACAAGAGGGTTGGATGCTGACTAAAGGTGTGCTGACATTCCTGTGGGTGGAGAGGTCAAAGTTCACGCTGCAAGCTGCACCGTGAAGGTACTAATTCGAGTCATTTGTAATAAACAACGCTCTTGGACCGCCTGTGTCGTCCACTTATTTCACCTTGTAAAGCAATAAAACGGCTCTGAACGCTGCTGTCGTTTTCAAAACCTTTATGACAGAATGGCTGCTGCAGCTTGGAGCGTGTGTCTGTTAGGCATCGCCTCGTTTCACAGTTTTCTTAATTTCTAATCCAAACAATGAAGGCCTAGCATTCCATGTAGGAATGCATGCAACGCTTCTCAATAGCAGTTTAGACCGATAAGTCTTGTTGAAATGTCAAGCTCAAAGTATGTATTGTTATAACTCTCAGCTACTACTAGGAGCATTCATCTAGATAATGTCACCGTAATCAATGGAGGGAAGGAAAGTCACAGACACAAGACGTT
>JAVCKU010000031.1:3103765-3116673 GCA_032273985.1 Hypsolebias coamazonicus
TCTGTCACTTCAACTCTTTCCTTTGATATTCATCTCCTAACCACAGCTGGTCTGAGTTAAGCCGAGGTGATCTGAACTGTAGTGTCCTGAGACTACAGCGAGCATTAAAAAGCCTTGGAATCCCCCTTGGGTGTCTAAATCCTTCATCTCGGACCTTGTGATTATTTGCACCACTCACATTGGAAAAACAATCATACCCTACAAATATTGCTACTGCAGCTTGTCCAAGACAATATCATTTTTATATAATTTCAGCTAGACCATCTGTTCACTTGGTAAGGTCATGCCCTCACACACTTGGTGATGCAGTTTAGTAAGCATCATTTTTTACAACTTATATTTTTCAACTACAACAAGTTATCTTTTTAAAGCAACAAGGGAAACTAGCCATATATAAATCAGCTATGTTCATGAACTACACATTTCAGGAATAATTTGTTCATTATAGCATATAAGTGATGATGTATTCTTTTATAACTCACACAGATCCATACAAACAGGCCAGGAGTGAAGACTAACAATGTGTCCTACAGCTGCTTCTCTTGGGTCATCCTCTAATCTTCTTCAACCTCTTCTTCCATCTGTCAACACTCTGCCTTGTGCAGATGTCATATTCACACTTTAGGAAGATACCTTGAGGATTATCATCCAGTGAGACACAAAATATCAGACAGAAAACTCCCCCAACAACTTAAGCTTAACTTTTGAGCGGAGTAATGTTTTAAAAATTAAAGCATCTGCTTGAAACCATCAGGATGCACTGCACCAGCTAATTCTAAATTAATCAAAATCTCACTAATGCAAATGCCCTTTAGTACATTGGTTTTTCAAAATTTGTGAGCAATAGGGATGCACGATATTGGATTTTTGGTGGATATCCGATATGCCGATATGTTAAAACTTATTTGGTCGATAACCAATTCCAATACCGATATTTTTTTTCTAGACCTACAAGTACTTATAGACTTATAGCTTTCTTTGCTGTGGGATTAAAATACTACATTATTCTGTATGGTCTGTGTCAGTTTGGCCTGCTACCAAATGCAGATGCCTAAAAGGAGGATGAAAATGATGTAACACTTCAACTTGGATTATGTTTAATGTCAAAGTTATTCATGACATTTACTCTATGAGACAATGACAACACTCGAAAAGTGCAAATTTGTAAATTTTCGCAAATCTAAACTCAGTGGCATGTGTGATGTCATAACATTGTGCTGAAACCGCACTTTTCATGTCAGTTTTGATGGAATGTCCGATATTTAACTTTATCGCTAATGCCGGCCGATGCCGATATCATGCAGATAATATCATGCATGAGCAATGCAAAAACATAACAAAATAAATGAATTTAAAAAATACTCCTGGCATCCCCCCCCCACTTTTTTCCAACGCTCAAATGACACTTGCAGAATACAAAGCCAAGTTTTGCAGTTTAAATTTGCTCAGATCCGTACAATAATTTTATACTCTACCTGCCATCATGTAGACTGGTTCAAAATGTTAACCGTATTTTTCGGTCTTTAAGACGCACCAGATTATAAGGCACAAAATCAATGAACAGGTCTGTTTTCATTCATAAAGCACAGCGGATTATAAGGTGCATTAAGCAAAACTAAAACATTTTGACAGATTAAGCGCAACCAAAATTAATACATAAGGTGCACCCGATTATAAGGCTTACTGTTAATTTTTGAGAAAATGAAAGGAAGGAAGTTGATTGGATTTATGATAACTGGTTCCTACTTTTTGGATTTGGCTAGTTCCTGGTCAATTAACAATCAAGGAAGTCATCGGCAGCAAATCTGGACCTGGTCATGCTGCCTGCCTTACATGATGGCTTGGTTTGTGCCTTGAGCACCCAGACTTTTTGGCAGACTGGATCAGATCTTGGGGATTATTCTCAGGTACGTTCCATTGGTATGGTAATTTAACTTGGACATTTTGGAATTGAGTGGACAAACACAGGCTCAAGGTAGATGTCATTAAAGTTCTGCCTCTCCCCAAAGAACTGTGTTGATCTCAGTTCGGCTTCCTGACTGGCCTTGACAAGGCCGTCTTATATCAACACACCTGGAAAGTTTTGTAAACCTGACACTCAACCACTCCCAACCCTTCTACTGAGGAATTTCCATGGACTTTTCAGAGGAGCCCAACTGAATAGACATTCTGTCATCATTTCAGGACTCTGGATTTGTCTCTGGTCGTCCTCGGCACCCAACCGCCCACCCCCCGACTGTGTACGGATCTCTCCAGAGGGAACTATATGAACTGAGGGGTTTTATCTGAACTCTGCAGTGCCTCTGTGTGTTGTCCGTGGCTGCTCACTGCCCTTGCGTCCCGTCCCCCCCGCTCCCCCTCTCTATAATGTCGGCATCATTATATGATCGTGTGCGAGATTTTTTTTCATTATTACATTTTTGACCGTCAAACAGAGGTCATAAGTGTGTTAGAATTTTTTTTTTTTTTTTGCCTCCAAACCCTATGTGTCATTTTTCACCACTTTTTATTGTCTGTCCAAACAGGTCTCACTTGTAAATGAGTCTTCGAGGCTCAATGTGACTTATCTGTTTAAATAAAGGTTGAAAAAAAAGGTCATGGTCACAAATCAAGGTCAAAGCCATACAAGAAATTTCCTCTCCATTGTTATACTTTGTTATACTCCATTGCTGTACTTTGTACAATATAAAGGTTAAGCATATAATGCGCTGTACTCATGTTACCACATAATCCGAGGTCCAAATACAAATGGGGTGACTGGACCTTTTCAGACTGTGTAACCAGGTTCCTCAGGACTTACGCTCCATCACTGACCTGGGCCTTTTTAAATCTAACCTTATATCTTTTTTATTCAGGCAGACATTGAATACTTAGTGCTACGCTAAGATTTTATTCTTGTTCTGTGTATCTTGTATTTAGTTTCATTGTCTTAATGTCTGTTTTAACCTTTGTATTGTGAAGCACTCTGATCATCTTTCAATTGTTGTTTGGTTATTGATTGACTGATTGAAATTACACCATTTTACACTTGTTTCCTTTTCGTTGTGAACTCTGCTAACTAATCCAGAAGACATTTTAAAGGTCAAAAGAGGATTTGTTTTTAGCTGAAACTGTATCTTGAATTGATTTCTGCCAAGAGCTCCACGTTATTAGAAGACGCTAATTCAAGAACAAAGTCTCACACGAAACACCAGAGACCGTTTTTTTCCCTCTAGCATCCTGAGAGAATTAGTTGATGTAGTTTGACACAAAAAGAGTCGCCACACAGATGCTAATAATTCAGATATCATAGTGACTGTGATTGCTGCTCTTTAAAACAATATCATGCACAAATCACGTCTTCTTTTGTCTTGTAGTTAACACGACTCCCGTGTCCCCCGCCTCAACATCCATCATCTTCCTCGGTAACCAGATCATAGCTTCAATCAGGAGGAAGATGAGATGGTAGTCTATTAATCTCCCATATTAAGCAGATCCATTTGTGAAAGCAAACGGCCCGGCGAGGCCATGCTTTTCACTTTTTGTCTCTAAATCTGATTAGCGAGCATAACGACATGTTGCTGAGGGTCACAGCAGATATAGATTGGCTTTGCCTGCCTCTCCGCTCTCGCCGGCTTCGGTGTCGCTGGAATGAACAATTTCATTTTCAGGAACTCCTGGGGATTCCTGCTGTAGACACCTTGTTTATTGAACGAGCAGGACTGACGGTGGGGTGGGCTTCGTTGGGGGAATTTTTATTTGAGAAGCGCAGGATGTTTTATTGAAATGATTTTTTTAGCCAAATCTGTATTTCACTTCCTCTTCCGAATGTTATAAAAACCTGCCTGCAAACAGAAGTGCAAAGAAAAATTGTTCCTTTAAAATAAACTGCTTTTCCTGTGAAAATGCAGCGTGAAAGCTCGTTGCTGAAAGCTGCTGAAAAGGTTTCATCACTGAACTGTTTAATGTGAGCTGAATTTTAACAGCTGACTTGCTGAAAGCAGGACATTTTGCAGACAAATAAATATAAAAATTATATTATAAAATAAGCTGAAATAGGCAGAGAGAGCCCGAATAAACTACAAAAAAAAAATCTGAATTTAGCAACAAAAGTAGCTGAAAAGGCTAAATTTAAAGCTGAAATTAGCAGAAAGATGCTGAAAAAAGGCATAAAAAGTTCAAATTACTGTATTCGAATCACAAAAGGAAAAAAAGCAGAAAGGAGCAGAAAAATAGCTGAAAAAGCTGAAGCAAGCTGAAATTAGCAAAAAAAAAAAAAAAAGCTGAACGCCTGAACCAGAACAAATTAAATGAGCAGGTAAAGGTTGTAAACACCTCAAAATGTTTGAAGGACACGAAGAGCTCCATTCATTCTCAATAAGAAAAACATGGCCGAAAAAGCTTCAATATTTTACGAAGTAAAAATTGCACAAGCGTCACAGCAGGAATGTCCTGAATGAGACATGGATTGTTGAAATAAAACAAAAACTGAAGAACGGGTTACGTGCAGAAAAACTTACGGAAGAAAAATAGATCTCTACAGTGAGAGCTTTATAAACTTTTGACACAGTCAGCAGAACAAGTGCATCCTCCGCACAAAAATAAGACTAGAAGAGAAAGAAATCCAGGATTTTGGTAATGACTTGAGCTCTGTGCTTTTTTTTCTTCAGACAATGGTTCAGACATAAATGCTCTACTGAACTGTATCAAATGGTGCCGTTTGAAAGGGTTTACTCCGGTAGTTTCCTAGATGTTGAAACTCTGAAATGTGGGTCTGCACTCAATGTAAACAAAGCACTTGGCTGAACCTGACAAAGAACTTCCAGTAAAGTTGATAGAATGACCTCATATAAACAAATATGAGAGAAAAGACAAATATATATATATATATATAGCTATATATACTGTATAGCTTTTTTGTTATGCGTATATTGTTTCTTTGTAATTTGTATTTTATTATAAAATGAATGAATGAAAATGAAATGAATGAAAAGACAAATGTGGAATTGTGGAGAAGAATCCTTAACAAACAAGGCAACTGGACTTCTATTATGTAGAAGACGTTTCACTTTTGTGCCACAGCGAGTCATCCTCCTGACCTCTTCCATCTCACTCTGTCCTCACTCCAACTACCTTCATGTCCTCTCTAACTGCATCCATATATCGCCTCTTTGTCTTTCTGTCCCTCCTCTGGACATGTCCAAACCATCTCAGTCTGGTCTCTAACTCTGTCTCCCGGTTGTTCAACCTGTGCTGTACCTCTGATGATCTCATTCCTGATCTTATCCATCCTTGTCACTCCTAAGGAGAACCTCAGCATCTTCATTTCTGCCTCTTTCATTTCTTTTTCCTGTCTTTTTGTCAATGCTGCTGTCTCGAAATCATGGTCTCACCACTGTCTTGTAAACTTTTACTTTGACCTTTTTTGCCATCCTTTTGTCTCAAATTGCTCCTGAAACTTTTCTCCATCCACTCCATTCTTCCTGGACTCTCATTTTGACCCCTTTACCACACTCCCAATTTTTCCTTGAAAATTTAGCCAAAGATTTTGAAGTCCTGAACCTTTATGACCTCTGCTGCTTGTAGCCTCACTGTTCCACTGAACTCCCTCTCGTTCATACATGTACTCTGTCTTATTATGCCTGAGTTTCATTCCTCTTCTTTCAAGTGCATACCTCCACCTCTTTAAGTTCTCTTCCACCTGTTCCCTGTTCTTACCACAGAACAAATGACAAAGCATTTGCCATTGTTCCTGGTCGTGGAAAAAATTGTTCCTTTCTCTCACCAGAATCCATTATTCTGCACTGCCTGGAACAAACAAACAAACGAAACAACAATATACAAACAAAGAAATGAACAATATCCTCTCTCCTTATACAGAGTATAACTCCTTCCCAATTGAATATATTGCACCAAAAACATTGAGGTTCAGTTACATTCCTTGTTCGTTCCCAGTCCAGAAAAAAACACTCATCTCGAAAAATACAAACGTTCACTATTAAAATCCCTCAGCAACTGGGGACCTTGGCATACTGCTTGTTGTCATTGCATAATCTTACTATGCGCTGCTACTACGTGCTGCTGTTTGGCGTAATGTTTTTCTGCTATTAGTGTGTGGCACATTTTTAGCTGATGTTTTTCTTGGTTCATATCTTGGATCTTATTACTGTTCTTCTTTTACATTTTATTGTTGGATGTAACTGGGACCCTGAGTACACAATCTCGTTCCACCACATGTACCACATGTGGTGCGAATGACAAATAAAGAAACTCTGACTCTCTGACTCCGACTATTTGTGGTCCCAAGAAAACTGCTCCCAGGTGATGATTTCAAGCAGAAGCTGTTGACTGGCCAACAGAGCTACGTTACAGGATGACCCGTCCAGCACATACATATCAAGGCTTATGGAATTTCCGTAAATTGTATGGATTTTCCCTATTTTTCATGACTACGGACCCACCCTGCTGCAGCAGAATACCTGGACTCCACCAAAACACAAAACACACTGAGATTACACAAAACATTTACAGCTTGCATGAAATGAAAGAGCCTTCAAAAAGCAGAATTTTCAAAACAACACATTTTCAGTTAGGTACGTCACTGGTTCAAATTCTCAACTTGTACCTCTACCTATGACAACAGTAGTTTTAAGGTGTAGTGTGATTGTGCAGCAACTTCCAGAAGTCCTCCACACTTACACATGACAAACTGATGTTTTTGATCTTTACAAAGTGTAACTAAAAAGATTAAACTGTGAATACAGAATGAAAAGATTAGACAAATGAAAGCTGTGCTAGAGATGAAAAAGGCAGAAACACACAAGTGAATATTTAAAACAAAGAGTCTATTGTAACAAACGGCTCCTCAAGTCATTTATCATGGCAAGAAACTGCAGTAGTTGGAGACAAAATCTTACTAATATTTACACAATGCAACTTTTTTAAATTTCTGACGGCTGGCAGAGGCTGCTAGAAAATACAATGTCTTTACAACGACTTCAGTAAAACTTCTAACTCGTAATGACAGTCTGGGGTGTTTTCACACCTGATAGTCTGGTAGACTTGGTTCTATTGGGGAACAAAATCCAGAACATTTGTTTACATTTTCAGCTGGTGCGGTTTGCATTCACACTGCACTGTCAGTCGAGCGAAACTGTTCTACCCTCTCGCCTGTGGTGGCGCTGCACCAAGAACTACTGAAGGAAACTACACAAAAACCTCTGAAGACACTTCTTTTTCTGCTGGAAATAAAAACAAAAATGGAGTGGCGTCAAATTTTAGAGGTTTTAGGATTTCTGTTCTGTCATTTTTCAACAATGGACTCAGCATGAGCGGAAGATGAGGCAGAAGACCATGGAGAATGTTATTTTTCACACAAGGCGACTGAGACGGCTTCGTATGAGGTAAGATAAATACGTGTTTGTTTGCCCTGCGCTGTAGTCCACTTCCTGTTTTTGGAGCGATCTCAGGTCTGCTTGCATTCACACTGCATTCGAACCGCACCAGAGTTCACTGCAACCAAACCGAGACCTAGGTTTTTAGGCAGACCAGAGTTGGCTTTTTTGGTCCGTGTCAGAGTTCAATTGCACATTCACACCTCCCCAAACGAACTGGACTTTCTAGGCAAATGGACTACAGTTCGATTAAAGTGGATTAAACAGGGCTGGTGTGAATGCACCCTAAGAACTGTGGAAGGAGATAGCACAATGTGAGGAGAACGCAAGGAAACACAGGCGGCTCTCCGTGGCTGTGCTAGCCGGGAGGGAGCATGCCTTGGCCAGACAGTGACATGCCCTCTACCTTTGCTCAGTATTGTGAAATGTTTGTTGAAAAAAGGCAGTAATCTCTTTGTAACAAATTTGCACGTGCCAATCAGTGTTTACTATCTCAATCTGCATTAAAAAAATGTCTGGCTGGAGTAAGGGAAGCAAAAATATTTTCAGGGAAGGAAGAGTGGAGACCCTTAGGGAACACAGGGGTTCCCAGGAGTTTTACACTGAAGTTTGTTGTAGAAGATGGAATCGCCATGCAGAAAAAATGTTTCACAATAAGAGACGACTTCTTGACTTCTCAAGGACTATGAATCCAGCTTTACTCAAGGCTTAAAGCTCACAGTCATGATTAAATGCCAGAGAATTAAACTAAGTTCATCTTATGCTGAGAAATGACAAACTTATAGCAGTTTTGGTCAAACCTTGTAAATGATGTAATGCACAATCTTGTGATGTTGTTAGAACTTGCAAGATGTGATAGCACTTTGGAAATGTGATGAGAATGACTCAGCTACCGGTACTAACACACCAAATAGTTCAGTAGCTCAGCATCTGTAAAACAGACTGAATTAAATCCATTTATATATGGCTAATTTCAATCATTTATGGAGGCCATCTCAAACTGTGGTGAGCCCATAGGGTAGTTGTAGATGTACATCCAATGATTATGTACGTTCTGAAATTTCTTTTAAAAACTGTCCAATAGCTATATGTACATGCGCAAAATTTTTTGACTGGATTTAAATGTTTTCAGATTCAATAATTCAAATGTATCGTTTACATGGACACAATCTGTTCATGACAAGTGTTTACATGCAGCGGACTTTGTTCTGAACAGAAGTACTGACATGCGCAGAGTGGTAAACTCTACTTAAAAAAGCACTGAAGAAGAAGTTCTACTTCCGGTTTACTTCTGAGCTGAACATAAACAAACCTGAGCACCCAAAATGGACCCGCAACAGGTTTTAATGACGGTGGAGACGTTACTGCACTCCCTGACTGAGCTACAGATCATTGTGAGCTCTTTCAAAGTTTCTAGTAAAAATATCGTGTCGCTCACTGACCAGTTTTGCTTCCCCGACATGCTAATGTGCTAATGCATTAGCCAGGCGGAAATGAAATAGTTGCACATGCGCAGTTAGGTCAGTTTTTCATGATCAGAAAAAAAAATTAACAGATCAAGCGTTTACATGTGCACCGTTCGGGTTATGAATTGGCATAAACCACCCGTTTCGTTCTGATAACAAATTATTTCGGATCACGCTGAATAAACAAAAAATAACCCGAACGGCGTGTTTACATGACACGTTTTTATTCCGAACAGCCGTTTGATCCAATTACTTATGTCTATGTAAACATGGCTAATGTTCCATATCAGATATTTTGCTAACAACAGGCAGGACTGGTACCAACAGGCATTGCAAATTTTTAAAAAATATCAAGAAATGCATTGTGCAGAATGCACCAAATTTTTACTAAATATGTTTAAAACTGGCAAAGATATAGCTATTTCTGCATTTGATAAGGTTGCTTTCCTGTGGTGGCCATCTTGAAAGAGCGAAATTTTATCAGTTGTATATGTATGGTCATTTATAAAATTTTCACACTTTCATTAAAATCTGTCTGTTGGTTCATGAGATATCTAGATAACCTTTCAGACGAACTCGCTCTGTTACAAATAAAGTCCAGTGGTTTCTGTATTGAACATTTTTTGATTTTATCATGTCCTGGATGACTGAGAATCTTCACCAGCATCTTTCAGACAAACACACACAAGCACATGAAACAGCAAAAACACCAACGCCTCTTGCCTTTGGCAGCAGGCAATAATTAGTAGATGCACACAGAAACTGACCCACAAAACTAGAATAGGCGCATTTCTATTAACGACTGAATGGAAGTTTTTAACAAGCTGGTCAGTGGATACGTAAAGAACTCATTGTTTTGATGCACGGCACAGCTACAAAGTAAGACAAAAGTAATACCCAAACCAAATGCACAACAAAACACTTTTCATAATGATAATCTTACTACAACGGAACTGACCACTGATTACCTATTGCAGATGTCACATGGTCATGACAGCTAACAGTGCAGATGATTTACTAAAACCATTTTCGGTAAACTCTGCCTAATGATAGTCATTCTGCCTACTTTACCACACAGCCGACAAGCACAAGCTTTCATTTGAGGGTCTTTCATGTTATAAATGCTGTGTGGTAAAGCAAAAAGCACTCTAAATAAGACTACACGTTTATACTGGTCAGACAAGTAGTGACACAAACAACATACCAATACTGTTGTTACTATGCCATATACATTAAAATGTGAATAGTCCTATTGAAGTTGGTGGGGAGTGGGAGAGCTTGTCTGAATGATACACCATTAGCACATTAATCAAAGGACCCAGGCAGCAGGATCCTTTGTAAACGCTACTCAGATTCATTTTATCCACAAACTGACCTGCTCTGTTGACTCCAAGTTGAGTGGGGGGTGACATTCTGTCACAGTGAAGTACATACAGCTCAAGAGGAAATCCCTGCATGCAAAACTCAACTGTCTGTTGCTGGTTTCGTCCAGCTAGAACAGAAACATGACAGCTAATAAATGTTTGTAACTAAGTACCAGTTGTCAGCTATAGTTTTGTACCTTTCAAGAATCAGAATGATAGAGGGTGGGGAGAAATAAAAGAAAGTTAAAGTGGAAAAGGAAATATGCAAGTTTACTCTGACCTTATCGTATATGACCTAAGCTGAAGATGTTTCACTTCCCATCCAGTTGTTTTTTTTTTTTTTTAACCTTTTTTTGATTGGTCATGACCTAGACGACTGAGAATGGGTCACCAGCATACTGTGACTTCAGTATGATGGAAAACAACAAAGTACCTTTTGAGTTTAAATAAACAAAGTATTTTATATATTCAAACTGAAAATGACAACAAAGAATGACCAAGCCGGTGACAGCCTAAACGTGACACTGCAGAGTAAATTCCTGATTTTAATCTGTATTTTTGTGTGCATATAATAAACATATCAAGCTAATTAAAGTCATAGAATGTCTGTACCAACATGTACTCTGAAAGGTTGACAAAGGGAGGTTTGCCAGTCTTGTTCATGGATGTGTTAAATTAACTTAAATGTGTTTATTTTTTCAAGTTTAGAAGATGGTTGTAGCTTCCTAGCTAAAAAGTGTTTTTTTCTCCAAAATGCAGTAGCCAAAACTATCTAAATTTAGCCAATATTTGCATGTACTCTTCAGATAAAATCACACAAAAACCTTCGTAAAAGATCAGTTTGTAGATACCCAGACTAAGCAAATGGTAATTTATGTTATATAATTTCTGTTTTTAAGTTAGACGGTCAGATCAGGTGAACTTTGACTTGGAAATTTGACCAAGCCTACATGAAAGGCGCAAGTCCTCCTACATGTATCTAATGACTAAATAGTAAAGGGGAGTATTTACTTTGTTACAAACATACATAAAAGCTTGCAAATCACTTTTTACATGTTTAAACAAGATTATTATTAGTGTGTAAGTATTGTAGTGATTCAACAGCGAGTCATGCATAAAAGGTCAAAGTCTTTAGAGTTGAGAAATTACTGGAAGTTCAGTTTATACCTAAATTAATCAGCTTGTATGTCTCGATGTAACCCACAACGTAACAGCCACAACTTGTGTGAAATACAAGTAAAATAAGAGCTGATGGTTATCTGTGTATTTATGAATACAGGACTGGGCCTCTGTAACGCAACCATTATGAAATGCCATCCAAATAATAGATGAAAACCTAAAGTGTTAGTTGGCTATATAGAAAATTGTGTGTTTTATTCAAAACATATCTCAAGATATATGTAAAACAACCAACTAGTTTAACATTTCTTACCCTGACTGAGAGGCCATGGCCCCAACCACTGAAACATTGGAAGGAGGAGGGTTCAAATGATCTTCCAGAGACTCACAAGTATCCTTGTCATGGCTTGTTAGCTTAAACTTGTCCACCAACTTCCTCTTATGAAAACAACCTGTTCCCTTTTTTACTAAATGTATGTACAAGTGTCCAGCTGGAAAAGTGCAACTAGTTTCCTTACTCGACTAAGTGTATTTCCTTAGAGTGGAGACAAATCTGACTTGGGGAGGGGAGGTGACTGCTTGTTCTAGGGAGATACCAAGTCAACAAACGGCAGGGGTAAGTCACATGCTAAGTAAAGTCTAGAGGCAGACGCAGCTTTTGTTTCTGTGTTGTTGTTCAGAGTTTAAAGCATGAATGGAGAACGAGCGAGTGGAAAGAGGCTGGGGGTGAAATTGTATGTGGACGAGTGTGAGTAAATGTGAACATGATGGAAAAAGACAATTAATTTAATCTCTAAATTTACCCCCCAAAAAATACTCAATTCTGTTAATACGTTGTACGACTCATCAGAAGGAAGCCTGGCATGAACACTTTTAAAAATCTGTATGTCTTACCTGAACTTGGTAATTATATTGATGGTCTAATGCCATGGTAAATATAGTGACTAAATTAAATTATAGTGAACATGTTAAAGTTAAAACCTAAGGAGAGTAAAGCAACAAATAATAAACTCTATCAATTTAAATAACTAAAACAAAAGTAATGAATTAGATTAGTTCTAAGGTAGGCTCAGAGGTCAATTAAAGATTTAATGTAAAAAAAAATAAAGCAAGTGGATCCCTGAGAGGGGAATGAATCTCACCTCTCTCTGCAAATGGCACTGTCCGCCTCCTCCCATATAAGGACATGTTATTTTACACCACAGGCCCTCTCCTCTACCTGACGTCACACCCTCCCCCCAATCAGAGCTCGTCTTTTCATCAACAACGTCCCTCCCTCCCCCACCATGCCCCAAGCTCAAGGCAGAGCAGAGTGAAGGCTGTTAAAGGAACAGTACGCAGGTTTCCAGCCTTACTGCTTGTAACAAACATCACACTTTCATCAGCTACGCAACATGATGACACACACTGACAAATGTGGCATCACCACATGTTGCAAGAGTGTTTGTCTACTGCAAAGATGGATGTTAAGTATTTGACTATTAGTTTTGTATAAATGTGACTGCTTTACACCCTGATGCATGCTCAATAATCCAGGTAGAAAAATCTAAAAAAGCTAAATCTGGTCCTCTGGACATTCAAAAAAC
>JAVCKU010000031.1:3251829-3262822 GCA_032273985.1 Hypsolebias coamazonicus
TGTACTAGAAAAAAACAGAAACTTTATAAAGACCTTCAGAAAGCCTAACAACTACTGAGCCAGACTATTTAATTTTTATTTTTTATTATTAAAAAAAAGCCAGTCTCCTTAACAAAAGGCACATGTGAGACGACACCAACATTTTGTACATTATTGCACATTTTTGTTCAGAAATGTATTATGCATGTGCACCAGTATTGAGTTTTGATCTATTTTTAAAATTAATTCAGTTTAAATAGTTGTCTAATGAAAGTCTGTACTGTAAACAATTTTTATTTATTCTCTAATATCTCCTTGATTGTGTAGTCAATCTAAAAGTATACATACACATATACTGTATAGTACTTAACCTATGTCTTTGGAATATATTGGACTTTATCACTGCATTATAAGTATCTACAACTAATATTATATCCTAAAAAAATAGTTAACAAATGCTTATTGTGACTTAGTCTGAAATGTTCAATTTAACAACTGTAGATGAAATATATAGGTGAACAGATTTGTCTCACTATTTGGCAACAAACTGGTCCATTTTGTCTGCCACCCTTAATTAATGCATAATAAGCTTTAAAAAGTGTTTATACAGGAATTAATAACTTATCTATAAACCATTTTACTAGCCATCTATAAGGGGAGACTTATTGTAAAGCGGTACCTATATACCTTATAACAGTATGTGTGTTTTTACGTGTTTGAAAACTATACATTCGCAAAAAAAACAACACAACAGCCAAGTATATTTAACAATATATATATTTCCATTGTCAATGTACATTCCATTTCAACATTAGCTTTCTTCACAAACAAAAGGTTGGCATCTAAATAAATACTATATAAAATAGAACTTCAAAATAAATATATCTATAAAGGGAAACTTTTATATGAGATTTTTTGTCTTTTTGTAAATCTAAACATAAAAAGCACAGATCCTTGTTTCGTAATCCCCAACAATGACATTGCAAACGTGTAAAGGAATGGAGTAGCATCTATACGAAACCTTTTCTCTTGATTTGAACACAAAATAATAATAATAATAATAATAATAATCCAATTGATGTGTCAAAGTCACAGCAGTGGCAGAAACATAAAACAAAATCATTTCAGTTGTTGCTGATTATTCCACACCAACAACAAGCTAGGGAGCAAGTCATATTACAAAGCTGACGTACGGCGAAGAGCCTTATTTTTGCTGTGTCGGAAAAGAAAAAAAAGGCAGCGACTGTTGGAAAGACAGGAGCTTACTGGTGATGAAGATAGCATCTGATCGCAAAGTTAAAGAAAAAAATGTTGCAAGACAAGAGGAGGGAGCTTGTGTCTCCAGTTTCTGTGGGATGAAAAGTTTACGAAGAGCAGCTGTGTTTGAGAATCAAGTCAGACCAGGGGTGTTTGTTGGACTACTTCTTTTTGACAGGAAGGAAGGATGAAGGAGAGGAAGGAAGAAAAGCAAGAAGGAGAAAAGGAGCTGTGACACTGAGCAGTAACAGCAGGAAATGGGTTGACTGTG
Source organism: Hypsolebias coamazonicus (assembly GCA_032273985.1). Taxonomy (NCBI): domain Eukaryota; kingdom Metazoa; phylum Chordata; class Actinopteri; order Cyprinodontiformes; family Rivulidae; genus Hypsolebias; species Hypsolebias coamazonicus. The sequence continues at coordinate 3,253,337 of JAVCKU010000031.1, forward strand.
TTCCTTGTGTGGATTCAATAATAGTCTTTAGGACTCGGGAGAGGGAGTTAGCTTAGCCCCTCGACTGCTAATGAGCCATGGCTAGCATAAACAGATTTCTTGCTCGTTCTTCTTCTTTATTGCCGGGCACACTTTTCAAAATCAAGTGCAAGTGATTAAAAGACCTGTCATTTTTATTTCTCGAACCCTCATCCCGCCACACTCCTTTTTTTGTTTAAAATTTTTTTTTTTACGTTGGAACCTCAAAAAAAAAAAAAACATTTTATTCTTAACCTCAAAATATATATCTAATATATTCTCTATATATTTTGTACTGAATTGTTGTAATAATGTACCATGCAATCTTTTGAGGACATTTAAAAGTCTCTTCTAAGGAACACAAGCGTTGTGAAACTATTTACAGCAAATAACATTTCACCTGCATAGCTCTAATACTAAATATATCGTCAAAACGTTTGTGATTTCCGCTAGGCCTCTGCTTATTCGTCCTCCGTTTTGGCACCTTTCTCTCGTTGAATTGTAAAGGTTTTTGAAATATTGCCTCGTACATTCACACTAAATATAAAACCTGTACTTTTTTTCTTCATCGGTCCTTTTGCTTCCTGTTTGAGATCACCTTTGTGCAACAAGACGAATACAAGTTCGAGCAAAGTTAGGCACCCAAATGGAAGATAAGGGTTCAACTTGAAAGACACGTTAAAAGAGAGCAACAAAGCCAATATGCCTTGATGTCAAACAGGAACAACCGTCTGGATTAAAGGGCTGCACACCTTCGTCAACTCCATGCGGCATGAGTGCATGCCAGCTGTGATCAGACTAAGACATGCTACTGTGTTATAGCTTCCTTTGGCAAAACTAAGAACGCCATGCGAGCCACAAATAGACTCCAAGAATAAAAGGCTATCCGACTTACGGCTATGCAGCATACTGATTTGAATTTCATGAAGACACTGATGTGTGTGGAGGTGGGTGGGTCGCTGTGGTCTAAGTGTAATGTAGGCCACTGCATTATAGGATAGCTGAGGTGGTTAATACTGTGCTTTAGTACTTCCATTGAGAGGTTCCTATAAAGGTTGTGCAAGTGGCAGGTTGGATATTGACGAAGGCTGACTGGATATGGACACCACAGGAGCTCTGCTAAGCTTGTTCCTCTGAAAATGCTGTTTCCTGCCCCACTCTCACTTGTCGTTCTCGTTTTAACTTATTAATGATCGCCTTGTTTTCTTTTGCCCCTAAACGTTTCTTTGCGTTTCTGTGCAAAGAGGAAGAAGACCAGGCTCTTAGGCAGTTTAGAATAATCAACATGCGGTGAGCCGAGTTGTAGAGGAGATAAACGTAACAATCCCTGAGAAGGTTGGGTGTACTTTTTTCTTTCGTGACACGTTTCTCTACTACAAATCCACTTCTAGCACGGTGGAGTTACCATTATACTAGAGCATGCAGACTGTGACATGCATTACATCTGACGTGATTGGTGAAGAGCATTCAAAGTATTTCAGAACGTCTAAGCCTTTTACCACCCAAAAATAGAAAAAGCACTGCATGGTGATTATCTCGCACTTTGCAGCACGACTGCTTACGCATGACACAGAGTGAAAATTATGGGGAAATTACTGTTGTTTTACTGCCTAAGAGGTTGTTTTTACAGCTCCGTTATGAGATAAAATATTAGCAAGCTAGCATCTTTTAGAGGAAAAACTGGCAACATTAGAAGATGATAATCATCACACCGTCTATCATAAAGCCACAGTATTTTCTCATTAACTACCGGTAGATATTTTCTTGACACCGTGCTGTGCTTTTGGGGAGATGGGTGGGATTAAATACTTTTTTTTTTTTATCTCCACCAATGATTGTGAAGTAATGTGAGTGTTATCAACCAGTTTCTGGTTAGTTAGTGATTCAAAATTACTTGGAAAAACAGTGAGCAGCAGAGAGGTACATTGACTTTGAGCCTTCAGCCATTTTTTGCAAATCACAAAAAAACCAGTCCCACAATTCTAGTCTCTTCTCCTTGTCACTCTTACCAAACATAAAAAATAAAATTAAACACATCTCAGAGGGCCCGTTAGCTATTCCTACTAGCTTCCTCTGTCAGCTGGCCCATTTTGATCATCCACACTATTAAACGTATGTCAAGAAGCCATATAAGTACCGTTGTTTTACGCAAATCATCTTCCAGCAGATTAATGGGCTAGTTTAATGGGTTGGTATTGGATTGTCCTGTCCATTGAGTGTGAGTAAGCACTGTGTGGTCCTCTCCACATTCTAGCTAGGCCACAGCCATACAGTTTGGTCTACTATCATGACCCCTGCTGCTTCTTCTCTGTCCCAACTTTTGCTTCAACACCCGCAGTTTTACTAACAGGGACACTAATGCCGCCCTGTAAGTTCTTGCAGCGGCAGCCGGGCCTGCTGACATTGTCATAACATTTCTGTCCTAGTTTGGCCAGACCCACGGCTGGTAGATAGCAGATGAGGCATGGTAGGACCATGGAGAGGGCGGCCATGAAGGACCAGCGTGCACAGCAGTTGGTCTGGGAACACGAGCAGGGCTTGTCCGCGCAGGAGCCTTCGTCGTCCTCGTCTTCGGCGCAGTGGTAGAAGATCCCTTTGACCAGGCACATGCAGGTCGCCGTGTCCACCAGGCTCTGCGCAGAGCACAGGCACTCCTGGTTACAGACCCAGCAGGAGGGTAAGGTTCGGGGGAGTGTACACTCCGTGCATCGGCACTTCCCGCAGTGCTCACAGAGAAACAGGTGCTTCTTCTCAGTTGGGGAGGAAGGGATCAGCGCCAACCCTTGCTGACCCCCGCTGGAGCACACCCCTCCAGCAGCAACCTTTGCAGACTTGAGGTCTAGTGATTTTGAGGAAGAGGAGCAGGAAGAAGCAGAGGAAGAAGTAGTGAGGACTTTAGATCCGGAGGAAGAGAGGCACCCAGGAGTTCGGGTGGTGATTGCATTGATGGGACCCTGGTGATGGTGGTGGTCCACTGTCGGCACGGGCGCAGCGTGGTCCAGCAGCCTCTGATCGGACGACGTGCTGCTGCTGCTGCTTATGGAGCTGGGCCTCCCGCTGAAGGAAATCCAAGGGTGGGTGGTGGTGTCCTGGTGAGCGTGAGGCTCACACCTGCCCGGCTGCTGGGGCTGATGTTGATGATTGTGGTGATGGTTGTGGTTTGCTCCGAGGAACACCTCCTGATTTTGACCCAGCCAGGTGATCCTACGGTTCGAAGACTTCTGGCTCAGAGGCTGCTGAGCGACAACAGCCGGGCTGTCGATGTAATCGTTCTCCACATGTGAAGACTTTATCTGGTCTATGGGGTAGATGGTGACCGGATGTTGAAGACGACCGTAGGGCACTCGACTGTCCAAAAGGGGTTGGGATATAATGGAGGAGGACACTCCGGGTATGTGGTGGGGAACCCTGGACTCCATGTGTTGGCTGGTGCCTCGCACGTCCTCACTCTAAAGTGGCATTTAGCAAAACTGTAAAAGAAAATAGAAACAGACATAATTATGACTCGCTGCATTTGCTCTGTACAAAAACACTTCACCCGACTAAGGTCATAGTTCAACTCCGCATATTTCAAGTGGAAAAAATATGTATGTATTTTTACCATCCAAGACAACGTTCAAATCTTTCAACGCAACACATTCTAGTTGTCAAGTACTTTAAAGCTTCAAACTGCAGGGATTTCAAGACTAAGCAGCAACAGAGGGGCGTTCAGTCTGAAACTGCTTCGGTCTATTTGACAAGAACAACAAAAACTCATGGCCTCCCCTCCAGAGCATGGGAGCACCACGGAGCAGGGCTTGCATGCAAAAAGACTTGCAAGATGCAAAACGAGGCAGATTGGGTGAAAAGAGTCAACGAAGACAAGAGGCAAAAGGGAATTGGGTCATGCACCACTGTGGAACACTTTCTGTCGTGCAACGCACAGCCTACAGGCGAACACGGATCTGAATCAGAGAGGGCTTGAATCTGTGAATGGGGCCTGATTTTGTGAACCGCAGCTGTTTGTGAATGGCTGCTCTCAGGCAGGAATCAGTGCGCTCCAGTTATTGTGCTCAATGAAATCGCGCGCATGTACTTCTTCAATGAGTGCGTGCTCGAGAGCAGGTACACCCCCCACAGACAAGGAAAAACAAACAAAAAAAAAAACTCCTGGAGAGCGCAAAATAATGATGAAATCTACTATTTAAGACTCATTTAAATCGAAAATACACACTTTGCTCCTGCATCCACCCCCCCAACGCACACACGCACAGTCACGCACACAATCTGGAGGGGAGAAAAACAAGCCTAGTTGAGAAACCTGTTGCGAAATTGCTGGCACGGACAGGAGCGTCAAAATCTAGACCATTACGAGCTTCGAGACCGGAACTGAGCGTGCGCAAGTGTGCGCGCGCGCGCGTCCCTCCGGTAAGTGAATGGACTGAGTCATAGGAACCGGAGACAGCCGCTCGACACACTCAAATAGAAGGTTTGCATAGGTGGAATAAAAAATAAGTGCAGGGTTTTATAGAGGGAGCGGAACAGCGCGTGCCACGGGACGCACGCAGCTGCGTGCGTGTGTGGGGGTGGGGGCGCTTTTTGCGCGTAACAATCCAAAATGATCCGATTAGAGTAAATAAAATTCACATTCTTTTAATATGTTAGACAAGTAAAGTGGAGCGCGACGCAAGCTGGAAGGAAGGAGACGCGCGCGCGCGCACACACTTTGGACTTGGTGCTGCTCAGTTCGGGACGAAACCGAAGCAGTTCGGCTGCGCCTCGAGTGACAGGACCAGGAGGAGAGAGAGAGACGTCACGGGGAATCGCGACGCGGCGGATGGAGAGACGTGCGCGTGTGAGCTGCTCGCGACGACACCGGTCAAACCCACGGCTGGGCTTCAGTCGCGCTCGCGCATGGAGCGTGTTTTTGCCTCAGTGGGTTGAGGAGGGGAATGGCTGAAACGTGCGGGTTTGCGCGCGCGACTTCTACGCACGTCAAATAATAGTAATAATTAAAAACAAAGAGCAGAGAGGGAACTTACTGTGGTTTCAGGACGCAATTCTCATCTCCTCGTTGCGCACGTACGTTTGGCGCGCGCGCGCGCGGCTGTAATATTCCAGCGAGACGCTCCAGAGGCGGAAAGACAAAATCCAAACGTCACTGAGCTTTAAATGAAAGCAGAGGTGGATCTCCAGCTCCTCTTCTTCTTCTCCTCCTCCTCCTCTCGCTGGTGCATTATAGGCGACTGCGGTTGAGGACGCGGAGCTGGATTTGATGTTGCAACCAGCGAGGGGGAGGGAAGAGCGTTTTTATGAATGGGAGGGTTGGAGGAGAGGAAGGGGGACGGCGCTGCGCACATGCCTCCGCTTCTCCTTCTGCCTTTTTTTTTTTTTTTTTTTCTGAATGGGAGGGAAGAGCTGACCGGGGAGGGCTGAGCAAATGCGGAGGATACATTTTTATGAATGGGGAGGACACCGAATCGCACTGCGCATGCGCTGTGCCGTGACTTTTTTTTATGAATGGGGAAACGGGCATTTTGAGTGTTTGAAAAAGGAGTGGGCTTTTTCTACTCACAGGCTTGAGTCGCCTCCTGTGGCTGCTGAAAAATTCATATAAATCCTACATGATTTTATTTTATTTTTTAAATCAAGGTCAGGAGCAGTTTTTTTTTTTTTTTTTTTTCACCCGAGCCTTCATTTGTCTGCAGTGTTAGCAAAATATGTCATGACGCAGTAGGCACTTATTAGAACATCTACAGCTGATTACTTTTTGGTCATTCCATTTCAAGATGGCTGCAATATTAGTCAACACATATAGCTATACTGTATAATTTAGCCAATTTAAAATGTATTCGGCTCACATTTGGTGTGGTAGTAGCCGAGACTCATCTCTAACACAAGCTGCAAACAACAGCTGATCGAGTGGTTCTGTTTCTAACATAGTCAGTTTTGTTTGTTAGCATGAAACTTTCACAGACTACAGGGTGGATTTAATTGGATCTTGCACAAAAAAGTCACTATATACAGGTAGTCCTCGACTTACGACGTAGAGCCGTTCTCACGCGGCGTCGTAAACCGAATTTGACGTACGTTGGAACGTACGTAAATACATGTGACGTACCTGTTTTACCCAGCGCGTAAACTGACTTTCGCCGTAAGTCCATGGTGATGGCCTTCCTTTTCCTCGATGCACTGCCATCAGAAGAGTCCTCCTTGCATTTTGGGAGCCATAAGTGCTAATGAAGAGCTAATGACCTACTGGGATGCTAGTGATGCCGTCCTCCTCCGTACAGTACTGTATTTCTCCGCCGCTGCATCGCTTACTGGATTCTTCCGCCGCTGAGTATTACGACGTTTAAAGTCGTAAAACCGTCACAAAACCGACGTAAAAACGACGTAAAAATGACGTAAAACCAACGTAAAACCAAAGTAACCGCGTAACGTGAATAAGGGAGATGCGTCGTAACGTCGAAACGTCGTAAGACGAGACTGTCGTAACCCGAGGACTTCCTGTATATACTTTGTTTATATCAATTAATAGTTTTTCTTCATTCTTTCTTCTACATATATGTTGATGTAATGATGCACTAGCTAATTCTTTTGTAAAAGGTCATAGCAGTTTTTATTTTGAAAGTGGGAGTTAAGTGACGGCCCAATGTTCAGATGGAACGAGCAAACCAAACAGTTGGTTGTCACGGCAGTGTTGCTGGGGACTTATATAAAGTTATGAGAACAAACTCAGATGTTCATGTGTTTCTTTATCTTTAACACAAGACACGCATCAGGCTTACACTAACTAAGGCTGAAAAGGTTGTATTTAAATACTCGTGAGCAGAAAAATGTTTGTAGACTGTCTTTGTATCTTTTTGTGTCCTCTGGAAGCACCAGTTGGAATCCCGTGCTTGACCCTACTAACCTTCTGACCCACTTTCCACCTTCCACAAAAGACAGGATGGAGCAAAAAGCTCACATGAAGAATTACGACCTACCAGCACAAGCCACTGCTAATATGAGTGAAAACCGCAACAAAACACATAATGAGACAGATGAGAAAGATTAAAATTTTTCGTGCAGCACAAAACAACACCAACCATAACAAAAGGGGATATCCTGTTTTTCCAGAACCCACTCCTCCAAGAATAGCATAGCATGGCAGGGAGGTTGTTATAGCTCTTATCACAGCCGGCGTTATGGTGGTCTGTGTGGCGAGGAAACATCATGCATTGTTTTGCTGCCTGACTTCCTGCTGTACTGGGGGCCAGAGTGCAAGAAAGTGCAGTGTGCTACTGTTATCACTCCAGTTCTCCTTCTGCACTGTCCACATCTTTAAGATGGGGCATCTCTATCAGCCTTTCTAGCTAATGTTACGCAGACCACGCCTTATCTTCAATTGCCGAAGCGTGTGGTGGAGGGTTGTCCAAACATGTACAGACGTGCTTGTCTTTCCAGCTCTCTACTCTTACTGGTGCACTAGCAGGCTGATGTTATTTGCTGAAGCTACACAACCTCTACACTCCTGATAATCACCACAATTCAGGTTGTGTCAGCAGAGTTTTAAGAAGTTATTGATGGGATAATGATCCCCAAACTGGCATGCCTCTATACATAGCTTACTTGCAATCCCAAGCATCCATATTCATGGCGCATTGCTCACACTCAGCTACAGTTTTGCATCATGAACACCCAATCCTGCACACATACGAGACACGTTCGCACATCAGTTACGCCCGTATCTGTGTCAGTGCCACTTCTCGAATCCACACTCCCTGATGGTTTGGTATGTTCGAGCATCATAACAAGCCGCTTTGCCACGCAGCAGCTGCAGCTCCGCTCATGTGCCTGTCGCCGGCATGCCTCACTCCGTAAGTAAACCCACGCTCCAGGTATCCACGGCATGCTATCAAGCTTGAGCCTGGTATGCTGTGCACTTGTGCAGAGGTTAAAAAGTCAGAGATTTGAACAGCAAGGTCAAAGCTTTCAGCTGGAGGGCAGGGCAGGCAGATGCTTTGAGTTGTGGCCATGCTGCAACTTTATTAGTATGAAGTGAAAGGGGCTTCAATATTTTGAGTATGCTGAGTTGTTAAGCTTGTGTTTTTTAGTTTGTTGCCACAAACCCCTCAAGTTTAGCTCTAAGGCCAAATTGGACTGTTTCAGATGAAATGATGGTGCAAGGGTCATTTTTGTGAATTTCAATTTAACATTTTAAGTATCAAACTCACTTTTCCTTACTACCAGTATGCACAGTCTACGCTGGACATAAAGCTGGTAAATAAAAGGTAAATAAAGACGTCATTTAGCATCACTGTAATCACCGACTCCAAAAGAAATGAACTGTTTTTTTCCACCAACTCCAGCCACAGTATAAATAAACTAAAATAACTAAACTACAATATAAAACCCATGTATGCTAGGTTGCCACTCACTAATTGCTAGCTAGCAAGACAGCATTCAAGCATGGCTGAGATGTAAAGGCACAGAAATCGGGTTGGTCCTTTAAACTGTGCTGCTGTCTCATTCTGACCAGGACTCAAGACAAGATAGAGGAGTAAAATTTATATTACACTGTGTAGGAAGAAGCATGCCATTTTGAATTCATATACTGTATGTTTCATTTGTACTCGGAAGTTAGATGTTTCAAATTCTGGGATAGAAAATTTCTGGCTTCTGTCTAATTTATATTTATTGATAAAGTTAAAGCAATTTCTGTTAAATTAATTCATAATATTTATCCAGCTAAAGTGGCTACACCCAGAAACATTTCATAAAGAATATTGAAGTAACATCTGTCCATCTGTTTTGGCATTGCCCCGTTGTTCAAGCATTCTGGCATCCAATTTGTTACTTGCGTTTAAAACAAATTGCTGAAGATTTTCTTTTGTTTTGGAAGAATGTTCTGTTTGGCCTTATAGAAAACTGCACAGATCTAGAAAAGAAGCCTTAAAATGTATATACTGTACAGTGTAATCGATCTGATTGTTATGGCCAAGTTTTATATTCAGGGGTACTAAAACATTCATCACTGCTTTTAGAAACAAATTCAAACAGTACATTCAATCAGTTTAATCTTCAGAAAACCAGAAATCCAATTAAAATGGCAGAAGTCTGCATCAGGTTCAACTTCTTTATGCAGTCCGTTATCGCCCCCTAACATTTCAACTGGCAATCTGGTTTTGATTTGCACAAAATTTTAAATATTAATGCACATACTTTGTGTTCTTATTTTATGTTATGTACCATTACTCCTCTAATGATATTACTCATTGTCTTATGTGCAAGGTTTTTGTTCTGTAATGTTCTGTGGTCAAAATGAGTTTCATAAAACAAAAAAAATAAAAATGGAATATTCCCTCATCTTTGTTTGTTTAAACAAGTTTACTTGAACTTTGACTCTTCATCTCTCTCTGATAGTGACTCATTCATTCAACCTTTATTTATACAGGCTAGCCTCGTTGAGCCACGGGGACTCATTTACAAGAGGGACCTGTCTCA